>ML675604.1:29951687-30054201 GCA_007922155.1 Mesoclemmys tuberculata | reverse complement strand
GAGCCCTAGTCATGGACCAGGACCCCAAAGAGCTTAATTAATGTAACTTTGCAGCATACTGGACTTGTTATTAATTCCATTTTAGAGATCCAGAAACTAAGGAACAAGAAACTAAGCCCTGAGTTAGATGCTTGGGAATCTCTCAGAAGACAGAGAGAAGATTTCTCTCTCCCCAGGCTGACACAACTTCTGTGCTGTTTGTATCCATTTAATCCCTTCAAGGAAAAGAGCTGCTGCAGAATCTGCGTAGTGGTTGGTGCTTTGGCTTTACTGCTAGCTAGCCCCAACCCCACACCTGTCTGTCCACTGATTGCATGGAGCTCCCACAGTGCTGTGCCCTATAGCTCTCAAGTTATGTACTCTTCTGAGTGGGCCTTTCTGAAGCCTGTTCCCAAAGCATGTCACACTATTTTACTGCAAAATGCTGTTTGAGCTTGCTATAGGGACAGGGAAGTTACCAAAATCTACTCCAAGGACACAGTCAGTGGGGGGAGGCTCAACTTTCCTCCCTTCCAGTCAATTTGCAAAATATTGTAGTGTAAGAATATATCATTGTCTTAGGAATATAAAAAGAAAACCTAAAAGAAAGGTAAGAACACTTACCAGCTGGAGACGAAGGAATGCAGAAGCTAATTGCCAAATGGCCACTTTAGGGCTGCAGCTGCTGGTCTCAGCCAAATTTAAAGGGCCAATCCCTGGAAAGGCATGTTGGGAAACAGTGCCAATAACAGGGCAAACCCACACTAGTGAAAGTTACAGTGACCAATGAAGGTGTTTCTGGGGAAGGGGCTTCTTGTCTGTGTTGTTTACTCCCACTAAATCACTGTAGCTGTCCAGCATGCAAGTTCCAAGCAATGATTTGGAGCTCTGTTTTGCATATCGGGGGGTATCACTCTCTTCTGTTTGAATCCCACAAATATAAGAATCCATGCCATAGGTGCACTTTTATTTATTTGTTTTTATTTGGAGCTCAGAACGTTTAATGAAGTTACAAGCACAATGGCATTTTTACTTGTTTCCCCCGTTTTCTGTTCTTTTTCCCTCTGTCTTCTATTCATTTTCTCTCTTCCTTTCCATGCTTGTTTTTGCTCCTAGCCCATTTTCACTGGAACAAATTGAAAATGACAAGTTTTCTTTGCAATTTTGTTTTGTTTCTCTGTTAACATATGGAGCGGGTCTGCGTGGGAGGCAGAAAGCAGATGTGTTTTACATATTGTCTTCTGAAACGTTCTGGGATGTGCCTAACCCAGGTTTTCATCATGATTTACAAAACACATTTTGCTATACCTCTCAAGATCTTACTCAGTGAGGGAGGCTAATGCACGTGTTAGCGTTAAATTGTTAAACCTTTTTTGTTTCAGACATAGTGAGATCTGTTGGATACACCTATAGCTGCTGACATTTCTATAATTTCTCCTTAATGCTAATCTGTGCTGATTGATCCAATGGTACATCATGAAAGTAATTGATTCTGTACACTGACTTCGCTCCAATTTTCTCCTCTTCTTTCTCCCTGAGGAGAAGTACACTATGGCTGGGTCCACACTGACGGCGGCAAATTTGCCGCCATCAGTTCAATATCTCTGGATCGACTGAGCAGTCTGTGTAGACCACTCAGTCGATCCAGAAATCGACGCAGGAAAACCACCCTGGTCAGTGGTGCAGCGCAGTGTGGACAGCACGTGGAAGAGATGCAGCAAAGTCGATGAAGATATACAAGTGATTTACGTCACTTGTGTATCTCCCATTGACTGCTGCTGAATCCGGAAGATAAGTGTAGACCAGGCCATAGTGTGAGATGCCTAGACTTCCAAAGGCTGAAATGCTTGGTGCCGCCCTGCAGATCCACACTAGATTGACCCTTCTTCCTAGCCCATGAACCAAGTTCTTTACTCTTGTCCTTCAGAACCAGTTCATCTGGATCTAAAGCCCTTGGACCTGCGGGATGTTTTCTGGCTCTACCGTGACAGTCCTTGCTCATTCATGGTTCCTTAAATACCACTGGATCAAATGGTTCCTTCTCCCCTGAATTGGCTCTTGAAGAAGATGCGAAACCAGTGATGATTAAGCAGTCTTGCTCAACATACCAGCTGGATTCTTCTCTCATGGATTGGTTCTTGAAACAAGATGACACCAAGAAGGTAGAGTAGTCTTCTTTGGATCCTTCCATTGGTTTCTGGATTCCTTGATGCTTGGTACCGAAGAAGGAGGACTTAGCCTTCTTCACCCTAGCCTAACTTAGAGCCAATGCTGGTCTATGAGGCTTAGCCAAAGCAAGCAAACATTCAGTTCCAGAAGGCTTTGTTGCCAAAGCTTTTTAAAGCAAAATCACATGAAGCCTTTTCTGACTCTCCTTTGCTCACATTCTAAACATTGAACATATGGAGCATTCTGATGGCAAATGACCCTTGCCCAAGCATGCCAGACATCTAGCATGCATGTCAGACACTGGAAACACAGCTGGACATGACACTCATCTCTTAAAGCCCAGCTTCTGGATCTTCTCTTCCCACCGTCCTGGTAATGAAAACTTATGTCTACTTTCATCTTTTTAGATTTAGTATAACAATGACAAGCCTAACCAACTAAACTGACTGCTGACAAGTGTAACTAACTAGACACTAAAGGATACAGATTCAGGAGAATCCCAGCATGGTTCCTATGTCATACAGCTTGTCATAACTGACAGGAACTGAGCAGTCTGGAGAATTACACCCCTTGCTGTAGAACACTGAACATTTGCAAAAGGGAAGATTAAGGGGGTGCATGAGCATGCCAAAAGGCACTGCTATTTAGAGATCCATTTTTCAGGCCACACTAGTAGGAACATCCCATGAGTGGGAATATGCAGAGGACACTTGAAGAAGAGCATGATGATATTCCCCCCTTTCTTTAAACATCATTGTGGTTCCCTATTGCTCTTTCTAAAAGGTTTTGATTTTTTAAAAATATTGAATAGAATCATTAGTAAATTAAACTGGAATAAAACTCAATCCAGCCTGCGGTGTGTTATTCTGAGCAGATCCTAATGAAAGAGAAGTTTGGACATCCGGTTCTAAGATCTATCATTGGGCTTCATCCCTAAAAGGTTTGATCCTCCTCCTTAAGCCCATTGAATGGGCATGGAGAGGATTTGATTAAATTGTCTGTATGCACATTCTAGCCCAGCAGATGGAACTCTAGTCCCATTCGGTTGAACATATAGTACTTTAATCCTAAGAAAAACCTCAAAAGGAATCCAGCATTGTTAAGCATTACCATCTTGTTTGCCTGTAGATCATGCAGAGCTTTGAGAAGGCAGGGTAACAAAAGTCTGAATCACTGAACTAAAGCAAAAATAGAGTGACAAAGATGGATTAATTGTTTCCAAATTCAATTTTTTATCCTGGGATAAAGAAGAAGCCTTTAGGGAGCAATATACTCCTACTGCATTCTCTGTAACTAAGGCGCTACGCCTGCTTCATTTCCACACAAAAGAAGAGTTCCTGAGGGAAAGAAGAGAGAAATTGAACCAAAGGCTGTGGAGGGCTCTAATAAAAGGAGTGTTCTCAGGAATATACAAGAATGTTATGATCTTATTCTTTAAAGATACACTCCATTACCACTGGAAAATAGATATAATCAACACACATAACTATAAGATAGGGAAGTGTTAGCCCCAGGTCCATAGCACTGGAATAAACTCACAACATTGGGGCAAGCACCCTGTGTCCCTGCTTCACTTGGGCATTTATTCACTCACAAAAGCCATTCACTGCCTCCACCCCAGACCCTGTTGGAGTAGCCAGCTATGCGGATCTGTTAATATCGCTCCATGTGCTTGCTGCCTCCTATCAAGAACAATGATGAAACGACAAAGGACAAAAACAGATACGCAAGTGTTAGAAGAGTTGCTGGTGTGTGGGAACAATGAGGTTTCTTCAGGTGCACACACTTATATTGTACTATTAATATACTGAGGTGAGATGGGTTATTGAAATTCTACTCATAGTAAACATGCGCAGGGAAAAAAGCTGCTCTCACAGTGTACAGGGGTTTATAGGAACTGAACTCTTACATGTTGTCCCCCAAGCAGAGGCTCAGAACCAGCACTTACAAAGTAAACTGGAAGAAGAATTGATTTAGCTTCACAGCATCCCCCTCTAAGGCTCCTATTCAGCAAAGCACTTAAGAACATGCTTGACTTTAAGTATGTGCTGAAGACTCATTAACCTCAACAGATCTTGAGCAAACGTTTAAATGAAATGGCATTCAGTACATATTTAAAGTTAAGTGCTTTGCTGAATCAGGTCCTATGAAAGGCAACTATTATTAGCTCCATTTTAAAAATGCCATAACTGGCAAGTAAAGAGTCTAAGTCCCAAACTGTGATCCCAATCCAGGTATCTGCACTGGGAATTTCTTTAACGGCTGGGAGAGAATAATCTTCTCACCGGGTGTAGGCCTTGCTGGAACCCTAGGCATAGCTAGCAGTGTGAACCAAAAGCTATGAACCAAAGGAGGCCCGGCCTTGGCAAAATAACAACACACTAGGTATTAGCAAAAACCAAAGAAGCACATTCCTGACCGGAGAAGATAGTACAAAACCATACAGATCTCTCAAGTGACTACATAAACGCATTCCTAAGAGATGGTACAAGAAAACCCCGACCTGTCATAAGATAAGAATGGGATGACAGGATAATGGATAAGGATGTTTTGTTCAAACTAGCAGGTACTAGTGGTAACTAACGACGTCTGGAGAGTAATATGTAACTTGTTTGTATCGATGTATAAAAGGAGAAGTCATAGGAGGGGCAACTTTGTGCCATCGTAGGGGACAGAATCGTAGTGTGCTGAGTGAGCTGGTATCATTGTCTCAGGTGCACATTTGTCAGTGTGCCTGTAGCTCCTATGGGGCCACACCATGCTTTGTCGACTAAATGTGGCCAAGCGCCTTCATCACCAAAACGAGCCTATGGTCTTTCTTATGAATAACATCGGGGTCTGCTGAATTAACATGCTGCCCTGTCTGCCATTGCTGCTGACATCAGAGCTTCAAGAACAGCAACCCTGGCAGAAGTACCAATGCAGCAGCATTAGCAACTCTCCACTTCACTAAGATCACCAGGCCTTAGAAGAAAAGAAAAAAGCAAACTGAAGCAGTTACTCATCTATCCTGTTCTCTTATACTCATTTGTACTGCACCATCTCTGTCTCTCCATGCAGCCTTGGCCCTCAGTTAAGCCTGCATTACCGGATGAAAGTTCTTTGCCCCACATTGCAATACTGGTCATTTAAACACAGAATAAACCAAATGCTGTATGTGGGAGGCATGCCGTTTGGAAATGCCTCCAGGTAGTTGGTGGGCTATGAAATCCTGACACATCTCTAATGCATGCGGCTGCTTGTCTTGTTAAGCAATTGTACTGGGTTAATTGATTTGATTTGCTAAAATCAGTATTAGATTTGAAATGAACAGCAGAACAAATGTAAAAGTCCATTCTGTGCGCATCATGTACTGTTCCACCTAATTGTAAGCAATCTAATAAAGTGGGTTGATATGACCCTGCTGTGTTGCTGGTCTCATTGCTGGCAACAGCCACGAGCAGTTTGCAAGGAAGCCTTAGTATAAATAATGATCAAGGTGGAATAGTAACAACTTACATTAAGCAGTGAAAAGGTAAAATAAAAAGGACTTAGCATCTGTATCAAAATTAATGGGCACTAGAGGAGCCACACATGGAATAACACTAAAAATCAGCAGAGCTTCATGCCTAGGAAACTTCTATAGCTCAGGTGTCTGACATGCAGGTCCCAAAGGGTACATGGAATCTGCAGGGCTGCGCTTTGGAACAGGGTTATTCCTGCATCTGAGAGCCAAAATGCCAGCTGCAGCCTCTTAACTTAATGGAGAATCCTCCAGTGTTCTCCAGAGCCACTTGTCTCTACTTGAACTGGAAGAGCTCCCAGAAGGGGTTGGTTTGACCAAAAGTGGCTATAAATGGCAAATAAAAAAGGCACTACTTCAGCCTGTCTCCAGAGAGTAGAACGACTGAAAGAAAAATTAACGTCATGCTATAGCTGGTGCTTAAAGCCCTTTGGATGTGTAGTCCTGGGCATTTGTCTGGTCACGATGATTTTGTACATCTGTCAGATAAAGCAGTGAACCAGATGCGCTCAGGAACATTAGTTGGATATTGGATGCTTCCTGAAGGGTTCTGGGTCCATAAAGGAATTAACAGATGACAAGGAGGCAGTGCTTTCAGCTGGGGCAGAAATTGTCTTGTTCTGGCATTTTCAAAGGTCTGGAACAAAATCTTATTGTGTATTGGAAGCCTAGGACACTGTAGGAGGAACATAAGAGAATATAAATCCCTGGCAGGAAAGGAGTTTTCCTAGAATTATCTACAGTTTGTGGGTTTGTCTGGGTGGAGTGGAGGAGTGGAAAGCAAAAGTAAAAGCAGAACATGATTAAACTTATGCATTGCAATTTGAGAAATTCATATGTGCATAGCACAGTGGGAAACATTGCTTAAGAACTGCAGTCTTTATGAAAGATTGCCCCATGATTCTGCCAAAGTCAGTGTGGTCACTGGAGCTTTCGGTTATGTAGGTGTCAGTTGCACTTCTGAAGTTCCTTCAAGTCATTTTCAAAATGTGACTGCGTCTTTGAAATTTTGCTTTTTTGCCACCTTCTTCCAATCCTTGTGACTCCCTTCTGGGCTAGTACATACATACAACACACACCACTTTTGGGTATGGGTGCTTAACCAACATTGTTAGCAAGCTAAGTATGGATTTCAGACATAGAACCATAGAATATTAGAGTTGGAAGGGACCTCAGGAAGTCATCTAGTCCAACCCCCTGCTCAAAGCAGGACTAACCTCAGCTAAATTATCCCGGCGAGGGTTTTGTCAAACCACAGCTTAAAAACCTCTAAAGATGGAGATGCCACCACCTCCCTAGGTAACCCATTTCAATGCTTTACCACCCTTCTAGTGAAAAACTTTTTCCTAACGTCCAACCTAGACCTCCCCCACTGCAACTTGAGACCATTGTTCCTTGTTCTGTCATCTGCCACCACTGAAAACAGCCTAGCTCCATCCTCCCTGGAACCCCCTTTAAGGTAGTTAAAGGCTTCTATCAAATCCCTCCTCAATCTTCTCTTCTGCAGACTAAACAGGCCTAGTTCTTTCAGCTGCTCCTCATAAGTCTTGTGCTCCAGCCCTCTTATCATTTTTGTTGCCCTCCGCTGGACTCTCCCCAACTTGTCCACATCCTTTTTGTAGTGGGGGGCCCAAAACTGGACATGATACTCCAAATGTGGCCTCACCAATGCCGGATAGAGGGGAATAATCACTTTCCGTGATCTGCTGGCAATGCTCTTACTAATGCAGCCCAATATGCCATTAGCCTTCTTGGCAACTGGGGCACACTGCTGACTCATATCCAGCTTCTTATCCACTGTAACCCCAAGATCCTTTTCTGCAGAACTGCTGCCTAGCTCATCGGTCCCCAGTATATAAACTATAGACTATAGTCTATAAACTATAAACATACTATAGACTATAAACTAGGAACCTACTATAAAGTAAGCAGGAGAACCAATTTCAGCTACTTTTAGCTTCCAATCCCCTGGAAAAATTAAGTCATTTCCTCTGTCCCGTTCACTGGTATTGTTTATTACACTGAGACTGTAATGCAAACAACAATATACTGAGTACATTTCTAAATGCTAGACACCATGATATCTGCACAGGGCATTATGATGGCAGATATATACATATTTTAGAAGTCATCTCATCATTAGTCAAAGCTGAGACCCAGCAAAGCACTTCTGCACAAATGTGAAATTTTAAGCTTGAAGTCCATGGGTGCTGAAACGCATTGCTGAATCAGGTCCTAACTGAAAGGAGATAGTGTCCTGTACACTGAACTAAGGCTTTTATCATTCTAAAGAACAACTAGCTATAATGTTTGATTACTTGCTATTTACTTCAGTTACTGTCCCCTTGCATCTCTAGCCAAAAAAACCCCAAAAAACCAGCAAGTGTACTTGGAATAGATTTAAACAAGTTCTTAATTATCTTCCTTTCATGTCTCTTTCTCTCCTCTTTTCTCATCGAGTAAGCAGATTCATAGGACAGATGCTCAGGTTACCCTTTGCCTTTATCATGAGTCTTGTTTCTCTAGGATAATACCAATGGATTTTTCTTTATTTGTCACAGACTTCAATAGGGAGAACTCAGTGTCTTGACAACAGCACATGGAGAAATAGTTTTGGAAGCAGCTTGTGGTGATCTTTCTCTATGCTTTGCAGAGGTGATGTGCTTTAGACCATAGTAGGAGAGGTAGCTAGGAAAAGAAAAGGATGACAGCTACACATGGTGGTCCAGTTTCTGAGCTCAGCAATAGTGGTGTAAATTTGGAGTAGCACTGATGACAATGAAAATATTCCAGATATATACCAGAGTTCCTGAGATCAATATTTGATCCTTTATCTGGTGACCCTTGGAACAGCACTAATATTAGGGCTATTCAGGAATTCAGAACAAGAACCGTGTACATGGTTTTTTATTTCAATGTCATAAGCAGAAGTACACCAATAACATAACTCAGCATTTTCCAAAGTGTATTCTAGTCATGTTTCACATTAGTATTTCTCAGCAATCAAGAGAGGCCTAATCAAATTTTTTCTCTTTAAAATAATCTTCTTGGCAGATTTTCTTAAATCGTTTGCCAGGGATTTTTTTAATGTTTTGATGCAGCGTTTCCTCACTCATCCAGTCTCTATGATTCCATCCACTAAACCGTGAAGTAAGTGGAATGAAACTTCCAAAACACATAGAAATAACAGAGGTAACCTGAATGCTAGGTCACAATGCTCTCACTCTCAGAAGCGGATCCATCTATTAGCCCATCCACTGACCCTTTACCAGGTACCTATTAATTTGAAAGTTGTCCTCCAGATTTTTGCCACTTGATCTCCCTCTGCTCTGCTATCTCACTTTGCTTCCACTGCCTAAGCCACCTCTTCCTGGGTCTTTTCATGTAACCTTGCACCAATGGAAGATCATTCATTCTGCCCTGTCTAACAGGAGCATTCCCTCCTTTTCAAGTCACATCTTCTCTTGCTATTGCTATGAAACCTTCCTCTTTTACCTGGCTCTCATTCTGCAAAATGTTCTGTTATTCTGTGTTGTAAAGCAATTCTGTAGCATCCCTTATACAAACACAGTATGGTGCCTATTTTTAATTTAGTTATTGTTATCAATTCTGCTTTCATTGAGCTCCTTACCTTGAGAAGCTCTTCTTTTTCTATCATCTAAGAAAGGTGACAAAGACAGAAACTCAAGCCAAAACTTTCAAATCCACAGTTGGGAACCTGAATAGGAAGCCTGATGTTCAAAGACGCTGAGCACTCACAGCTCCCATTGATTTCACTCATATTTGAAAGGCACTTTGAGATCCTGAGAGGCAAAGTGCTAGGTGAGAGACCCAAAGTATCAGGAAGGAAAGGCAAAAGAAATATCTTCCTGCTGATGCTCGAATCTGTTCCTTGTTTTGAAATGGAAGTTACTCACTTGTGCAGTAACGATGGTTCTTCGAGACATGTCCCTATAAGTGCTCCACTGCTGGCGCGCTTGTGTCCCCACGCTGCTGATCGGAGAATTTTGCTAGCAGTGTCTAGTAGGTCCAGGATATGCTCAGCTATAAGAACCTATTCCAGTTGGAACACAAGACCTTTTCCATAAAGTATATGTATATTAAAGAGCCAGAGAGTCAAGATTATTAGTAAGTAGGTCACAGGGTGTCTGTGGCTGCAATCGAGTTGGCAATATTTTGTTTCGGTTTGGTTTCTTTGGAGCAGGGGAGAGGGGTTCCTGTGATAGAGTTGAGTCAATCATATATACCCTTAATATCCTGTTAACTTTTAATTGCCAAAGTTTAATTACTCTATTAATACAGAGACATACTCTCCATGGAGTCTTTTCGGACACTATAGCTAGCAGTACTGATTCTCTCTCCCTACCCAGCTAAAAGCTCCAGGTGAGATTAGCATTGTCATCATCATTTTATGGTCAGGGTCACTCAGGCAGAGAAAAGTGAGGTGATTTGTTCAAGCTCAAGCCTCGAGTCAATGACACAACAGCACGCAGCACTCATGTCCCTTATTCCCCAGGCCAGCCCCTCGTATACTGGATCACACCTCCCCTACCCCCACGCTCCTAAAAGGAGCAGCTTGTTCCTCTCCCTGGCATGTCTCTTCCAACTACACACCATGCCCTCTGTGCACTTGCTCAGTTATGCCAGGGCAGATAATAAAAATTTGAAAACGAACCAACTTAAAATTAACTGATTTTGAAGCTACTGTTGCTTCAACTACCCTCTCCCACGCTATGGCTCTGGCTTAATAATAGGGGTTCTTTTCCCAGCAAATACCTGAGAGGCTGTGCTGTAGCATCATTACATAGCAGCCGTTTCTGTCTGACAGCAAAGAATGCATGAAGCCACACACATTTCTGTGCTTCCAGCTGGGGCTCTCATTTAGGCATAAATTAGGAGGTGCCTTTCCCACCTACTTACCCTACTCTGAAACACAATCCCACACATCCTGTTTAGGATCAAAACTTACCCCTATTCCTGGGGCTTGACTTTATTAACAAACTGTAATACAAGTTGACTTTTCATGGTCAAAATTCACCACCTGTCAAAGTGCATAAAATGCAGTGACGTACCAGGTTCAGAATGTAGAACTGGTGACTCTTCTTGAGTATTTACCCCTTAGAACTTTCCTCTATCCAATTACAACAATGTTGCAGCTGAAGTTTTGTCCTAAACAGCTTGATAATGTCCCTTTAAAATATAGCTATTAAAATTAAACAGTTAATCTTCTGTATTGATTATTTTTCTAGTTTGCAATGAGCTGTGTTTTTTGCTATCACATTTTGAAATGTTTTCATTCGATAGTATATATGATTAGCTTGTGGCCTTTATATATTTCCTATTCTCCCCCATTAAGTCTGCTTATTTATTCCTTTATCTGTGTGTTTACATGTTTTATTTAACTTTCAAAGATCATGTTCATTTTTCAACACTTGCTTTGTTGTGATGATGCTGGGCTTTCTGCCCAAATCATACATGGCTGCTACTCCTGGACTGCTGCCTGGCTGTTAATTATTTCACCACTAAAACTGCATTACCATAGGATAAACTTGGTTTTCTACAAAAATGTCTCAAAACTTGTTAATTTATAGTGGTATTTGGTAAAGATCATTGAAAGCCAGCCCAGAGTTAGATACATTTAGTAGTCAGATTTTTCACTTAGTTTCCTCATGTCCCTTCAGTCAAGAATGATGTGTCATTTAATTTGCCCAGTTGGTAAATAAAAACTCCTTCTCTTTGTGACTATAATACTATAATAATGTCAGCCCTGAAATAATCAGTCTTCTTAAATTATGGGCTATATCCTGCCATCTGCATGCATGAAAATCTTCTATTGAAAACAAGAGGCATTTAGGCACAAAAGGATTTGAGTTGCACATGGGTTTTGTTCATAATATCTGTTGTTTTCACTTTATAGGGCCCATCGATTCTGATAGATAGTCCTTGTCCTGGACAAGTTTTGACATGTACTAGATGGTTAAAAAAAGGTTCAGCAATTTATCTTTTCTAGTGTGATGACTTTTAGCTATGAACCGCTCTTAAACTAGTTAAAGATTGGATTAAGACACCTCAGACTAAAGGATGAAAGAGCAGCTAACTTCTCTGTTGAGAGGTTACAGTGAAGAAAGTATGGATTCAATATTAACATAACTAAACGCCAACAATAGGTCCTTTGGTTAATTATATCACACCTAGCACTTCTCCTACAGGTTACTGCTATTGACTTTTAAGATTTGCTTTCTTTGGTTAAACTTGAGAATAAAATGTGTTCAGAAGTAATTCATACCAGGATGAGCTCTCTGACAGTGATGTCAATGGAGTTTTGCCATAAAAAAGAATGGATTCAATCAACCCCTTTACATATATATATATATATATATATACACATACACACACCATACTCAAAATTGTGCCCCATTCCCCAAAAAAAGTGCCTTTCCCTGAGAAGTAGCAAAGACACAAAATAAAAACAAATTCTCTCCACTGAATATGTTTAAAAATAATACAGTTATGTTTATTTACCCATGAGACCACAAACATTGAGAATTAGAAACATTCACCTAAATTCTACTGTCAGCTATATGGATGCAATTCCCATTAAGCAGAGAGCAGACTCTGGTCTGTTTTCATTTAAAAGGATGATATCTGCTTGCTGGATAAGTGCTTTCTCTACAGTTCTTGTATTTTTACTTATATATTCATGATTTCCTATTACATACCTCCCATGTTTCTTTTATTACTGGTATGGGGTTATTTTTCTTTAAACTCTACAATAGCTTTGGAACATCTTACTGCAATTTAGTGAGAAAGAATAAAAAGAGAGGTTTTATGGCAATTGTCTTTTTACTGTATAAAACCAACAATTTTTCCAACTGCAGAACAGTGAAATCAGTGTGAAATCCTGTAAAGTAGAGAGAGAAAAAAAACTATAGTGGTAGACACTAAAGTCCATTCTTTTGCAGGGAAAGATTATTCCCTATGGTTTTTCCTTACTGCTTGTGCTTCTTCGGAGATTGGGTTTCTATCAGTTCCCTTGGGAGACTATTCCAGTCATTTAGGTCTCACAGTTCCTAGCATCATGCACCCAAAAAAGTTGGATTAAATTCAGTGAGGGGAATGTCAAAGTTTTCCTGGGTACCTGACTCCCACCATGAGTTTTCCTGTGACATGAGTGTGTGCATGAGCTTTTATATTCTTAACAGACGAGCCAGACAAAGGAAGCAGTGATAGTGAATTTATTTACCCGTGCTCACACAGCCTGTCCACAGCAGAGCGAAGAAGAGAATGCAGAGCTCCTGACACTCAGGCCGGGCCCCTTTCCACTAGACCACACCACCTTCCTAATTAACTTTGTTAGTTATTGTACCTTATTTCCTCTTTGATCACAATTTTAGTCTCAGAAGGAAAAATATTGATGAAGTCACAACCCTATGAAGGGGAACTGTCTCTCACAAAGATATGGAGGGGAATTCCGAGCACTTAGTGCCTCACAATAATACATATACTAGTTTCTACCCTAATATCATTATGAGATATCATTAGTAATCTGGAGTTTTAAATGGTCAAGGCTCATTCAGCAAATTCCATTTGCTACTTCAATTAAACTGGATAAAATAATGTGAGGGCTTTATTTCTACCTGGGCACCAAATGCTTGATGTGCCAATTCTCACTGACACCTGTTTTCCCCAGTGATACTTCCCAGTGATGACCTAGCTGAGCTTTCGCATCTGTTTTCCCTCTTTGTCCTTGCACACTACCGTAATTCAGTTTATTTTGCCCACTTTAAAATAACAACTGCAATTTATCAGTTCTTAATTCTCTTCTTAGGTGTTACTCTCTTCTAAATATAGTCTAGACATTAAGGTGCAACTATCAAAAGGAAATACAGAAGCACATTAACAGCAGCAATGCCCTCATCCTTTTGCCTGAATTACATAAACAGTTTGGTGTGTGGAATTGGCTAATGATCCAATCAGCATAAGAACACGTTTCAAATTAGGATTTTAATAGATGAGCACTAGATACAGGCTTATCATGTAATTATGCAGCTGGACAAATGGAATATTTTGAAACCTTTGCTTTCTTGTTGCTGTAGCCTCTTGCAGTGGGCTCTATTATTTAAATGCCTGGTGCCTGGTAATTGCATTTGACAGGCCGGACTTTCAATTAGTGCTACCTAGTATAGCGGTTTTCAATAGAGAAGGCAGGAATCAGTGCTCTGGGGACAATATGACAAGTGGATATGTTACAGATTATGTACAGTAGGGCCAGAATCCTCAGGAACCCTTTTTGCCATTTACTAGTACATATTTGGCAAGCCACTTTCATCTATCCCATCTATTTATGTAATCCACCTACTGTGTACCCCCATCACTACAATATCTCAGTGCTTCATCATTATTTAAAAATAGAAATATCAGTCTAGAACAATCATGTGTGTAGCACTATGGTTTCTTTTCTATTTTCAGATCGTTGATACTGACAGTATCCATTGGATTCTATGTTATTT
Source organism: Mesoclemmys tuberculata (assembly GCA_007922155.1). NCBI lineage: Eukaryota > Metazoa > Chordata > Testudines > Chelidae > Mesoclemmys > Mesoclemmys tuberculata. The sequence continues at coordinate 30,040,041 of ML675604.1, read as the reverse complement.
ATGTTCTTGTCCAAAAAGCTGTGGAACACAAAGTAATATAAACTTGTACAGAAGGTCAGCACAACGTGGTTTTCCTTGCTGATTCCTGTTGCCAAACAATGGATGGATGCCCTGCAGTAAAGAATTTGATTATCTTTCGCTTGCAACAACTACAAATGCAACCTCTGAAAACAGAATTTGCTGTACCCTACCCAGCTATACAGCCGGGACACTTCAGAATAGGCTTTAAGCTTGCAGGTTCAAAAGCATCCTGACAGAACTGCAACTTTGGCGTCAGTTCAGATTTCTGTTTCTCATGCAAATCTCATGATTTCAGGGCTTGGTCCTTGTGGGGCACTCTCTGCTACATAGGTTGTCCATATTTGGTTTTAAATGGGTCCAGGAAGGTCTCTGGGATATTAAATGTCAGATTGTAACTCTGACTGCACATCCCTGCAAAGGAGTAGAGAAGGAATAAAGATCCCCTTTATCTGGGCTACCCAGATCTTAGGTCCAGGCACAAAGTAGGAAGCAGAGCTACGCAGCTGCTTACTCACTCCGCTGAGCAAGTGGGCAGCAAGAGGCAGAGCATGAGTGGGAGAGAAGCAAAGAATTGGCCCACCTCCCTTAGGCACTGGATACTGTAGCAAGCCAAAACGGGGAGGGTGTAATTTACTGCTGACGTAGGCCAGTGGTAAAGAAATACCTCCTAAGAGGAAAGAGGAAGAAGAGGAGGACTCAGATGTGAGTTCATAGAATCATAGAATATTAGAGTTGGAAGGGACCTCAGGAGGTCATCTAGTCCAACCCCCTGCTCAAAGCAGGACTAACCTCAGCTAAATCATCCCAGCCAGGGTTTTCTCAAGCCGCAGCTTAAAAACGTCTAACGATGGAGATTCCACCACCTCCCTAGATAAGCCATTCCAGAGCTTCACCACCCTCTTAGTAAAAAACTTATTCCTAATGTCCAAACTAGACCTCCCCCACTGCAACTTGAGACTGTTTCTCCTTGTTGTGTTATCTGTCACCACTGAGAACAGCCTACCTCCATCATCCCTAGAACCCCCTTTCAGGTAGTTAAAGGCTGCTATCAAATTCCCCCTCATTCTTCTCTTCTGCAGACCAAACAAGCCTAGTTTCCTCAGTCTCTCCTCATAAGTCTTGTGCTCCAGCCCCCTAATCATTTTTGTTACCCTCCACTGGACTCGCTCCAACTGGTTCACATCCTTTTTGTAGTGGGGGGCCCAAAACTGGACACAATACTCCAAGTGCAGCCTCACCAATGCTGAATAGAGGGGAATAATCACTTCCCATGATCTGCTGGCAATGTTCTTACTAATGCAGCCCAATATGCAATGTCTCCCTGGTGCACCAATGCTAGTTCAGGGGTGTGCCTTGAGTCACATTTTAGCCTTAAGTGCATGCCCCTAGTGGAGCAGCATTCTGGCACATTCTTGTGCTCTGAGAGTCACATGGGCATCATCAGGTCTTCATTTGTAATGAAAGTGATGCCAGGGCTCAAGCAATTTGTTTACATTCATAACTGATGCAGCAAAGCTGGAGGTGCTGGGGCTATGAGCTGCCAAGCCTAGAGGTGCTTTGACACAAGTTAAGCCCTGGGCATCATTAACACTGTTTAGTTCATAAGATCAGGCAGATAGATACAAAACTCATTCTTGTTCCTTGGGCTACAGCAGACATGCCATTTCTTTATTTTATCCCCTCACATTTTTGCTGTATCCTGGTGTTTGATATCTCATTGTCAACAGCCTAGCACAACAGTCAAGACCATGGGAGACAAGAAATAAACAACTCTGGTTAAAATGGCGACTGTCCGCTTTTAAGTACAAATAGCAAAGCCCAGCTCATATAGCTTAAATAAGATAAGGTGAACAAAAGATCTGAGGAAAACACACCCTTTTATTTAATGATGATCTATAGCTTCAGCCAGTACCTAACAAGTGACATACATTATTTCAAAACAGAAATCAGAAATAAACTGATGATCAAACATGTAAACTTAAAATAACTTTCACTGGCTTCTTCAGTCTGGGGGCATTGGGGTGGGAAATAAAGCAATAGATGTTATGATGGACATTCTCCATGAATAGTGCCCAGCATATTGTAACAGCAAGATCGCTAACAAGTCTCCAGCATTAAGATTTCCTTATAATTAATGTAATATACATGTCTCTCTTAATACCCCTTTGTCACTGAATACTTCTATATATAGAGGAATAGTGTTTCTAAAAATAAAGGGAAAAGGGATTTAGCTGAGCCATCAGCCTCTAGAAATTAGTTTCTTACCGACTCAGATCCTCAGCAAAGGAATTTCTCACTTCCTCTTCTCAAGGTCATGAGTCACAGCACCTATTTTTGGCTGAGTGGGGCTGGTTTGAACTTTGGAACCCACTGATACCATTCCTGGTTTAGCTATAGGGACAGCCGTGTCTGAACGGCAATGAAAGCACTGTCTCCCACAAGCAAGAGACTGCTATTGCAAAACTTCAAGGCAACGCCAAATAGGAAGTGAGATGGCGAGTGCACTTGGGATCCCAGCCCTTCACATGCCAGCACAGCCTGCCTATAGGCTGACTGGACCAGCTCCCAGATCTTCTACTTTAACTCAGTTTTCAATAGTGTTGTTTATATTGTGGTATCACCTAACAAGTGTGTGGCTCCACTGTGTTGGGCACTATTCAGACAAGGAAAACACAAATAGTCCCTGCTCCTGAAATCTTGCAATCTAGGACAATCTAATAAAACAGTAAATCTGCCTTGCAGTAGATTAAATCTGCATACGTGGAACTTTCCTCCATCTTTATGCACAGCATCTAGAGTACATACAGCATCATAATAAAGCAATGCAGCATATTTTAATAAATCACATTCACTCTAAACAATAGAGAAAGTTCAGTTCCTGCCTAATGAATTGAATTTAACTTGCTGTTTGTTACAGAAACAGAACTGCACAAATCAATTTCCTTCTGCTTTTTCTCATTCAGACCATTTCATTATAAGCATCTTTGTAAACACACCAAAACAGAAGGCTGTACCTGAAACAGCCAAGCAACTCTTATTACCCAAGCCAGAAAAAAAACAAAAACCACACAGCTGAGTTTTATTTCTTTATAGAGCATCTCAGAATTCCTCCACCTTCTCTCTGCCACAATCTTACCATCACTCAGGGTTGTAATCTTGAGATCTTTGCCCCAGCTTCTGGCGTCACATGAGAATCTCCACTTCATTTTTGCAAAGTAAGTTCCTAGCCCTCCTGGTTGCAGAGAAAAGTTTGAAAACAAGAACCCTAAAGGCTAAAAAAAAAAAAAACCAGGAGACAAATAAAAAGATACTAAACTAATTATTCTTTTTAAATCTCATGATCTTACACACACACACACACACACACACACGAATGTGGAGGGTTTGATTCATGAATTTTGAATAATCGGGGTTGGCAATACTATGGATCTCCCATCCCTTCACCCCCGGTCAGCTTTTCTACCACTAAGATTTGCATGAGTAGCGAAGAGGTCCAAATTTCTGATAGAAATCATCTTCAGCACGAGCCAGAGCTTCCTCATCTATGTAGACAGCTGGTCTTCTGGATGCCACAAAGTATTGCACTTTCCTCAAGTTCCATCCCAACACATACTTTAACCAGCCACAGATGGCAGCTGTAGACCTGCCAACGCCAGCATTGCAATGGACATAGACAATATGTCCATTCTCTAGCAGCCAATGCAGGAGACAGACAGCCTGAGGTAACATCTGTATTCTTCCTAGGATCAAAAACAGGGAACATTCCATGAACACTAGAAAGTTAGAATCACTGTTAACGGTGTCTCTATATTCTGCTGTACTGTGTAATCCTAGTGGCAGCAAAGAGACATCTATTACAGCTAGTTTCTCTTCTTTCTCTGGTAGCAGAATATGAAAGTCTACATGAGTTTCTTGGACTGTCAGAAATTAAGTATGCTTTTGGACAGGCTGAGGCCAAGATTTCCAGAAATGACTAGTGATTTTGGGTGTCCACACTGAGATGCCTTAAAGAAGCTTGATTTTAAAAGGGTAGAAGCAAAGTACTTCCTAAATATCAGGCCCTCTCTCAGCTGGGCACCCAAAATCACTAATCTGTTGAAAATCATGACCTGTGTGTGAAACTATAGTGACAGTTTCCCACATGACCTTCAACCCCCCTCACATCTTGCTAAGTAATAGCTCCAGGTAATACAAAAGTCCATATGAACCTGGACCCAGGAACTTCTCTGGCAACAAATAGCAATCAGCACTAAAATGAGTATAATAGCTGTTTTTGTATGGCCCGCTGTCCAATACAGACTGAGTTGAAGTGACCAATTTTATTTCGCAGACCACCTTAGATTATGTTAAAATAATAGTCAGAAGTTAAATGCTTTGTCTTACAATGTTTGTGAAGCCAGACAGATTCCCTTTAATTTCTTGTCTCATTCAAAGAACAATAAAAAAAATGTATACAATAAGTACATGTTTCAGCCAATTTAGAGATGCAATCGGTCCACATAGTTGTAAAGAAAATAGATCCTAACTTGATTTATGTAATAGTATGGTTACTTTAGATGAAATAAACTTTAAATTTAGCTAATTAAGATATTAAAATTAATTCACTGCCAAAATGAATTCAGTGTCAAAACAAAGATGGTGTTTGTGATCAGTTCAGTTATGGATGTCATTAGTATTTAATCAGAACACTGTTTCTCCCCCTCCCCCCCCAAAAAATCAACTTTTATCTGAAATATGACTGCATAATTTTCTTTCCAATTTAAAATAAGAATACTGAAAATACACTTCACATTTTATTCAAAATGATGGGGACAAGAGCATCTCTATAAACCCATCTCTCTGTCTCATTTTTAGACATGTGTAAAATTAGTAGCTGCAGTAAATTAAGCCTTCAGAAGTCTTTCCTTAAAAAAATACTATATTTTGCCATCCTAGTACATTGGTGACCCATTGGAACATTTGTGCAGAGCACAAACATGTCTTTCATACCATGCTCAGTTCTGAACATGAAGTAAAGAAGAAATCCTCCTAATCACACACTTCTATATTTATATGTTTTAAGGCCTGCAAATGGCAAAACTTTCAATGACAAATTGGAGTGGGAGAGGGCTCTTTTATGGGTGGAGGGGGATTGGTACTGCTGGAACCATGAGGTTCCCATGACCCATTTTTTCCAATTATGTCCATATGCTGCCACCTCCCATAGCATTGTGTTGAGGGACACTAGGCCTTTAGGCATGGAGGACTGGACAGGATTTTATTTGAAACGCATTAGCATTGCTCTTCAATTGTCCATGAAGCACATGGTTAAGCTGTACAAAACAATCTTTTCAGCTCAAGGGCTGAGAACTCCCAGGCCCTATCGATCCAAGGAGTGAGACTACAAGAACCAAACCCTTACTTTTCCCCACAGCATAGCTGAGCATTAACACAAAGCCAATGCATATTACTGTTTTAATTTTTCTTTTAAATCTCCTGCCTTTCCTGATGGTGTGTAACTGGCATGATAGGGAACTATCTGTGGCACCAATATTTCACCATATCAAAAAATATTCTATATATTTTCGAGTACAGCAAACCACTCAAACTTTCCAGCCTCCTAGTTATACATGGTTTCTTATCTATTAATCTACTTTTTAATCAATAATCTCAGGAGTCTAATGGCCAAATAACAAATCCTAATTTATGTTACAATTTGATGTGCTATCCATATCCTATATAAATTTAAAACTACTATGTATGGCAATACAGCGGCTCAATAGACTGGCACAGTACTGCAGTGAGAGACTGGTGTACTAGGAGAACCAGAGTAGGTTATCTAGCACTGCCTCTCTGGTTCAATCCAGAAGGTCTGGCAATTTCAGAGTCTTGACGTGCAAGCCAATCATCAGAAACCTGATGAATTTGGCTTTTGTTTAAATTCAAGCTGAAATAAAAGGTTTTCAAGTAGTCACCAATTTTTGGACTGACTAGAGATACACAAAGAGAGGAAGATATGTTTCAGAAATAGTTTGGATGATCTCTCTGCATATGAAAAAGTGCACAGAACCCACTAGGGACAACACAACAAAGTTACCCATTACACTCCCAGTAAACAAACCAAAGCTATTCAGAAAAAAACAGCCCTAAAGCAATGTAATCATGTCATTGAAAGGTTTTGCTATTACTTATCCAGTTGTAAGTCAGGTTTGCACATTACCTTCAGTGCTCATGTCTGGGGTTGGCATCCAGACATAAGCAAGACCTTCCTCTTTATACAGTTTCATAAGGATCTCTGGGCTCATGGGTTCTGGATAGCGGTTGCAGCCCCAGGAATTCTGAACAACATCCCACTCAGTCTGGAAGTTCATTACAGCTGTAATACCCAGTTCATGCTTTAGCTTGACAGTCACATGTTCCACTTGCCGAGGACAACTTCCCAGCCAGATGTTTGGCAGAATCCTAGCATTGAAAAAAATTGTAGCATAGCTTATTAAGCACTTTTGGCAAAGGAATTTCTCCATCCCTGCCCAAAACTAACATTTTCTGTCAGAGTAAGAGGCATTCCACTTCAAAACCTGGGCAGCATCAGCACATGAGATACATTGTTAAACACACCCGGTTCATGTCATGCAATAAATAGCTTCTTTGCTGCATTTCAGTTTACCCAGTAATGTTATATTCTAAGGACTGAATTCTAAACCCTGCACACACAGCCAAAATCACTTCACCTGTGCAAATAGGAGTTCTAGCAAAACCGTAGCTTAATTAATAGCACAGGTCTCAAAGGCACCAGTCATTCACTCCTGCAGCTGAAGCTTGCTAGCAGCATTGATGAGAATAAGGAAACCCAGAAGACTTACACAATCTCTTTACAGAAAGAAACCCAGTAGGCTCACATGATTCAGATGTGGAATGTTACAGTGACAAACTGTAAGGTGTATAACTCTTGCTGTTTTATAGCTACTACCACTGCAGTAAGCAAATCGGATCAGGTTAAGTCACCACCAGCCTAAACCAAACCTTCTGTGGTAGTCCAAAAAGTCTTGATTACTTTCTTTCCCACATGCCTCTGCAATTCTGGAGTCCTGCCAGGACCAGCTATGGAAATGTGAACTATGTTTGGGCTCCCCAGAAGCTGGGAGAACCAGAAATTCTATGAGAAAACTCAAGAGGATTGGACAGTTGGGATAAGTATCCACATTTTGGGGGGCTTAGCCAAAGCAAACCTCCAAACCTTCTGTGGTTTTCCCATCTCTAATGATCATAAAAACAGTTTTATCTCTTAGCAAGCTTTGGCACATAAACCAACTGAAATACTGAGGGTCTTGCTTTCAGAAGTGGGGCCTAATGTCCATAAGCACTTAATGTGATCGCATTCCCAATAGATTATTTACATGTGCAAACAATCAGCTATGCTCCTAACTGGTCTTTTGCATGTGCAAATATCCATTTTGCACATGCAGTCATAGTAACCACACACTCAAACTAGGCACGCAGCTACACATGTAATTTTGCAAATCAGGCCCTTATTTATTCACAGCAAAAAAATATGGCATCTTTAAGAGTCAACTTCCATGAGACCTTTCAATCTATGATGAAAGTAAGTATAACCCACTGGTGAGTGTGTGTTACAAGTCCCACTTTGCGCCAGTCCACAGAGGAGATGAATTGTTACAGCCCCCACCTATAAAGTCCAGAGATCCTAGACTCTTTCACTTAAGCTGTAGCCGTTCGTGTTTTCAGCTTCTCATGTTCCATCCCCAGTGTGCTGGCCAAGATAGCAGCTGTCACAAAAGTTCTTCAAAAATGACATAGGCCAATGATGTACTGCTCACAGCTTCTGGCAAATTCTTATCATTTGGGGCCTGACTATGGAGCCCTTGCTCCTCCAAATGAGCATATATTCACATGAGTGGTCTCATTGAATTCTCATGCGAATACCCATCATTACATTTGATAGGACAAGAATAAATGCTCACCAACAGGAGCAAAGGCTCTGAAAATGGGCCTTAAATAATGATTACTTCCTGCAAACTACTACTGCAGGGTTGCTAGAAAGCAGAATTCAGTGTCATTAGTTTGTATTACTTATAATTGTATTCCAATAGCACCCACAATGTGCTAGGCACCCACTAAACACATGGGAAGACATAGTCCCTGCCTTGAAGAAGTTACAATCTAGGCACCTCTCTTAATATGAAGATAAAGAGTGTGATTTTAAAATTCAGTATTTATAGCAGGGTCTCTCCCCAGTTTATAGATAGCTAATCAAAAACCCTTCACTGGGGCACATTTATTAGGCAGCAGCTGTATATTGAGAATTGTCAGCCCAAGTTGTTATAGCAATTTCTCCCATGTCACTGTGTGCTTGTTTGGATAGACACAGTCCATTTGATCCAGCATTAGTGAGACAGTTAAAGTGCTCCATATAAATGTCCTGGCCTACAATGTAATGGTTTTGCTTCCTCTCAGTGGTAGATGATGCAGTGGAAGTAACATTGTTCACCTAGGACTCTTTCAACAGTAATCAAGCTTTAACATGAGAGTTCTGGGAAACTAGCATTTGCACCACAGAAAACTCATTTCACTTGTCACTTCTCTTGTTCTAGTGCCTGTTCTTCATATTATACATATCCAAGGTGTCTGGGAGAGGGGAGAAAAAGAGTTGAAATGGAGGGTCAGAATTACAGGCCCTTCATTTCTAAAACTACAAATTAAGTTAATTTAGTTTTATGCAAAACTTCAATGTGTAACCAAACCAACAACTAAGCTTGCTGGTTGCTGGAGGAATCAAACCAAAGCATGATATTCCTGCTATTTGTGGGTTCCAGTCACAGGCCCAGGTTCTTTGGTGCAGTGAAGGAGCTTTATACTATTCCCTAAGTGCAAAGCTGCCCTAAAGCTGTCATAACTGGCCCAAAGAGAATTCCCATTAGTTAGGGGGATCCTCAGATGGCACAAACCCATCATAGTCATTCCTACACCTTGCCTAAGGGATGTTGTCTAGAAAAGGGGGCATGGTCAGGACTTGCTTACACACTTGTGATCTGCCACTATCATCATGGTCTCTTAGGGCCATTGTTTGTCAGTATAAATTAAAGCAGCTGCTCAGGCTTCTCTAATTTTTCACTGAAGACAAGATCAGTGCCTGGATCACCCCAGGAGTGGGAAAGCAAAATGGTGGCTTAATGCCACCTCTCTGGCTCCTCTCCCTATACTGAGCTATGCCGAGTGCACCTTGGACACAGTATTTCATGGTACATGATGAGATGACAAATGTGTTCTCTGAGGACAAGAGCAATTGGTGTTTTTCTTCACAGTTTTCCTGAGAATTCAGTACATTCATATAATAAATCCCCAATTTTTTTATGGTTTGGGAAACAACTAATACAGAGCTATCATCTCTTCCAGGAGATAGAAGTGTAGATCTAGGAGATGATTTAATCAGGAGGAGTAGAATCTTTAGATCAATAATGCAAGATATAAAACTGGACTAAGAGAAAACATTACGTTAGAAATATTTTCCTTTGCTTACCCAGTGTCTGTGCAGATAAAAATCTGTGGCTGCAACATATTCTGTATCCAGATTATCTACCAGGAACTTTAAGACTGTCCACCAGATATTTTGGACCTTCTAGAATCCCCATTGTACCTCAGCTCACAATTAATGAATCATCTGGTGGCTTTACCATAGAACATCACCATATATCCATTCAATGGGATGGAGAAAAATGGCAGTACACAGAGCCAAGACTAGGGCTGTCACCTGCCTGGATTTAGACCAGATGACTCTTGTGAACTGGTTCCTTGAGACCAGATCCAGGAGTTTTGCTACTGACTTCAACAGGACCAGGATTTGGCTGCTGTTCTTCCCTTCTCTGTTTATCAGTAATGGCTGGATAGCCTTGTTATACGGTGCATGTATTACTTAATTGGGTTTAATTGTTCTTTTATCACGATGACATTCATTATAGATAACGTGCACTGTACAATGACACCAAGCCAATTTGTTTATTTAGCCAATTTATTTAAGAGATCTAATTATGATTATTTCACTCTTTGGTGCCTGGGCTTTCATTCAGCTTTATCAAGTTCATTCCTTTATTTTCTCTTCACCTCAAAGAGGGCTTCAGTTCAGACACAATCTGCAGAAATTGATGAACAGTTCAGTAATGGTATTCTGTCTGTTTATGCCTCATATTCCTCACAACAGTTTTGCTGTATGATAGATCATGAAAACTAAAGAACTGTAATGCTAGGAGGTGATCTTTTCAGTTTCATATGTCTTGCCAAAAAGTAGTCTTTTTTTTTTTAATTAACTTATTTCTTTCTGGAAGTTGCCACTTTATTTCACTAGGTAACCAGGTTTGGAGTGGGCTCTGGGGTGAGCAACCTCTTCATTTTCAGCTTTGAGCAGTTCAACAGCTGCTGCCTTCCGGCTCCAGCAGTGATCACTTTTCAGTGGTAGTTTACGTAATCCTTCTATAGAGTTTGAAAAACATTTACAGATTAAAGGGGATATACGAATATAAGATCATTTCAACCATTAATCCCTTTCTCTTCCCAAAAAATCAATGAGTCAAAAGTAGTCTGACACACTGCTGTTCTCAAGTGGAATTGTAAGGAGAATATGTCAATGTAAAAGAATGTTGTTTGTGGTATTGTGGTAGCTGAGTTGACCCCAAGACATTAGAGACAGCAGGTGTGAGAGGTAATATCTTTTATTGGACAAACTTCTACTGGTGAAAGAGACACGGTCTGTGTAGCTCGGAAGCTCTTCTCTTTCACCAACCGAAGTTGGTTCAATAAAAGATATTACCCCACCTACCTTATCCCTCAATGGAAAAATAACCCTTTCTTACTCAGTGTATCTGTTAACATAAAAACATAAAAATGGCCATACTGGTTCAGACCAATGGTCCATCTAGCCCAGTATCCTGTCTTCTGACAGTGGCTAATGCCCAGTGCTTCAGAGGGAAACAAACAGAACAGGTAATCATCAAGTAATCCATCCTGTCGCCCATTCCCAGTTTCTGGCAAACAGCAATCCCTGCGCATCCTGGCTAATAGCTATTGATGCACCTATCCTCCATGAAGTTCTTCATGGAGAACATTTTTGAAGCCTGTTATAGTCCTGGCCTTCACAACATCCTCTGGCAAGAAATTCCCCAGGTTGACTGCATGTTGTGTTAAGAAATACTTCCTTTTGTTCATTTTAAACTTGCTGCCTATTAATTTCATTTGGTGAACACTAATCCTTATGTTATGAGAAGGAGTAAATAACACTTCTTCATTTACTTTCTCCACCCCAGTCATGATTTTCTAGACTTCCATCATATCCCCCCCTTAGTCATCTGTTTTCCAAGCTGAAAAGTCCCAGTCTTATTAATCACTCCTCATATGGAAGCTTTTCCATACCCCTAATCATTTTCATGGCCCTTCTCTGTACCTTTTCCAATGCCAATGCAGTATTCCAAAGCAGTATTCAAGATGTGGGTGTACCATGGATTTATAGTGGCAATATGATATTTTCTGTCTTATTACCTATGCCTTTCCTAATGATTCCCAGCATGGTTAGCTTTTTAAATTGTCACTGCACAGTGAGTGGATGTTTTCAGAGAATGATCCACAATGACTCTAAGAGCTCTTTCTTCAGTGGTAACAGCTAATTTAGACCCCATCATTTTATATGTATTTTTGGAATTATGTTTTCCAATGTGCATTATTTTGCATTTATCAGCATTGAATTTCATCTGTCATTCCGTTGCCCAGTCACCCAGCTTTGTGAGTTCCTTTTGTAACTCTTTGCAGTTTGCTTTGGACTTAACTATCTTGAGTAGTTTTGTATCATCTGCAAATTTTGCCACCTCACTGTTTACCCCTTTTTCCAGATCATTTATGAATATGTTGAACAGTACCGATCCCAGGACAGACCCCCCCAGGGGGACATCACTATTTACCTCTCTCCATTCTGAAAACTGACCATTTGTTCCTACCCTTTGCTGTCTATCTTGTAATCAGTTACTGATCCAAGAGAGGTCCTTGCCTCTTATCCCGTAACATTTTAGTTACTGAGGCTAGGACACTAGATAGGAACTCAGAGTACGTGTTCAATTCCCAGCTCATATATGGACACCCTGTGTAACTTTGGTCAAGTCACTTAGGGTCAAGTGTCTAAGGGCATGTCTACATGGTTCTTCAGGCCACAGCAGAGAGTTGTAAATTTTAGTTTTTACTAGCCTGTCATGCACTGACTGGCCTGGGTGGACCCTACTGGCACACATTAAAACTTCTCCAGTGCTTGCCAATGTAGTCCCATTTCAAAAACTATTACTGTTGTGTGCACTAAGGAACTTTTAGTAAATGCCAGGAGGGTCCACATGGGCCAGTTAGTTCAGGACACACTAGTGAGGACTAACATTATCACCCCATTGGTGTGAACTAAAGCCACGTTGACAAGCCATAAGCGATTTAGGAGGCTAAAGTCCCTTGACTTTCACTTTTGAAAATTTTACTCTCAGTTGGCCCTATGCCTCATTTCCTCAGCTCTGTGAAATGGAGATGTTTCCCCCAATATCAAGAGGATATTTTAGGATAAAATTAATTGATGTTTGTGCGGCATGCAGATATTACAGTGATGGGGACTGTATAAGTACCTGTTTACCCAACTTCATCAGCCAAAAACAGGTGTTATGGCTGCCAGCACAGCAAAACTATTGTGCCTCATGCATCAGCTACATTCTGATCACAGAATTTTTACTGGTGGGGATGCAAGAGACAGAAAGAACACAGTTGATTTTCTGATCCCAGACTGACTTCATAAGGTGGCAGTAAGACAAACAGCCTTTTGACTTATAAACTGAGGCAACCAATGTGGAATCGTCACTCACATGAAGCAAACATGGAATCCTGTGAAGTCACTTGTACAGTTACTTTTCTGACAGTCTCCACACTTTAATTATTTTCATTGATGCAAACATCTATCATGCTTGGATGATTTCTTTCCAGGACTCTGCATAGTCCCGATTAAATTATGACATCTGAAACCACACGTTTATTTCATGTAATCAATAATATGAAAACAGCTTGCTTACCCATATGGCCATGCTGAGTATGGAGCAGTGTAGGATTAGCGTCCTGCTATTTTTTTGCAGCATGGATTGCCACTTTCAAGCTAAAAACATATCCACCAAAAAGCCACACCACTGCATCTTTCAATCCTAGATCTCTACCTGCAGCCTAAAGCCAATCTAGCATTTGTGGCCTTGAAGAAAACAGTATGAGTCAAGCCTTCAAAGTGACACATTTTAGTAGTTTATCTGTTCTCAAGCACAATATCCCAGAAAGTCTGCTTATACCTAGGATTGACAACTTCTGTCAATGAACAAGCCAGAGTCAAGTAATTGGCCATAAAGTAATTGGCCATAAAGTCACTCTCAACCTGCAATTTATTTATATTGCTGATCTCATTCAAATCTGTCAGTACATTATTTTGAACACAGGGCAGTGGATGATTCCCCTGGGGACCACTCAATATGTAATCAGATGTCAAAACATGCAATTCACTTTACTTGGCCACTCAGGCACCGCACTACAACCTCACATGGATTAAGGAAGATCAAAATAAGAATCTGAGGTTGCCTAGGGGAATACTAATATATAAGGCTAAAGAGGCATAGTGATTCAGCTGAGGTAACAAAGAAAACAATCTTCAGGATGACCAGGTCTTCCCTCAAGGCTTTTATTCTCTGAGAGGCTAAAGATAACTATTTACAGCAAAAGAAAAACTTATTTTACATCCCAAGAAAACCAATACAAATAAACCAGTCTGCATTATACCAGACTTCTGCAGTGCCTAGGTGTGCACGGAGTCTTCCCTCTGCCAACTCTCCACTCCTGATACAGAGCGGGTGAGGTCATATTGTTTACTGGACCAACTTCTGTTGGTTAAAAAGACTAGCTTTGACCAACAGAAGTTGGCCCAATAAACAATACTACTCACCCACCTTTTTCCTACGATATTCTGGGACACAACATGGCTAAAACTCTGCAAACACTCCTGACACACACATACTGGCACATAGTTAGACAGTAAAGTAGGGCCAGAGCATAGCTCGTCCTCCTTTACAAAAAGGATGCTGCTCCGTGCATCAACTCAGAATGCATTTCTGATTCCTTCCTGGATGATGTCACAAAACGCTGCCATCATACCTTTGCCCTCTATCTAGTGACATTGCTTTTCTTTGCAATGTCACATCACACCCAAGTGCAACATCACCAGATCAGGATGACCTACAGCTATCCTCACCCGTGAGCTCCCACCTGTGCTGCTGATCGTCTTTAACACCTACAGGCAGTTGTTCTTATAAACTTTTCTGCCTCCCCGAGTACCTAATTGTTCTTGCTGCTTCTAGACCTTCCCAGTTCCCTTCTCCTGAAAACCTAAGTGAGAGTAAGAGCAACAGTTGTCTTTCTAGTGTCTAGATGGGGTCCTTGCACTTTGTCACAATGATAATGATGAAATAAAGAAGGACATACTCAAAAGAATCTAGAAAAATGACCGAGGTAATAATCTAATATGCTGGAATATATGGGAATTTTAACAATGACCTCAGGGCAGTAGAGTTGGATTAGCACTGAGTACTTTTGAACATGTATGCAGCACATGGTTTTTTCAAATGTTTCAATTTTTCCAATCCCCTACAACTGATGACAGATTAATTTCACTTTCTTTTCACAAATAAAATGGCAGAGCTCTGGTAAATTTTACTTTGTTTATCAAATTGTACTGTTGTACAGTATCACAGAGATCACAGTTGATTTAGACCTACAGTGCCAGATTACATCTCTGTATAACCTGAGTATCTCTACTCTTATTGATGGAATTATTCCAGATTACAATCAGTGTAGCTAAAGCTATTGGGTCTAGCTCATGATTATCCCAATGAAGACTATGATATCCCTATGATATATTTCTCTGTACTTTGTCCATCTTAGTTTTAAATTATTAGGCTTCCACCACTATTTGTCTTCTGTTGTTTGTTTGTTGCAGCTCTATTCCAAAATCTAATTCTCATACCCATCAAATTTAGAAAGACCCTGGATTGAGAGGCTAGATTTGCTCTCCCTCAAGTCAACAACTGAAACACACTTCTGTGGGTTGCTCTGGAATGCCACTGCCTGCATTACACGTATTCTGTGGATACATGGAGTCTCCAAGAGTCTCACGTCAACATCTTTCACAAGAAAAGGGGGTCAACAGTGAGATGGCAAAATCTGCAAGCAACCGAGAATTATTCTGGATCATCAGAACTAGAAAAGTTTGCTGAGAATTCCAGAGGTACCAGAGCAAGCAGGCAACACGATGGTGATAATACACCTGGGAACAAATAGCCTGAACTACTCACACACATCACAGGATTCCAAATTAATTATAATCAACCAGAAAAGAAAATGGACAGCTCAATGAAAACATTACTTCAAGTGGTGGTCAGAAAGCAGCTATACAAATAACTGGATTGAAAGTAATATTAAAAATACGGCAATACCATTATACATATCCACATTAAACTCACATCTGGAATCCCCCATCAGTTCTGGTCATCCCATTTCTAAAAAGAGATTGGAAAAACTTAAAAGGTCCAGAGATAGGGGATAAAAATGATTGGCATCATGAAAAGATTTCCAAGTGAGGGAAGACTGAAAATAATCAGTCTCTTTAGAGGTAGACAGAGCACTATCTATAGGGACAAGTAAGAAAGCACACGGCAGCAGTATATAAAACAATGACTGGAATAGAGAGAGTAAATTGGCAGGGCTTCCGGGAAGGGGGGGCAAAAGGGGCATTTTGCCCTGAGCCCTCCATTTGAGTGGCTCTGTGACCTAATCTGTAGGGTCGCAGAGCCACGTAGGTTTGGGCCAGCGGTCACTTTGTCATGATGGAAGGATAGCCAGGCCAAGCCTAAGTGGCACTGTGACCCAACACACCAGGTCACAATGTCCAGAGCAGGGACCTGGGCCCAGGTCCATGGGACAGGAGCTGAGCCACCACTGCTGGATGAATATGGTGGAGGCTTGCTTTCCAACTCCCCTGCCACCCTATCTCCCCCTCAGTGGTATTTGTTCTGAGTGGACAAGGGGGGTGGTCAGCTTCGGTTTTTGCCCCAGCCTCCCCAAAAAAACCCTCTGTGCAGCCCCATAAATCAGACAATCCTATTAATATTTTCATAATACCATGAGCAAAGGGATATCCAATGAGATTGAAAGGCAGCACATTTAAAACAGATGAATTTTTTTTCTGTGCATCTGTGATAATCAACCTGTGGAACTCATTGCCAAAGGCTAAGAGCTTAGCAGGGCTCAAAATAAAAGAATTAGACAGTTATATGTATAATGGGAGGATTCAATTACATAACATAAAAATATAAAGGCTATAAATTTTCATGATTCAGGAATAAATCAACCATGAAGAGGAAAAAAAATACCCTTATGTGGTGGTTATTCCATGTATTTCCTTTCTTTCATCTTTCTCTGTAGTATCTGATACTGGCCACTGATGAAGATATATAGGATACTTGACTATTTGGAACATTGTTCTAATTTGGTGTGAGCATTTCTGTGTTCCACTAAATTCACTTTACATGAAAAAACCCAGCAAAACTCATTCCTTATCTAATGAAACAGTGGATGATTGGTAGACAGGCACAGCTTTTTGAAAGCTGCAGTCATTTACTCCGAATCCCTGACACCTTCTATTGGTGACTTACTGATAAAGTTCGTTTGCAGAAGATCAGTTGGATCAAGTTTTGCAATGAGAGTTTGACTTGGATAGGATTGAACAAAAGCAGCCAGATTTACTGAACTACTGACTGCATGGGGAGACATACTACCCACTGGAGTAAGAGAAAAAGATATAAGGATTTGTCAGCTGTATGATCTATTCATTGAAAACTGTGACCTTATGGTCAGGCGTGATAACACCAATTTTATCAATAAAGACATATAAAATGGCCATAACCTGAGCAGAAGCCAATACAAGAAAGAGCTGATTAATGGGGAAAATATTTATTGCTGAATTGATGTAGCAGCAAACTTGTTAAGGCTACTTATCCTCCAGAACAAAAGTTTACTTTTATCTCATGACTGAAGCAGATGGAGTATAATTTGGTGATTTGAAATTCATCCTAGTTTACTACTGAAGCTGTACAGTTTATTTTTAGTATAGATTTCAACTGCAGGGTTTTAAGAGAGGAGAATTAAATAGACTACAATGTAGTTCCAATGGCTTTTTTCCCCTTCTCTTTATTTGTGGCACCCTGATGAAAAGTAATTTAAGTTCTGACAAATTTTCTTCTTAGATGTAATTTGGTCTACTTATCTGGGATTCTCAGATGGGAGCAGACTTGGCAATTGAAGGGAAACACCTGTTTTTATCACTGCAGAACAACACAGTTTATCAAACTGCAAAATTTCTGAAGCCCTTGAATACTGTTTGATATGCATAATAAACCCCTACCTGTTCAGGGATCACAAATTTATTTATGAAATATGGTATCAAAAAGCCACATTCACTGCTCTACAAGTGAACAAGGCATTAAGCCAATCAACCTTCAGTTAACAATGGAATCAAATGAAAACAAAGGCTAAGAGATAAAAATAATACTGTGCTGATAACTGAGATAGGAGACTATGCTGACATCATGGTGCAGAGCAACTCCTGTAGGTGCAGAGCATGCACAACATATATAGATTTGAGGAGGGGAAGAATATATTAGAAAATCCCAGAAATGGAAACAAAGTCTTATTCTCTCTTTTACCATTTTAAATGGAATTCCTAGGCCAGATCCGCAACCCACCACTGTGCCAGTGATGCAAAAAGGGTGGAAAACTTCCCTAGCTAGGAGATTCTCCTTTATACCGTTCCCTGATGCATCTCCCAGCTATAGGGTGTGAGAGGCAGCATGACCAGCATGGAATTACCCTTAAGGGCAGTGACTGATGGCATAAATTAAAGCATCCCAGAGGCTTTGCTCTTTTACATCACAGCCTGAACCTGGCTTACCCCAAGGAAAGAGGAAGTGGAAAGGTGGATTTAAGCCAGCTTTCTGCCTCTGCCCCAATCATAGCTCAGCTAGACTCAAGGATCTGGCCCAATATTTTTAAGAGTCAAATTTGGCTCTAAAAGTGGAGGGCACACGCTCCATTGAATTCAGTCAAGACATTCCTGCTTGTAACTCCATTGAATGTGGCCTTACAAGTTAAATAAACAAACAAACAAAACAACCTTAGTCAGTTTATCTTATAAGGCTATGTTAGAATCTTATGAGATGCCAACCAACCCTATAAAATGGTATATGGTAGAATAAATTACTTGGATTATGTCTTCTGTTCTGGGAATGTCCTAGCACAACTAGCCATGGTCACACAAAGCTTTAAGTATGTGACCATCCTCAACTTTGGACAATTAAGCATTGTCTTCCCCATCACCTGACATATATGTTATTTTAAATGAGGCTGCATTTTACATTTGTGCAAACAAGTTAAGAAATTCTGTGTTCCAGATGGTTATTTATATGCACTCCAATGCCTCATAGGAGTTGACATTCAGAGTTAGCCCTGTGAAACTCAGAGTCAAATTTTACCCTCTGACATTCATGCTCAGGTCTCATTGATTCCTTAGGAGATGTTTCCATACTATATACTGCAGAAAACAGAATTTGGTTCTCTAGGTCCTGATTTTTCCCTCACTGTCACTGGTATAAACCAGGATAGGTCAATGGAAGTACTTGGCATGTCACTGGTGAAAAGCTAGAGTGAAAGAAGAATTTAGTCCAGTGGGCTCATGCCAAATGATCTCAGGAGCTAGTCATGAAGATGGCTTCTCATTTGGTTTGTGAGAATTAATATTTAAATGCTCTAATTACAGAGCACTGCTTAGTGTCTTGGCTGTCAGCAGTTACTTCCTACGTATGCCCTCATTACATTGCCAGGATTCAAATTTGTTTTGAATTAGAACTAATGATCATGAACGTGAGGTACAACTGGCTGCTTAACTAAGCCAGATAGTAATGAGCCATGAATCTGTTGACATCAGGAATAAAGATTTCTGACATTAGTGCTTACCAATGGAAGTGATGCCATTGCTGGCATCTTAAAGTTAAAACATCTTACAAAATTGGTTAGTGCCACCAAGGGAGAACTTGAATTAAATAATTCAGAGACTAGGGCATTGCTGGTGAAAATGTCTTATTTCATCTTTGTGTTAACTTGACAGTGGCAAGTTAGAATCTAAACTTCCCAAATAACACGTTGTGAACCTACCATCCAAAATTGCATATACATTAGAAACAAGCCCTTGAAGATGAAAATTATGTCATTGGAAATTAACTTATTTTGTTTGAGGGCTGGCCGTGGGGCTAGTGCCAGTGTATAAACACAAAAAAGACTGAAGTCTGCTAAATGTGCAGAGCCTGAAGTCTGTGAAGGAAGCACATTTAGAATGTGAGGTGTGAGAAAAGGATAGGCTTACATAATGTCACTCAGCTGCAACCCCTCTGACAGGTTTATTTGCAGTTAAAATGTCTTATTTATTAATATTTTTTAAAATAACACCACAGTGAATAGTAAGAATTCTTAAGAAAGCTACAGACACATACTAGAGAGACATGGGAGCATTAGGCCTTATAAATACTAACAGAATTTAAAAAAAAAACTCATTGACCACAGAAAACTCCAAAAAGCTGCAAGACAAAGTTACATCCCAAAGACAATCATAGGGACAAGATGGCAGGACACTTGTACATAATGTGCCAATCAGCTGCTAAATTACAAACCCAGGAAGAGCTGTATTGACAGCTCTGTTGTGCTGCCAAAATTTTAACATGGGACTGCCTTAGTCAGCCATACACACAACATTCTCTGGATAAACCCTCTTCTCTGAATCTTAAATAAATAAACAAACGTATACATTTTATACTTTTAAATGCCACCTGAGGGACACCTCCAACATTCAAGGGAAAACTCACTTGAAGAAACAAAAAAACTCCATTTTCCAACCTACCACCTAGCCTATAACCAGAGATAACTGGATACCCAACTAGCTATTCCATAGCCAGAGACCATAAAATGTCCTACATGCCACTCTCACCATCACCATTGCAGCTGTCACATAGGAAAGCTACCTATAGGAACTTCCATGATGTGCTGGAGAGCGGGAAGCATGGTGGATTAAGAGGGCTGGGTTGTTGGGGGACAGACTGGTGGATTTCAGGTGGGGTAGAATTGATGGATTTGAATGGTTTACCCTTGACTGCTGGAGGTGACTCTCAGGTGATATGGAAAGGAGTCACAGGGAGAAGAGGAGTAGCCTCCTAACAAATTTTGGAGTTGTGGGGATTGGTTGGAGAAAAAGGCACTGGGCTCCCTCCTAGTACCAGGTCTTCAAACTCTGGGCTAGACAGACGTCAGTGAAGAGAAAGGTGGGCTTCACAACTCCTACACAGTACAACAGGGGTGACATGATTACTATCTGTTAGTACCTCCATGGGAAACAAATATTTAACAATACTTTCTTCAAGCTAGCAAAGAAAGGTATAACACGATCCAATGTCTAGAAGTTCAATCTAGACAAATTCAGACCGGAAGTAAAGTGTAAATTCTTAACAGTGAGTGTGATTAACTTTAGAAACTATTTATGAAGGGTCATGGTGGATTCTCCATCACTGACCATTTTTAAATCGAGTTTGGATGTTTTTCTAAAAGACATGCTCTATGAATTACTTAGCGGAAGTTCTATGGCCTGTGTTACACAGGAGGTCAGTCTAGATGATCACAGTGGCTCCTTGGAATCTATTACTCTCTTCTGGCACGTGAGGAGCAGCAGGGGAGATAATGTGATGTGTATTCTGAGAGGTAATATCAGAAGGAAATTCTCCGCAGCAGTAGCAGAAGGTTCAGTCCTAGCGTTAAAGAGGGCTAAGTGAAATAACAGGCAGAGCTTTTTCCAGAGGCAGATGGAACCCAAAAGAAGCTGTCTCCAGTTCTCTTCATTCAGAACTGTCAACCATATTGTGGAGTCCTGAGAAAGGTTTAGAAGTCAAGGAAGGGAAATAATTAGTTTGACTAGAACTTTTAGAAGCTGGCATATAGCCCGTCTTAAGTTGGTGCAAGCACTCCTGGTGAGGATGTGTACCACCAACAGGAGGGTAGTGTGGACATAAAAAAACACAGTAATTACTTCACGGGCTGTCAGCTGACCTAACATAGGTTGATTTAGTTGTGCAGTGTAGGCCTGGGATTGCTTATTATTTTCTTTGTCTCCTGTGGTGGAAATGTTACCCCCTGGAGAGTGCTGAAAGTGCCTCTTTGGGCTGGTCATAAAGGATATGAGCTGTTACAGGCATCACCTACAGAGGCTTTGTTCCTTAGCTCAAGCAGCAGTTAATCAGGTTTTTAGCTCTAGAGATCCCTGGTTCAATCCCCTCTTATGTAGACCAAGAGGGTGGACATCATAGAAGCACCTCAGTGTTACAGTAAGCCTTCTGTAGTGATAACAGTAGGTCATGTTGTGCTCACGGTGAAATTCACACAAATGTGAAGGGGCCACACGAGGCCTTTTACATTTCTGAAGCCTCTTACAGAGGGAGGGGGCACTGAAGAAGCAGCATCCTACCTGGTGCAGAGCAGGAAGTTTTTCCAAATAGGCTCTGAATATGCCAGTTCTGAGGAGGCTATGTGGGGTTGGCTAGATAGGGTCCCAATATCCACACTTACGTATATCCAGTGGCCCAAAACAGCAGGGCAGAGAGGTAGCAGCTCCCACTTTCACACTCCTGTTTGCATTTCTCTTTTCTCCACATTAAAAATTAAATTAATGTTTTCATTGCATTTCCTCCCTCTTCTCCTTTTTTATCCCCTAGTTGCGTATAATCATTTTCAAATTATACAGTCTTACTACAGGAAAAAAGAAGCCTAAGACATTTCATTCTAATTTGCAACTCCTCTTATGGTGTTCCCCTTCCCCCCCATCATAAAGGGGATTTGAAATCCTTATTTCATATAGGTTGGCAACCTGCATGGCACTTTGCTCAATGTTTGTTATGGTTCACTAAGGAATTGCACAACACACCTTAACAATAACCGGAGAAACACACCTAACTCCTGAATGTGAAATTAAATTTTCCACTGCACAGCCTTAAAGCAGAAAATGAGAGATTTTCAGAGCCCTTACCATTTTCTCTAGGAAGGCAGCAACAGTTCATTTGTTTTGTTTTGTTTTCTTCTGTAGGAAAAAAACAAAACTCAAGAAAATATAGAGGCAACTCTGTAATATTTATTTACTCTCAGAAAATAAAACAGTAATGTTTCTGAAACAAAACTTCAGGGAAACTAAAGGTGATATTCAAGTTTCATTTCTAATGTGTTTTTTTTTTAAACAGTTAAAATATGATCCTTCATATTTTTACAGAGAAGAACCTTGTTGAATGCATCTTTCAAACATCAAAGGCTTTTAAGCTATAAACCTGCATTTATACTTGTCTGTTTTAAAAATTCTTAAGGCATGAGGGGAAATTCAGAATTTGCAGGTTAGCTATAATTCATCTGTTTCGAGAGATGTTCTCTACTCTACTTCTATAGTTACAATAGCTAAGCAATGTTTGCTTATTTTACTTAGGGCATTTTGGGTCAAAGCCAAAAAGGGCCTAAAGTCCAGTTTTAGGCACTACTGCAATCCACAAAACCGCATACAGCTGCTGTCCAAACCTGTAAGTGCCTAAACTGATCTCAGCACCTAAACTTTTGCTGTAAAAATTCTGTAGGTGCCTAAGTTTCTGCCTCTGATCATGAGCATTGCTTTCTCCCCCTAGGTATCTGAACACCTATCTCCCGCTTAAGCCTCGGCATGATCCACAAACCAGGAAATAGGTGTTCCCTCTTCCTTTCCTGCTGGGCTGTTTTGGGTGGTGTTAGGCAGGTGTACAAGAAATGGCTTAGAAACCTATGCAGCCAAACTTCAAGAGAGGGGCTCCTGGCTGTGGATGGAAGCAGAGAGGGGCAGGGTTTAGGACTCACCCCTCCCAGCACCTTCTTAAGCGGCTCCCCATCTAGCATGCTGGCTATTTTGGATCACATCCTTCTCTCTTCCCATTCATTGTATAGGAAGTCTGAGCACCTAACTCAGGTTTTGCAGATCCCATTTTTGTTCCAGTCTTTTCTAGGCACCTAAAAGATAAGCACTGCAATGCTGAGTGTTGCAAAAACTATGAAGCTGACCTTTGTAATTTCGAAGTTACTCGTTTCAAAAATACAGCATGCACCTAATAAAAAATCATAGCAAAAACCTAAGTTAGTCTGTAATCGTATCAGCTTGTTGATTGTGGTCAGTCTCCGATTTGGAGGTATATTGTATAAGACTGAACACTCTTTCAGCATGAGTACTTTGGGTATCCTTCCCTAAGAAAGAATTTTCAAGAGCCAGTTGAAGAGTGTTGTTGGGTTAGCTCTGGGCTTTGAATTTGCTCCTGCTGGAAATCCATAAAAGCCACACTTCACCACTTTTAGATTGCATTGTAAAGGTGCCTCCCCTCACACCATTTTTAGGAATGTTTTGGGTTGTTACTGTTGGAATCTTCTCCATTAAGTTTCTGGGCTGTAACATTCCAACGCTGATCTGTAAAGTGATTTGGTCATTGAAGAAAGAGACTGAATATATATTCCCCGTAACTGAAAAAATGCTACATTATCTTCAGACAAAAGTATATTAATGGTTCCCAGGCACTACAGGGTAACTAATAAATGCATGTAAAAGATCATAAACAGCTAGATAATGTCTGCCAGACAACTGGAACCATCAGTTTCCAAGGAAGACTGGTGGGTTCATTCTAGCCTAGAAGCACTTTCCCCACAGTGCTGGTTGGGAGTGAAAATGACTTGGATTTCAGAATCCTAGTCAATTTAATTCACAGCTGGCAATGTAGTCAAACTGCTTCTGTATAGCAGCTCAATGCTATTCTCTCTCTTTCTGACAGCCTGGACCTTAAAGAATAAAGAGGCAGTAAAAAAGGGAAAAAACAAGCAGAAGAAAAATAGAGTGAGGAACGGAGTGACAGACTAACAAAGAAAAAGGAAAGTAGAAACTGCAAGAGCGATGACCAAAACCAATTTTCCCTCTAACCATGGTATCCCACCTAATATTTGATTAATTGGACCATCAAGAGTTGCCTTTTGATAGCCCACAGTGTGAAAACAGTGCAAATCAGTTTGTTTACACCTGTGGTTTTCTTGCCAGACGATTCCTGTTCTTCCCTCTGCTTTTTTCCCTGAAGAAATGGAATCAGTGCAGCAACACAGCTATGTGAATTTCCATTTCAAAGAGCAGCAATGTTTTTATGCAAATATTACACAGTGGCAGCTAATTTAGGAAAACTATTCATTTTGACATCACTTGCCAATCTCAGCTCACTGTCATTTTACATTGGGAAGATCATTCTACCTTGCATACTGACTCACTCACAACCATCTTTCTAAATAATTTACTCACTATCAGAGAGCCAGTTCCCTTTCTCACACAGAGACAGGAGAAAAAAATCCAGACAACAACAACAAAAAAAGCAGGAAACTACTAGGAGGGGTTCTAAACTTCATCACTTACTCATTTTACATTGTTGCCACCCATTCCCTACTCCTGTGGTTGTACATTGCGGAGTCAGTCTGTAAGCTCTTTTTAGCAAAGGCCTTGCCTTCATATCTGTCTGTCAAGCACACAGCGTACTGTTAGCGCGGTACAAATAGCCAGCTGCTTCTGTGAAATACAGTAGCGGCATTATTTCCAGTACAATCTTATGCATCTTTTACATTCCCCAATGCTACAACTTCTAGTTCAGCTGAGCTGAACAATGAACCTTACTACCAGCTATTTTCATTGTGGTTTGAAAGCTTGTCTCTGTCACCAACAGATTTGATCCAATAAAAGATATTGCCTAGTCCAGTTTGTCTTTCTAGTATCCTGGGCCTCACATGGTTACAACTACACTGCATATGACAAATGGTGTCATTTTGAACTTCAGAACCCATACAGTTATGGGAAGAATTCTGTTTAAATGACCATGAAAATGTTTGCTTCAGTTCCATTCTCTTGTAACTGCCATCCATGTGATCAAATTCCATGCACAAAGCAAAACAGACCTCTCAAAACCCAATCTTAGTCCAGGTCCACAAAGTTGCATTTGCTTCTGACAGGAATGTCACAATTAATGGCAAGTCACCTAACAGCTATGTGCCTACAAGACCCCTCATCTGACTAAGGGGTTGACTCCATGACACCATTCTACTGTATCCTTAGTAATATCAGGAGGCATTCCACATTCATTTTGCCTCCCCACCTATATGTAAGGCCCCCCTCCTGTTTTCTCATTTGTTGTCCCCCATAATCTGTTGAGCCCCAGATCTGGTGGCTCCTCCCCTTAGGCTGAGGGAGGGGCCTTTTGCAGTTGGTGGGCTTGCGCCCACCCACCCTCTCCTGGGCCTAAAATAGTATATGTAAGGCTGTGGAAGCCCACCGGTTCTTCCAAGGCTGAGCCACACAGGAATGTAAAGGGTTTTTATCAGTTTTGACATTTCTGAGTGTGGCACAGAATGCTTTTGGGAACAACCAACTTTTGGGGTTTTTTATAGAGGTACAAACCCAAAAAAGGGATTTGTACAAGCAGGAGGAAGTTGTAGTCCTTTGCAAAATTTGTTGGCCCACAGAGGAGGAGTGAAACAGAAGGAAAAGAAAGAAAGGGGAAAGGAGATGTAATGGAGGAAGTTTCTTTTTAACAAGCTCTTGGTATTTTTAATTGGTTAAATTATTTCTGAACTGTAAAAAGAATTACTCATTTAATGACAGTGACATGGTTAAAAATATATGGTAAAAAAGGGATATCCACATATCCAGACATACCAGGGCAAATCCATGAAGTAAATCATGAAGTGGTGTTGGAAAAAATTCCTAGTGTACATCAAGAATGATTCTAACTTCTCCATGCTCCAAAGACAGGCAAAATCCCATTTTAAAATTTCAGGTTTACTGAACTATGAATATACAAATAATGCAAACCACATGCATCATAACTTCCTGGAAAGAGGAGAAAGGAAAACAAAATACTCCCAAACTAGGTGAACATTAATAATAGTGATGGCTATCACTTAATAAATAGCTTAATATAACAAAAATAATTAATGACTGCCAAAGTTGGCAAGGTTTTTAAACAGTCCTATTTGCTGTCACAACAGTTTTCCTTCCATTTCATTATGTTTATACAGACAATCTATCATTTCCACAGTGTCACTCCAATGTCTAGATAATATTTTGTGTCCCACTGATACCACAGTACACAATAAATCTGACAAGGTACTAGAGAGTAGCCATTCTTCAGGCTTTATAGAAGACATAATGTAGATAATGATAATAATGGTAGCTTAACAACTGGTGAGAGTCAAGCAAAAATTCTACTCTGAAATGACTCCAAACACTGGACAATCCTAAACCTAATTGCTCTATGCTCAATTCAATCAAAATTATAATATCTGCTCTGTAATACCAGATTTTGCTTATAATTGTGCTATTCCCCAGAAGTGTGGCTAGAGCACAGGACTGAAAGCCAGGACTCCCACTTTCATTCCCCATACTGACACTGACTTGCTACGTGACAGTGGACAGTCGAAGGCTATGTGGATAAGAACTTGTTTGCCTTCAGAAAACAAAACATATGGCTTGCCCTCTTCGGTTCATCTGTCAAACAACCTACTTCCCAGAGATGTTATAAGGCTTAAATAATGTTTACGCATCAGGTCAAATATAAGGTGCTATCCGAAGTAGAAACCATTATTTTTTAATACATTTCTCTGAAGTTATTTTAATTGGAATTTGTTACATCTCATGTATTTACATATTTTTGCCATTCAGTATTAGAATTAAAATTGGTCTTATTCTTAAACTTTCAGTACCCTGTGCATCTTATTTAACAACTATTACTAGAACTAGGCAGGGCAGAATTAAATTCTTATCCTTTTTTCATTTCGACAGCTAATATTAATGTTTATTTTTTAATGTGTTTTAAATTTTTGCAGTAGTGCAAAAGTATGCCTTTTAACCATTTTTTCAGTTTTTATCTACTTATATTTTCACAGTTGTGGGAAATTGGGGGGTATCAGCCAATTATTTAATGACAGTTGATTTTGAGATGCAAAGTTAAAGCTTTGTAACAGTTAAAATACAAACTGTCTACATCAGATACACAAAGTAAATATACTTAAATCAAACTCTAATAAGTTTTTAGACAGCACATTTCTTATTTTGCCTGTCCGTAAATTTAGACTAAATGGAAATATTTTTCATTTCTTTGCATGCATATGGCAAAACTGATGTTTACTGACATTTACCAATAAAAATCTTATCATTCCATGCCTAAATATAACTTTATGTTTATGCATCCATACATATCATGTACACATATAGTGTACTATAGTTAAAGGACTGTTAGAACATGCATCATAAAGAAACCAGCTGGTCGTTTAGTAGCAAGTGTAGTGGCACTGCCACACAGAAGGTTCAAAGTTAGGTCCCAAATGCCAAAAATGTTTTCCCCATTGCTTTCCTCCTCTGACTGACCTTTCTAGCGGTGACGATGACAATCTCTAGAGTGAGAATCTCAACCCTCCTTTGCCAGGGAAGGGTTGGCATTACATGTTGTATTCCATCTCATGAAATATACCATAGAGTTCCATTCTGCAATTCCCTTCCTCTTTGCTATGTTGAGGAGGCCACTATAGAGGTAGTGAGGAAGTAGGATACATACCAAGTACTACGTCCCTAAAATAATGTGTAAATTTATAGTGAAGATAATTAACTTTCCCTAGAGGCATGGTGTATTCTCCATTACTTGAAGCCCTTGTCAAGACAGAATACCTTTCTGTGCTATACCCCAGAGAGAAGTTATGGGCTTGATGAAGAAATTATTAGGTTAGATTCTATGGTCTGTATTATGCAGGAGATCAAACTAATTCATAATGTCCCTTCTGGCCTTAAAAATCTATTAATCTATTTAATGAGATCCAGATGTTGCCGTTGATTGGTTGTACCCAAAGTCTAATCAATATCAGGAGCTGGTGGGAAGGGGCAGTGGTCAGTACTGTCCTTTTCAATGTATGACTTGCTTTTCTGGATGCAGACTTCCCCACAGCTTCCTCTGCATCTTTTTGCAATGTGTTCTATATGGAACTACACTTGAAGATCAATCAGAAACTTCAGATAGTACAGAATACAACTCCCTGCTTGTTCAACAGCATTTCCCTCAGACAGCATGTTACACCTGTGCCCCTTGACCTGCACTGGCTTCCCATACATTTCTGGTTGCAATTCAAGGGGTTGGTTGGTTTTATCTTAGAAATCCTAACACCACTTGTGCAAAACCACAGAAATTGAAATCAGCTGAGTTATTGGAGCTAGCACTCCTCAGGTTTAAACCAGAGGAGGCTGAGGACAGGGTGTTCTCAGGTGAGGGGATCTCTTGTCTCTGGAACTTGTTTTCTCTCTCCCCCAGTCTGAATTTGCTTACCTTCAGGCTGCATTGTAATGCCATCTATTTACCTAGGCTTTGTAGGAGAGAGCTGTGGGAAGCTAATAAGGAGGGAGATTTAGAGCATTTTGATCTAGTCCTCTTTGAAACAGGTCTAGATCAAAGTGCACTAGCTAATGCATGTCAGCAGGATCCATGTGAACAGTTAGACTGTGACAGGCTAGTGGGAGTAGATTCATACCCCAGCCTGTTATGAACTAAATGTGCATGTAGACAAGCCCCTAGCTGCTGTGGTAAAGGGTTGACAGTGAAAAGTTAATGAGAAGGGAGAGTTTCAGTTTGGGTAGCTAAAGAAAGGTCTTTCTTTGGTGAGAATTAACCCAATTTTGATTTGTATGTGTTTGGAACAAAATTTTGTTCATGCACCAGAGCTAGGGATAGATACAATTTTAAATAAATCTAAATAAATGAGCCCATAATGTGATCATTTTCCTCTTCCTGCAAACATGCTTATTTTTAAAATAACTAAGTTACAAATTGTTTTAAAATTATCTTTTGCATTTAACCTCTCTCCCATACAGCAGATACCGGTAATAACATTGTACAACTCCATGTAAGGGAGACAAATTGATATGACACCAAATGCAGATATATATGGCACACATAAATAAAACGACTTTTGTAACTCTTCTCTAAAAGGTTATTCTATTGTTAAGTAAATAAGAGAACAGATGTAAACGAGTTTAAGACTGTGGCTCACAATAATTAGACAAAACTCAAATTTCACGGATGGATGGTCAAGCCTTCACTTCTAATGTCCTGGTTTCGGATGATTGTTTTACCACAAATATGGTTTAAATTACTTTTTTGCATTTAACTAATAAATGATTCACTAAAATGATTGGCTTTTTTGTATCATTCAAGTCCCAGTTTTGCTCCCTTAAAATCACTAGCAAAGCACCCATTAACTTAAATGGGGAAGGAGTAAGTTTTTTAGTGACCTTTTATAACTACCCCTACCTTGTTCCTTATTTTTAATGAGAATCTGGGTCTGGGATTTTTTCTTTTCTTTTTTTTTTACTTGCAATACAATGGATGACTTTTGCTCTGTAGCTCATTATTTCTTAGTCCTGTTACTGATGCTCTTGCTATGAGTCCTCTATAGCAGTGATTCTCAAGTGAAGCCACAGTAGCCACATACCAGGGATGCCATGTGCAGCCACCACAACTTTTAGGGTCCCAGAGCCCCTTCCCTAACCTCTCTGCCATGGCCATGGGCTCTGCTCCCTCCAGCAGCAGCCCATGTCCTTGGTGGGCCTGGAAGTGTTTCATTATAGTGTAGTAGGGCTGCTGCCTCTGGCTGTGGGAAGGAACCAGCCCTGAAAGAGAGAAACATTGAACAATTCCCCTTCAAGAATCTTTTCAAGTACAAATTTTCACTGAAATGTACAGCCATGTAACCTTAGTGGTATTATTAATAGCACATATTATTCTTTACATTAAAAAGATTTATTATTTTACTTACATGACACTCCCAAAAAACAGATGTCTCTTGTATAATATTTTAACTGTTAAAACTGTGACCACTGTGAATTTGCAGTGCTCATGGCAGTTTTCAGACTACTGACAGGCAGAGTCTCAGTCTGCAGAAAGTCTGCCTACGCACAAGGGGGCATGCCACTGCCTAGGGAAACTGTCTCAGCCAAGAAGTTGAGTCAGGATTTGGAAATATTAAATTGGAGCTGAAATTAAACAAACTTATTAACATTTAAAAATAAAGAAACAAAATATAACCCGAACTAATGTAGGGTCTTTCCATTTATGGAAAGTTTGAGGGCTCTGGAAACTGGTGATAGCAACACTTTAGTCAGGTTGACAAGTTATCCGCCATCATGTCCCAGTAAAGAGAACAGAACCTTCACTTATATTCTGCACACCGACTGAAATAACTCCACAGTATTGAAAGTACACATAAATGCCTATGAAACCCTGCCCCTCCCCACCAAAAAGTGGTGGGGGTTCCATGACTATTCTCAGTCAGTGACTTCCCTATCTCACCTGCTCAATTTAAAAATCAAATGTTCACCACCACCACCCCCTTTTTTTTTTTTTTTCCCCAAATTCAACCTGACAGCTAAAAATCAGGTTATGTTTTTTCTGGCCTCTTCAGTTATCACCATCAGTAAAAATACTGCAATTGCAGCTTAGTTGAAAAATTTCTGGATGTTGTCTGAGGCTTTACAGAACTATGTGCACTCCTCCATAGCTTTATGAGCTCTGCAGTGCACAGAGTTGTAAAAATATTTTTCCCCACCAAATTAAACAGACAGAAGTGAAAGATAAACAAGGAGCATAAATTCTGACTAAGACAATTTTTACATAAAGAAAGTTTACTCACCTTATAGTAACTGGAGTTCTTTGAGATGTGTGGCCCCTCTGGATATTAACTATGGGTGTGCTTCATGCGCCCGAGACTGGAGGATTTTTCACTAGCAGTGTCCACTGGTCTGTGCCTGTCCCCTGTGCCTCCTCGTTCTTCAAATTGAGGGCAAAAGAGGCAGCATGGACTGACTGCCTTTCCAAATTCCTACTGTTCTGTGGATGATAGTTCCAAAGCAGAAAGGAAGGAAGATGTGTCATGGAATACACATACACATCTTGAAGAACTCCAGACACTATAAAGTAAGTAATCAATCTTTCTTCTTCAAGTGCAGGTTCCTGTGCATGACTCACAAACAGTATGCACTGAGGAGGAGAGTGTGAGGAACTGTGCTGCACAAGAGATCCCAGGACTGCTGCTCCAAAGGAAATATCAGTGGATGAAGTGTATAAGGGTGTAATGCTTAGTAAATACATAAAGAGCCCCATGTTGCTACCTGCAGATCTCTAAAAGAGGAATTCCTTGCAGCAAACCCATTAAGGTAGCTTGTGCTCTGGCAAAGTGGGCCCTCACACTTTTGTGGGGGAGGGTGTCCAGTTGTGCATAGCCAACGGGATGCCACCCGAAATCCACATAGAGTGTCTGCATTGCAATTGCTTCTCCTTTCGTTTGCTCAGCGATGGAAACAAATAATCTGGAAGACTTCTTAATGGACTTTGTCCTCTGCAAGTAGAAGGCCAGAGCTCTGCAGACATCTAGTGACTGGATATTTCTTTCATCCTTTGCTCATGTGGGGTTTTGGATAGCGTATGGTTTGATTCAAGTGGAACTCAGAAGGAACCTTTGGGATGAACTTGGGATGCAGTATCAAAGACTGTATAAGAAGAGACTGCCAGAAGGGCACCAAACTCACCTACTCTGCTGGTGGAGGGGATTGCCATAAGGAAGGCCACTTTCCTGAATAGATGGAAGAGAGAGCAGGAGGCCAGAGACTCGAATCGTGGATTCATAAGCGCTGAAAGTACTATGGTTATGACCCAGGCATGTGTAGGTCTTGATACCCCAGGGAAGTTTCTAGTGATAACTTTTAAGAACCTCACAGTTGTAGAATCAGTGAACACCCAACTGTTTTCCACTGGCATGTGGAATGCATTAATTGCTGCTAGATGCGCCTGAAGTTAGCTAATGGACAGACCCAATCTCTTTAGAGACAGGAAGCAGTCCAAGATGATAGGGATGCCAGCATTCAGTAGATGTATATGACATTGCTGTCACCAAAGGGAGAACCTACTTCCATTTGGCAATATAACATTTTCTTGTAAAGGTTTTCATGCTGTTCTTGAGGATGGATTGGTCCTTTGCTGAGTCCAATAGGGAGGGATCTATAACTAGCTTTTTGTGGGTAGTGGAGGAATGAAGTGCACCCTAAGACACACAATCTCTTTGGTTTCTCACCAGGTGAGTGATGTTAGGATGCTCTGAGAAATCAAGACTCACTTGTTCAGTGTGTCTTTGCTCAGAGCACAGACTGACCACAACCACACCTAGAGGCACCAAAGATGGAACCTTGCAAAGGGTATCATGTAGATTCAGGAAGCACTATGGCCTAGGAGGACCAAGGAGTTTGGGACAGCTGTCTGGGGTCAGTCAGAGTTGGGTGATAAGGTCCCTCATCACAAGCAATCTGTCCTGTGATAAGCAAGCTGTGGCCGAAATTGAGTTCAGATTTACTCCGATACATTTCATCAACTTGTGTCAGGATTAAAGTAGATTTTTCTAGATCTAATCAAAGTCTCAAGGAGTGTCTAATTTAACTGAGCCAAGCAAGGAGAGGATCGCCGTCTGTACTTCCTGATACGACTGTATCATGAGCAGACAATCGTCAATGTAAGGTAATACTGGGTTGCCTGAGACTTAGACATGCCGCTACCAAGGTGAGTACCTTTGTGAAAACTCTCGGTGCCACAGACACTGCAAGGGAGAACTGCACTGAAATGTTCTAGACTGTGAAGTGCAGGAATGTTCTGTGCACTGGATGAATGTCTCTATAAAAACAGACATCCTTCAAATTGAGATGTGCAAACCAGCTTCTTTGGTTAGGGAAGGGATTATGTAGGCCAGGGTAGTCATCTTGAATCATGCATGGCATATGAAGATATTTAGCTGACTGAGGTCCAGTATGGGTCTCCAGCCTCCCTTCTTTCTGAGGGCAAGGAAGTGTCTGGAATATAAGCCTTTCCCTTTGTGTTGAGGAAGCACACATTCTATCAGGGAGTCCACTTCTTTTTTGAGAGTCCTCTTCTGAGAGAGGTCCTTTAACAGGCACAGGAAGAAATTCTATTGTTTACCTGTTAGATAAAATGTCTAGGACCCATTTGTCCAATGTGATATTCTGTCACATTGGTAGGAAATGGGTCAGGCAGCCATCAAAGGGTGTGGAGGTATTTGGCAGTCCAGAGACTAGTTGGCAGCTCTCGAGGGTCCCATCAAAATGACTTTTTATCAAGAGGCTGGTATTGACGAGGAAATGGCAGTGGGGCATTATGCCTGCTGTGTAATATCTTTTGGGGCTTCCTAGAGGACTCCTAGGCCCTTTGATGGTACAAGGGCTGGGGAGCAGGATGGTGCCTACAAGGATGCAGTTTTCAGTACTTGGAGCAAGGTGTCAGGGTGTAAATCCGCTAGGAGCAGAGGGTGGTGTCAGAGTCCCTTAGGAAGCACAAGTGACTCACCCATTTTCTCACTGAACAACTGTTGCCCTCAAAGGGAGATCCTCCACTGTCACTTGGATCTCTTTGGGAAACCTCAAGGAATACAGTTATGAAGGCTGTCTTATGACCACCAAATTTGCCATGGAGTGGGAAACCATGTCTGCTGCATCCAACAAATGCTTGGATAGACAACCTCACTATCACCTTCCCTTCATCCAACATGGCCTGGAATGGAAGCTTCAGCTCCTATAGCATCTTATTAGTGAGTTCAGAAAATCTGTTATAGTTAATAAAGTCATACTTTGACATTAGTGCCTAATAATTCACTAGCCGAAATTGCAAATTGAAGGATGAGAAACTCTTTCTGCTGAAGAAATCTAATCTCTTGACAACTTTGTCTGAAGGAGCAGAGCTAGGATGGCTCTGCCTGTTGCACTTGGTAACAGCCTGGAACAAGTGGGAGTTGGGGCTGTGGAGAGAAAACTTTGATAGGGAAAGTATATATTCACAAAGTATATATTCTTTATTTGTTTAAGAGTCAGCTCACAAGTGGATGGACTATGACAAACCACCTTGGCAGGTTATAATATGGCCTAACTGATTGGGAGCACTATTTTGGTAGGGCTTGTAGGTCCAGAAGTTTGTGGGTAGGGTCAAGCACTCCTCCAGAGGAATCTGGAGAGCCTCCACAGTCTTCCTCAGGTCATCTTGAAACTGATTATAATCGTACAGTAACAATGGTGAGGCTGGTGCCACTGCTTCATTGGAAGATGATGAAGAAAGTTCTGCAGGTAGATAAGATGGGACTGATTGGTCCACCAGCTCATATTCCTCATAACATTCCTGAGGAGTGGGACTGAGGCTCTCCCTGAAAGATGATCTTCGTCAGATTCTTTGTAGTCTAGAGATCTGAAATAAGGATTCAAGGGGCCACAAAATGGCCAGTGGGTGGAATGATATGGATACAGAAGGGGAGTCCATGGATGGTACCATTGGTCTGGGTCTAATAATGTGTTGGGATTGAAAGGATGACCAGGAGACCTTGGAGCCCTGTCAGGACTCATCTTATGCCTCAGAACTGTTGGAGAAAGCATTGTTGCAGCCTCCATATTGAAAGAACATGAGTCCTCTGATTCCATGGCACAGCTGATGGTACCATTTGTCTTTTGATGGCACAGCTGATGGAAGAGACCAGCAAATAGAGCACTGATGGTGTAGGTGGTCTATGACATGACTGGTAGACAGAACTGGCAAGTAACGAATTGTTGGTGTAAGAATCTGTCTAGATATTATCGGATACAATTGTACCAGCAACTCTCGGTTTGTGTAACTCACCAGGTCTTAGATCTGGTTTCGCTGGCCTACCAGATAGAGAGCGTAAGGGGCTTCTGTCCCTGAACAGAGCTGTTGTGATGCAGTACCATCAGTCCAGAAGGTGGTCATTCCCCTCTCTCCCTAACTAGAACAGGGGCTAGACTTACCCCTTGCACATGAGATTTTGGAGCCTCCTTAGCTCTCGGTACTGATGGAATAGACTAATGTTTTCTATGAGCTCCCAATACACCCATACTGGGGAGTGGAATCTCACCAGATCCTGGAGGTAAGTGCAGGAGGCAGTCCTTTACTTAGAGGATTTGGGAAGCTATTTCTCCCACTTTTTATGAGGGTGCTTACCCTTACTCTCCTCATGTCTCTGCCTGGATGAGTCTTTGGGCCTATCCAATGAGGATCCAGAGCCAGAGAGCACTAGGGCCAGTGGCACTATGCAGTAGCTGCAGTCGATGTGCCAGCAAGTCAGCAGCCCAGGGTTGGATTGGGGCCTCATGGAACCCTCCATCAAACATCTACGGAGCCAGAACACACAAAACTATCAAGTTTGAGAAAGGAAAGAACTACAAATTTCACACTTAGTGGCAAAGTGTGGCAGCATAAACACCACTTGTGAGGTTCACTAACAGGGAAAACACTGGGGCAGGCCAGGCAGGGTTTGAAGCCAGGGATCTTGGGCACACTCAGTGCCCCAAACAGCAGGGTAATAGGAGTAGGGGAAAAGCCTCTATATTATACTATCTAATTATACTAAAACTAACTAACTAAGAACTATTTTCTAAGAACTATTTACAGTAAAAGCTGGAGTTAGAGCAGGAACACTAGCAAAGTTCACAAATACTGAGGGGTTCTGTTTCAGACCACAAGCAGTAGAAAGGAGCTAGAGAGGAGGTCAACCCGCACTGTCCCTTATGCCTTCAGTTCGACAGATGAGGAGGTGCAGGCTCAGGGGTGGACCAATGGACACAGCTAGTGAAAAATGTTACAGTCTAATGCACATGGAGCACATACACACCTACAGTGAATACTCATAGGACTCATCTCTTGAAGAATCACCACACATTAAGGCTAGACGTTTCAAACTTGGTTGCCTAAAATTAGGGGCCTAAATCTATGTTAGGCATCGAGGCATATACCCTGACTGTCAAAGGTGCAGATCCACTGACACTCCAAATGGAATCAATGAATGCTGTGGGAATCCAGCACCTCTGGCAGCTGGACTAAATTATTCAGGTGTGTAAATGTGGATTTGGGAAACTAAAGTTTGTTTGAAAATGGACACTTCTAACTAGGTGACCTATCATGAATGATTTCTTCTCTAATACTTTACAATGTCATCAAGGGTCACTGCCTCCAACATATTATTTGAAGATCTTGTAATTTGAAGTATAAATACTTCTACGACCTTCTACAGTATCTTCCATCTGAGGACTGCACAATTTTTTTTTTTAAATATTAACACTTACAACACTCATGCATTAGGGAAATATCTCCATTTCACAGCTGGGGAAACAGACACACAGAGATGAAGTGACCCAGATTTACAGATTCCAAAATCTATCTTGCCTAGAAAAGCTGCCAATATTTGTATTCACTTTGGAAACTTGCTATATTCTAATTGACCACTCCTGCAATTTTGAGGTGTTCTGTTTCAAGAATATATAAAAGTAAGTAAAGGGAAAGGGAACTTTAGATGTTTCCTGAGTCTCATTTCAGTAATGTGTGTCATCACATTTCCAAAATTAGTGAACTTTTTGACACTATTGAGGCACTTGTCATTTTGCACTCAGATTAAGGGTTAAACTTTTTTGATGTACATTAAAAATACAGTACATGATCTCCAAATTGTACTCTGTGCACAGAATGAATTTTCTAAGCATTTACAAGTAAATCCATTAGTCCGTGAATTAAAACTAGTTTAAAAAACAGGTCTTTTAACTATCTGTGTCAATCCTTTCTTCATTCTGAATTTTTAACAGCAGAACACATTCTTCAAACTTATATCTCTAAAGCTCACTGAAATCTTGGGAATATGTTATGTTTGAAGAAATTAGATTGTAATTAAGTTATTAACAATTGTATCGAAATTGTTATGATTATTCAGACTAGAGACCGGATCAGTTAAACAACTCAGTTGGCACCACTGTATTGGTAACCACCCTTCCTCTACAACTAATTTGCATACTATTCTATCGGTTGCAATGTGTCAGTGGTATGATGGAGACTGGGTGCATGTCAAGAGTTTTCATTGGTAGATTAGCTGGGCCTTCTATCACTGTTCTTTAAAGATTCTGCGGCTACAAACTAACTTGGGCATCATAGCACTGCTGTCTCAGCTATACTGAGTAAGAAACCCAACTCAGCTAGGGAACTGAGGCAGAAGCATAGAGGCAGCCCATAAGACAGAGACATCAAGACTCACAAACAGAACTGCCCCATCACATTTCACACAGCACCATTCTCCATAATAAAGCCCTCTAAAGCAATAAGTCAATTGCAAATTGAGGGTCAGAGTCACCAGCACACAGAGCTTTGCTTTGCTCTAGTGATGCAAATCAGCTGTAAATCCCAACATAACTAGCCAGTGCATTCTTGCTGTTTTGTGTTACTCTGGTTAATCTGCCTGAAAAATTCACATTTGAAAAATGATTTATGGCTAATACTGCATATCTTCATATTATTGGAAATACTACAGGGAAGCATTCTTTTTGAGTTTGTGGTTTAGTGTTCATCCAGCTTAGGAAATAAGATAAGAAATGCTCAGCTAAGGCACCCAAACAACCATAACTATGTCCAGCAGGGATGTGATGGGAGAGGAGGGGAATGCTAATGTGCCTTTTAAAAAACAGTTAAAACTAATCTGAGATCACAAACATTGAAATACCTTAATTATAATCATATGATCTCTTATGACATCACTACAATGCAATGTTAAGGTTGTTTGGGTGCTGTAATTGTGCATGCCCATACTTAACATGTTTGGGTTTCTTTTAAGTATAACCTTAACTGTGAGTTTTCTGGATTTGTTAGGCGTGGTTTTGGGATAACTACAACATCTCTGTAAAGCTTTTACCCTAAAGGGCCGAGCAGTGCTCTCATACGCAACTGATCAGTACTCTCAGTCCACGGGAGTTTGCCACTGACTTCAATGGAACTAGGCTTGAGTTCAAAGTCTCTCCATTATGCAGACATCTAATTTTTACCTGCATAGAGGCATTTAATTTGCATTAAGCTTTTCTGAGGGGCTGTACATGTAGCCTTTTAAGTTGCCTCTGTTTGTATATGAATGGGTCATTTCTTTTCTGTTCCACACAAATTCCCATGTCATTGCATGGTCTAAGTCTGTATCCATCCTTTCAGTTCAGAGTTCCTGTTTGGCTGCCTGGACTGACCAAGCCTTTGCGAATTCTCATTGTTTGTTTGTTACCTGGAATAGTGAATGGCTTGATGGCCTGCAATATTAAAATAGAAGTCAGTTGTGTGCTTCATCTCATCAGTGTGTCCAGAGACTTCGATCCAGTGTCCTATTGGCAGGCAGTAAACTCCATCTACCAAGTTGCTTTCATTGTAGACGCAGCAACGGTCATGATGGGGCCCATTACCTGAAAGAGAAGCAGCAACAAATACAGCTTGTGAATCAACAGCCCTGTTTACATGGAATCAAAATGAATATAAGTGTGAATTTAAGGTCTTTGGAACATGGGTTATGTCACAGGATAGCTGGCCTCAGTAAATGAAGTAGGCCCATCTCTCCTCTGCCAGAACAGGTGCTCCCACTTGACCAAGTAAGAGGGTGGGGAAACACCTGATGCTATAAAACAAAAGGGAGAATCAGAGACATGAGGAGTCCTGGTGAAGGGAAGAGACCCCCAGTCTCTGCCTGAATGAGAGTCAGGAAAGGCAGATGAGAACTGCCAGAGCCAGAAGATGTTTCCCGGGGGAAGGCTGAAAGCAAAGAGAGAGGCAAGAGGGGCTGGAGGGGACTGAAGATAGGAGGAACAGCAGAGCGAGTTGCCTGCTAGATTTAAGTCAGAGAGCTGGCGCCAAGGGCCAGAGAGGGCTGAAGATGGGGGAACAACACTGACATCTCCAGCTGGACAGCTGGACCCAGAGAAACCAAGAGAGTGACATGGGGAGTGAGGATAAAGATAATTTCACAGCAGAGGGGCTGTGGGGTTTCTGCTGGGAATAGTGGGGTTGCACTCCTGTTCAAAGGGCTGTGGTTGCTGTCCTGGTAAAAGGACAGGAGAGGATTGACACAGAGTGGAGGCATGGCTGAAGGTGATGGTGTGTTGTGTGAGGGGTGTCCAGGGACAAGATGTCTTGAATTGTATGACTATTTGCACTGTGTGGTGGAAATGGAAATATGGGGATTCAAGGAACTGTCTTTTGGCAATAAATCAGCCCCAAGAAGGGAGATTATTTAATCAAGAGAGCCTACAGTTGTGCCAGTTGTGCTGCAGCCTGAAGAAAGGAGGAGCTCCAGGAGGGGCTGCTCTATGACAGACCATCATTTACTTTATGACGAGAGGCCACTGAGCATAATGCAATCTGGCTGGCCTCTGGGAACCATAACGAAATAAATGTTTAGCCATCACCATCACTGAAACCCTTTTAAAGAAGAAATAATAAAAAAGTGTATAGGATCCCAAATCACTAACAAAACGCATACAGGCGCTCAAAGGTTACAAAATAGACATATTTGAAAACAACCCGTTTCATCTAAGTCCCTTCTCTGCTTACCTGCTCATACCATTTCCCCTGCAACTTTTGAGGACATCATTAGTACCTAAAGAAGGCCTTGTCTACAATAGGAGATTTTTCCTAAAATTTTCTACTGTTGCAATCATCAGTTCAGCTCCCCACATGGCAGAGAGATCTAGAATAGACAATGCACCAGGTTTTATGCACTATGTTGTGTAGGTCTGCTTTCAGCAGGGCGCTTAAATGCTGGGAGCTCTGTCCACGGTAGCGCTTTCACTACTGTAGTGTAGACCCAGGCGCAATGAAAAAACAGTTTTCTTTCTCCATTTCCACCAGTGTGGTGTCATCAGCTGTTGCAAGGGAAACAGAAAACTGAAGTCTTGACAGATAAAGAGCCTTTCCAGTTCACTGTTATAGTGCTTTCACTTGTCATTTTTAAAGGTCACAGTTAAAAGGCTAAATTAAGCCTCTTCCTAAAGGGGGATGCTAGAAAGAGGAGACAGCTAAAAGGGCCCTTAACCCTACTCCCATAATACACCAATTGGGGTTCAACGCAATCTGATTTCCAAAACTGGAAAGCATAAGAAGGTGGACTAGCTAGTTCTGCCAGCGGCACTGGCGACCCCAGAAATTGGGTGTGGCATGCGAGGCAGCTAAAGGGAAAGCAGTGGTTACGTCTGTTATACAGGTGTAACAAAGGGTACTGCCCACAGCATCCAAGATGCATCATGAATTTTAAAAGTGCTGTGTCTCCAAAGGCTGTTGCTAGGGTCTTGCATCTTGCCTCAGCCCCACAAGAGGTATAATTAAGCTCTTATTATGATTAAGAGATGGGATCTCAAATTGTTGTTTAAAAAATAAAACAGTTCTAAATTACGCATAGAATATGTGGTTCAATCAATAACAAAAAGCAATAGCCATTCTTTCACACAAATGCAACAACATTCAAATCATCATCCTTACAGTATACAATCACATACTGATATCTATTTACTTTTTCTGTTATTGGATAGTATAATGACCAATCTGTCACTATCCTTCTGATACAAAGATCAGTTTTCAGAACTACATATAATATCGACAGCCAAAGAAGATGAAAACACTTTTTTTCTATTAAAAAATTGTATGGAACATAAGAAAGTTATAAATATAATTAGGGTTTCTATTTTGCCACTTACCGTATTTGATTATACTGCACAAGATTTGTAAGAGTTTAATAAAAAAGAAAGAATATCTTAATTCAGTGAAACTGTTTTTTTTTAAAGTATAAATTATTGGGACAAACAAAAGGAAAATATTTCAGTGGACTTCCTGCAGCTGTAAAAAATGAGACTGAATAACACTGAGGGCTCAAAAGCTAACAGAATGGTTGTGTAGATGAGCAGAAGTACACTGCTTTCAAAGTACTAATGCTTACTGGGTGATGGTGTCTTAATCTATCCTGGGGAGTGAACACATCAGTGAGAAAAATAAAGAGTTATAGGAAATCTACTGTGAAGAGAGCAAGTGATAGTTGCAGGGTGGAGAAACAGATAAAAAAAAAAGAGAGATACTGAGCAGGGAAGAGATTAAGATATCAGGGATTAAACAAGAATTCTGCCTTTACTGTTTTGTACCTAGAGCTAGGAGAATCGGTTCAATGGCAATTCCATAAAATCAAGAAAAAATAGCTTCAGGTTGAACCGAAACCAAAAACTCCAAAAATATTTCGGCAAATCAAAAACAAAGACAAAAGATTGTTTTGGATTGAACAAAATGTCTCATTTCTGGGCCTTTTTAAGACAAAAATCAAATGAATGAAGGACTTGATTTTAAAAATGCCCTGAACCGACACTGCCTGTCTTACAATAACCCTCAGCCTACTAAGGGCACTCACCTGGGAGGTAGGGAAATTGGTTCAGTTCTCTCCTCTGCCTGATGTGGAGCAGGGATTTGAATGCGGGTCTCCCATGTTACAGGACAGTGCCCACCTACCAAGCTAAAGGGTATTCTGTGGCAGGTGACTCTCTTAACCATTGGGCTAAAGGCCATAATGGAAGGAACATCATCCTCCTATCATCTTTGAATGGCACCTAAATCCCTTTTGTGAATCCAGCCTGAAAAAACATATTTTTGATCAGACTTATTGCAAATTTGACATGCATTCGCCCAAATAGTTGAGGGTTGACCCAAACTGCATTTTTGGGCAAATAAACGATTTGTGTAAAATATTTTGCCCAGGTCTAGCTGAAATCCTCATACACCAATGCCCAATAACGTTCTCCTCTTTCACATGCCCTTTGTCTAGATCTGAGCTCTACCCTTAAGTTGTATAGCTGTATAAGAGGATTCCTCCTCACTTGCAATGTTAGCTTTGGCATTTGGGTGGCTAGTGTCAAGGTGTCTTATATAGGAGAGTTACAGAGAGTGATAACAGTAAACTAATTCCCTGTATCCAAATATGAGTCTTTTCTTATCACAAACAGTTTCAAGTCCATTATTGTGCTCTGAGTTTATAGAGGTCCCATTTCCAACTCATTTTCATTTAAACTGAACTGGGTCACAACAGTGATCAAAAGGTTTTCCAGCCACAAAAATCATGCTTTTATTCATGCATATTTAACACATTTTTTAAAATTTTTAAATAATGTAATATTCATTACCATGTAGGAATTATGGTGCAGATTAGATGTGATCCAGTCTGTGTTATGGCTTTAATGTAAACCTGTTACAGTTATCACTTATTAATGATTTTAGAACACTTTTAAGTAAAACTATGCCTGAAGGAATGCTTCAGTTTCACTGTGCATCTTAATCCATAACCTGCTTCCAAGCACCACACTTAAGGGAACTTATTAGTCTGTGAACATTTCAGGACAAATACTAATGCACATGATTAGGATGAACATTTAATATAACAGCCCAAACAATCTTTATTTTTCTACACTGCATGCAGCACTTTTTGCCCCAGTTATGAATTATTATTTTTAATATAAAACAAGGAATGTAAAAGTACGAGGGAGAAAAGCACTTCTCTCTCACATATTGCTTAAACATTATATTCCATATGCAACAATACAATGCAACTTCCATTAAAATATGGTAATCTAGACCAGTTTATAGCTATTAAAGGTATGAATCTTGTCCTTATGCATATTTTTATTTCATATCTTTCATTGTGATTTTCTTGTTTTTAAATAATAATATTTCAAGACAGCAAAGCATACCAAAAGTACCATTAAAGTAGAAAACAATGAAGTTTATGAATACTCTCAAATATACCTGCTGAATACATGATGGTTAGGACTATCATTGTTAAGCAACACCTTTCTTTTTCTCTTTTTTAAGTTTATTTACAAACTCATTTATAAAATGGTAAGCTTAATGGGCCCAGTCTTGCAGACATGGCACAACTTTCCTGTATAAGGACTACTAGTGTCAAAAAAGTTATAGTACTTATCCTAAAACTTCCACCTACTTAGGGTACCTTTCTG
This sequence comes from Mesoclemmys tuberculata, assembly GCA_007922155.1. Taxonomy (NCBI): domain Eukaryota; kingdom Metazoa; phylum Chordata; order Testudines; family Chelidae; genus Mesoclemmys; species Mesoclemmys tuberculata. Next base: position 29,996,885 of record ML675604.1, on the reverse strand, counting down.
AAGTCCATTTTTACTATGTAAACAACTCTAAATGAAATATTTTTTCTTTTGAAATTCCAAAATATTCCTTTGACATTCTGGAAAGTTAGGATTTTAGAACCTGATTTAGGGCCTTATCCAACTCCAATGGAAGTCAGTTGAAAGACTGCCATTGACTTTAAGAAACTCACTTACGTCCCAAAAAACTTTTCTTTTTATTAATGCAGAAACAGTTCACATAGATTTCAGTGTTTGGATTTTAACACATCATCTTTTTAGATGCTAAATTTGTCATGGCTTCAACCAATTTCCTTTGACTACTTGAGGGCTGGCCTAAGGCATTCAGCAAAGGCCTATTGCTACATATAGTACATCATGCATTACCTATATTACCCTCTGAAAACTGTCTGTAGAGGCGCTTAAGAGCTAACTGCTTTGAATTTCTTCAGCATTACTAATTTGGAAGAAGTCTGAATAAAATGTTGACCTGTCATTGCCCACATTCTTGATTGGCTGAGCTAGGAACTGAATGTAGGGAGAATTCTACAGTAATCATACAAAAGGACAATTTTCAACATTTTTGGTTGTGGGTAAGTATATCAGAAAAACTTAGAATCACATTACCATGCCAAATATACAAACCAAATGTGCATTCCAACTATTTTTAAAAAAAGTATATAATGCTACATTCATTAAAATATATACCAATTACTGTTGTCCCTTTAAATGGCCACTTCCATTGCCTTCCTCAACAACATCAGCCATCTTTCTCAATGCTTATTTTCTCATCTTTTCACTCCTCTTCACCTACTCATTCTAACTCTCCACATCACTATATCATTTTCCCCTCCACTCCCATGCTCCAATTCACTCTACAACTTTCACTCTCCCTTTATGTTAACAGTCACACTTCCCCTTCCTCCCTTCTAACACTACATCCCAGTTCTTCCCTTGCGTTCTTTTCCCTCATTCAACCCTATCCTGACCTTTTCCCTTTCTTCCCTTTCCCCACTTGCTCTTATTCCTCCTTCTGTCTCCATCCCTCTCTCTCCTTAATGCAGTCTAGAGCTGCTCAAGTTCTTTTTTCCTGCTCCTTCTAGGGCTTCTGCTTAATTTTTTAGAAAGCAGACACAACGTGTATCGCTCTCTCTCTCTTCCTCCATCTTTGTTCTTGCTGGCTTTCCCCCTATGTGTCAGTCAGTCAAAGGAGAAAGCAGCAACAGAGCCTGCAATCTTCCCATTCTTCTTGTTCTCAGTCGCAGGAGCACTGGCTTCCTTCTCTCCCATTTCCAACTCCTCTCCCTATTTCCCCTTAAGGTTTATGCCATCTGCTGACTAACTTTCCCCTATCTTCTCATCCTACTTCCTCTTCAAGTTTGATTCCTGGTTCTCCTTTACCTTTCTTTCCAATCCTCCATCTTAATTCTTGATTACTTCAATGTCTGTGTTAGTGTTCCTTTCTACTTTACCATCATTCATTTCCTGCACTGGATCTACAATCATACACAAAATTTTAACCACTCCTTCAACATATAGTCTTCATTAGGCATTGTTCCCTCTGATCAGTATAGAATGCAAATTTCAAGGGGATATACAAACAAAACCCAGATTACTGAATCAGTATATGATGTCTTTACCATAGCAATTTCTCATGGGCTGCCCCAAATTATTTAGATACCATAAAGGGGCAAAGCAAGAAAATAGTTCTACCTACTCAGAGCTGCATGACATGAGTTTAAAGAAAAGAAGGGACATAACAATCATTTATAATTCATAACTGCTTTCAATAGGGTTTAGCATTTATGTCTCTTAGTTTTTGTTCTCCATTTAAATAGAGTAATAAAAAGCAAAAAACAAAGAAAGAAACAACAGAAGCCTGATATCATCCATGTTAGAATCATAGAATATTAGAATTGGAAGGGACCTCAGGAGGTCATCTAGTCCAAACCCCTGCTCAAAACAGGACTATCCTCCACTAAATCATCTCGGTGAGGGTTTTGTCAAGACGCAGCTTAAAATCCTCTAAAGATGGAGATGCCACCACCTCCCTAGGTAACCCATTCCAATGCTTCACCACCCTCCTAATGAAAAACCTTTTCCTAATGTCCAACCTAGACCTCCCCCACTGCAACTTGAGACCATTGCTCCTTGTTCTGTCATCTGCCACCACTGAAAACAGCCTAGCTCCATCCTCCCTGGAACCTCCTTTCAGGTAGTTAAAGGCTGCTATAAATTCCCCCCTCAGTCTTCTCTTCTGCAGCCTACACAGGCCTAGTTCTTTCAGCCTCTCCTCATAAGTCTTGTGCTCCAGCCCCTAATCATTTTGTTGCCCTCCGTGGACTCTCTCCAACTTGTCCACATCCTTTTTGTAATGGGGGGCCCAAAACTGGACACAATACTCCAAATGCGGCCTCACCAATGCCGAATAGAGGGAAATAATCACTTCCCGCGATCTGCTGGCAATGCTCTTACTAATGCAGCACAATATGCCATTAGCCTTCTTGGCAACCAGGGCAAACTGCTGACTCATATCCAGCTTCTTATCCACTGTAACCCCCAGATCCTTTTCTGCAGAACTGCTGCCTAGCTCGTTGGTACCCAGTCTGTAGCTGTGCATGGGATTCTTCCGTCCTCAGTGCAGGACTCTGCACTCATCCTTGTTGAACCTCATCAGATTTCTTTTGGCCTAATCCTCCAATTTGTTTAGGTCCTTCTGTATCCTATCCCTCCCTTACAGGGTATCTACCACTCTCCCTAGCTTAGTGTCATCTGCAAACTTGCTGAGGGTGCAATCTACTCCCTCTTCCAGATCATTAATGAAGTTGTTGAAAAAAGCCAGCCCCAGGACCGACCCCTGGGGCACTCCACTTGTGATCGGCTGCCAGCTAGAAATGGAGCCATTGATCACTTCTCGTTGTGCCCTTTGCTTTAGCCAGTTTTCTATCCATTTTGTAGTCCATTCATCCACCCCATACTTTTTTAACTTGCTGATAAGAATACTATGGGAGACCGTATCAAAAGCTTTGCTAAAGACAAGGTATATCACGTCCGTCACTTTCCCCTCATCCACAGAACGAGTCACCTCTTCATAGAAAGCAATCAGGTTGGTCAGGCATGACTTGCCCTTGGTGAATTCATGTTGACTGCTCCTGATCACCTTCTTCTCTTTTAAGTGCCTTAAAATGGATTCCTTGAGGACCTGCTCCATGATTTTTCCAGGGATTGAGGTGAGGCTGACCGGCCTATAGTTCCCTGGATCCTCTTTCTTCCCTTTCTTGAAGATGGCCACTATATTTGCCTTTTTCCAGTCATCAGGGATCTCCCCCTGTTGCCACGAGCTTTCAAAGATTACAGCCAATGGCTCTGAAATCACATCAGCTAACTCCCTCAGCACCCTTGGGTGCATTGCATCTGGCCCCAGGGACTTGTCTATGTCCAATCTTTCTAAATAGTGCTGGACCTGTTCCTTCAGCACTGCAGGATGTTCACCTCCTCCCCATTCTGTGCCGCCCAGTGCAGTAGTCTGGGAGCTGACCTTGTCTGTGAAGACAGAGGCAAAAAAGGCATGTTAACTGCTCAGTATACTATGTTTTAAACTGGAAATGCTGCACACCAAACTTACTTAGTATATTTTTGCAGTACTACACAGTACATATAATATTAAAAAACTGTGTGTGGTTTGGGTGACAGGCATAGATCATCTACAGAAGCTCCTTCAATTTCTTTCTCTCCTGCAATCCCATTTGCAATCCCTCTCTCAACAACTGAGGTTGTGGCAACTTTCCTTTATCTGATGCAGGCTATCAGATTCCTCTAAGAGCCCATACATGTTTTGTCCAGTACATAGAGGATTGCTACAAAGGAGATGTATGCTACCTCAGCAGTACTTCTAAGGGTGTAAGAGCTGAGACTCAGAACCATATTTTTTATATGGTAGTGAAGACTACTTAATGCCAGTACTGTGCAAGCCCCAAGCCCAGATATAATTAATAGTGATTTTTGATGCAGTTTGAATTTTTTATTTTTATAGCCATAAAATGATTTCGAATTAACATTGCACACATTAAATGGATTAATAACTGGCTAAATTATAGGTCATTAGAACATAAGAATGGCCATACTGGGTCAGACCAATGGTCCACCTAGCCCAGTATCCTGTCTTCTTACAGTGGACATTCCCAGGTGCTTCACAGGGGATGAAAAAATGGTTACTCTCCATTCCTTAACTGTTATTCTTTGAAATGTGTTGCATATGTCCATTCCACTCTTGTTGTCTATACACCCAGCGCACAACCCACAGAAACCTTTTCCCTCAGCAGTACCTGCTGGGCAGCCATTGGTTTGTGCTGCTACGTTCAGGTATAACAGGCAGTCACCCTTAGCCCCCTTCAGTTCCTTCTTGCTGTAACTCTGATGTAGAGGGTGGGTCGTAGCATGGAAATGCGTAATACATCTCAAGGAACAATAGTTACAGAACACGTTAGTAACCATTTTTTCTTTGAGGGCAAGCACATGTGCATTCTACTCTTGGTGACTCACAAGCCATAGAACAGGAGAAGGGATCAATAAAGACTGGAGAATAACTTGTCCCACTCTAGCATTGTCTCTGAAGTCTTGAGCCACAGAAGGTTGAGAGGAGATATGATTGCTCTCAATAAATACATTAAAGGATAAATGCCAGGGAGGGAGAAGAATTTTTTTAAGCTCAGCCCCAACATGGATACAAGAACTAATGGATATAAACTGCCAGCAGGAAGTTTAGACTTGAAATTAGATGCAGGTTTCTAACCATCAGAGGAGTGAAGTTCTGGAATAGCCTTTCAAGGAGAGCAGTGGGAGCAAAAAACCTACTTGGCTTCAAAACTGAGCTTGATAAATTTATGGAGGGAATGATATGATGGGATAGCCTAGTTTGGCAATTGACTGATCTTTGACTACTGGTGGTAGATATGCCAATAGCCTGTGACAGGATGTTAGATGGGGCGGGTTCTGAGTTATTACAGAGAATTCTTTCTTGGGTGTCTGGCTGGTGAGTCTTGCACACATGCTCAGGATTTAACTGATCACTATATTTGAGGTTGGGAAGGAATTTTCCCCCAGAGCAGATTGGCAATGGCTCTGGGGTTTGTTTTTTTTTTTTTTTTTTTTTGCCTTCCTCTGTAGCATAGGTCACAGCTTACTTGCTGGTGAATTCTCTGTACCTCTTAGTCTTTAAACCATGATTTGAGGACTTTAATAACCCAGTCATAGGTTAGAGGTTTATTACAGGAGTGAGTGGGTGAGATTCTATGGCCTGCATTGTGCAGGAAGTAAGATTAGATGATCATATTGGCCCCTTCTGACCTTAAAGTCCATGAGTCTATTTAACATTTTTATCAATGATCTGGAAGACAACATAAAATCATTCCTGATAAAGTTGGCAGATGACACAAAAATTGGAGGAATGGTGAATAATGAAGAGGACTGGTTACTGATACAGAGAAATTTGGATCACTTGGTAAACTGGGTGCAAGCAAACAATATGTGTTTTTAATATATCTAAATACATCTAGGAACAAAGAATGCAAGCTATACTTATAGGATGGGGGACTCTAACCTGGGAAGCAGTGACTCTGAAAAACATTTGGGAATGCAGGTGAATAACGGGCTTTCAGTGTGACACTTGGCCAAAAGAGCAAATGCAATCCTTGCAATGCATAAACAGGGGACCCTCAAGTAGGAGTAGAGAGGTTATTTTACCTCTGTAATTGGGACTGGTGTGACAGCTGCTGGAATAATATGTCCACTTCTGGTGTTCAAGACTCAAGACCCTCAATATATTGGAGAGGAGTCAGAAAAGAGCCACAAGAATTATTAAAGGATTAGAAAACGTGCTTTATAGAAATAGACCCAGGGAGGTCAATCTATTTAGTTTAACAAAGAGAAGGTTAAGAGGTGACTTAATCAGAGTTTATAAATTCTGACATGGGGAACAAATATTTAATAATGGGCTCTTCAATCTAGCAGACAAAGCTATAACAGAATCCAGTAGCTAGACTTTGAAGCTAGACAAATTCAGGCTAGAAATAAAGCATAAATTTTTAACTGTGAGGGTAATTAACTATTGGAATAATTTACCAGTGGTCATGATGGCTTCTCTGTCACTAGCAATTTTTTTCAATCAAGATTGAATGTTTTTCTAAAAAATTTGCTCTAGAAATTATTTTGGGGAAGTTCTATGGCTTGTGCTTTACAGGAGGTCAGACTAGATGATCACAATGGTCACTTCTGGCCTTGGAATCTATGAATAACCACAAAAAGCCAATCTTAAGCAATTTAACAGTTTCTGCATGTTTTACTCACCAGCATTTCAGTTTTTCCCTTTTTTCCTGCTACAATCAGTGTTAAAAAAATTAAATCAATTTTTACCCTCATCCCTCTATCCTGGGAGTAAAACAAAACAAACAAGCACAGATAGTCTGTGGAAAAGGCCACACACAACAACAAAAAGGACATATTTTTAAAAGCCCAGGCCATTTTATAAATGGATATTTTTCTTTAATCTTGATTGCATTGGTTTTTTTTCTCTGGGAACAAATGTTGGTTTAATTTTTCAGAAGACAAACTCATAACCCATTAAAAAAAAGTTGTGAAATCAAACCCTGCCATGTATAGTGCTTTTCAAATATTTAATCCATCACTTAGCATCTACACACTTCTCTAACCAGTCATGTATGCCTTTCTAATTAAAGAAAAAGCATTTGGACAAGTTTATGAGCAGATATAGGTTTGACTAATTTACATCTTGGAATGATGCTATGTAGTGCTCTGTTTTCTTGTCTCAATGAGATAGGATAAAAATTGTATTTGACGTGTTACAAGTCCATCTTTTTAATGACACTTCAAAAGCAAAAATGTTTATCCTTAAGAGGAACCTAAATTAGGAAATATAAAAATATCTTTATGGTGATTAGACCATCAGGGTCTGATGTCACTTGTGCCCTACTTGTTGGCTGTCCCTGCTGCTGAAAGCCATTCCATGAACACCACTGGGAGAGGGAGTTCTGCAAAATCAAAGCAATTAACAGTTTCTCTTACAGATCAAGCTTCACTAACAGTATTCTTTCAAAGCCTGCAGGAGTGCATGTATATGACTCCTGATATGATGCACATGAAAGATGATCAAAGTGGCATATCAAGGAAGCTACTGGATGTATTATAATGAAAGTTAAAAACAAAAATCTCTAAACCACTGATATACAGTGCTGGAATGGGGGTGTAAAGAATTAGACAAACCAAAATGACTGAAGACATGGTAAGTAAGAGGAAATAATCCAAAGGCAGCCAAAGAACAAAGATGGAGGAAGATGTATAGGACCCAATAGAAGGGAGGGCAGACAACAGAAGCAGTTGAAGTTAAGAACAAAGCACAAGGAGAGAGAATTCAATTATTCTTTCCTTAAAGGTATACTGCAAAGATGTAAAAAATATAAACAATTAAACCAATTTTGACACATGGGATAACAATGAATATACCATATTATAAAGCAGAGTTAAAACAAAAATTTTGAAGGCTTATATGAGAGGTAATGGGAATCATAGGCTAGATCCTGAAAATGCTGAGCGCACACAAAGTCCAAGTCAATCAGAACAGGGGTTTCTTGGCACTTCTCAGGATCAGACTCCACAGGGAAAATTCTACCCTCATCCACAATCACCAAGTATCTGTTCACAACAAAACAAAACTGGCACCCTATCTGCCCATAGCCCTGCACAATGTAAACTCCTTGCATAGCTTGCTGGGTGGCTAAAGGATCAGCTCCTACATGGAGTTTCTTGTCTTTCTCTCCAGGGGAAAGGACAGTGTAAAGGCCTGCAGAAACTACTCTAAAATTTGATTGGAGTTGCCTTTGCAGAGTGGCTGTGAAGAGGCTACATGGTTTACAGGAGGATTCCTGACCTTTCCCTAAGCATCTGCCCAGTGTTTGGCTCTGCTATGGAAGATTTGAATCTATGTGCATAAGTCCCCCAACAAGGATGGAATGTATTCTGAAATCCTGTATACTGGAATAGGGGCCCAGTATTGCAGTTATTGTGCACATAAAACTGCCATGGACATAACAGGTGTTACAAGTGCATAATTCCTGCAGAATCATACCCATAATATGTAGGCTAAAATGTTACAAAATACTTTTAAAAATTAAACTAGGTTCTTCCACCGGGAAGAGGAAAACCTGAGGCTAGAATTTCCCCTGAAACAGTTAATGACATCACAAGAACCATAAACTGGGAAAGAAGAGAGCTACATACAAGTTTTTAAAAAATAGTTTAAAAAACCTAATAGGGCCTAACAGGGATGTAGAAAATCTTCAAAATTGTGGGATTTAAAAGATTAAGCAATTCCTGGTTTCCTCCTCTTAATACTTGCATTACAACAAAGAAAACCCCCAGAGTTCTATTTTGGGCCTAATTCTTCTCACTATCTTTATGGTGCAATTATCAGCAGTTACTACAATTGGACTTCTACTGGAACACATACAAAATACACAACTTTATTCTTTACATCAGAGCCTCCCTGCTAATTGTTTGAGTGAAATCTATCCTAGATGGCTTGGAATAAGCTCTGCCACAACCCAACCAAGACTGAATTGCTACTGATTGCTACAAGACTGAGGCACGGGAGGGTTAAATTTCCCGCACCTGAATTTAGATGGGTCAGATATTTTGGCAAATGATCCTGCAAGGGATTCTTAGGGTTACTTCAGACTCTCGTCTTCCTAATGTCAACATATGAAAATTTAAATCAATAAAAATTCAGATGTGGTTTTGATTTCACACATCTGATGAATACTGCTAAGATAAAACACTTGCTTTCCACGTCTCACACAGAAATTCTTATTCCTGAGTTGAATAGACAGAGACTTATTATGCTTTTAAATGCTGGCCTTCCTGCTGTTTCTATTTAGTCTTTTCTATAGGTTCAGAAGCAGCAGCTAGATTTGACTGTATTATTCATTTCCCATACTTACTGCACTTGTTGATCAGTAGTTTGTAATACACCTCCTTTCATGAGCTAGCACCATGTGACTAGCTTGAACTAACCACACAGTATATCACAGTATGATCTTTTCCAGTGAAGATATAGAGAATTTGGGCTTGGGACTTTTGAGGTAATGAAAGAACAAATTTCCTGCCACTTGAGGGACTTCAGACAGTAAAAGTCATGTCAATTTCAATTCTTTGCTGACTCATAAGCATCTCGGTAAATCATTGTATATTATATATAATTAGTCAATGTCAATATCCAGCTATATTCCCTCTCCTACATTACTAATTTAAAAATCAGTTTGATGTAAGAGAAGTGAATAAAGTCCTACACTGCCTTAAAAAATAAAAGTTAATTATGCTAAATATTGATTAAATTCCTATGTAGCTGCCTTCTGCAAGGGTTGGGGAGGCATTTGTTATATACAAGTAAAATGGTGACATCTAGTGGAAGTAATCGGTGAGTAAAATATCTACATTAAACAGGGTTGAGAAGTTATTCATCTCTTTTTTGATTTACAGCTGTATTTCCCAACCCAGGGGATCAACAAATTAGTTTGGGGGAAGAAGATGTGCATCTCAGCAGAAAGGAATAATAGGGCAGGGAAGGAAGAATTACTTGCCTGCAATTCCGCTTCCTTGGAAGTATAATGAAGGATTCTCACTTGTGCTCTATCCTGCAGTTACTCTCAAGAATTTAAAAAAGGGAGATTTTAAGACACAAATGGCAATTAGGTATCTAACTGCCATTCACTCCTTTGAAAAGTCTCCCTTTTGAGAGAGGACCCTGGTGCTGCAGAGCTGAGCCAGAAGTAAGAAACCTGAGTAGACTGTAGATTTAAAGAACGTTTCATGATCTAGATTCACTAAATTCCCCACTGTCAACACAATTCCATGAGTAAATTAATGAGTAGCTCCTTATAAACTGTTCTTGGGAGCAGCTCATACCCAGAGTTCTGCAAGATCAGAAAAAATCTCCAAAGATCCCATGTTTGTGCATCTTCTTTTGTAACATTCAACTCAGCCATGACACCATGTGTCTTGGCTCTACAGACACTCTTGGCTCTACAGAGCCAAGAGTGGAGACAACTCATCCCAAGCAGCATCTAGCTTTTTCTTGAGTGGGGAAACTGGAAGAAGGGAGCTACAAAAATAAATAAAATAATAAAAAGTAAAAAAGAAGGAAAGATGGGAATGAAAAAACTGAAGAAAAGGCAAGGAGAGATTGGACAGAGAAAAGCACATGGCAACTTACAATAAGTTTGGGAACCACTTCCTGATGTAGTCATTTGCTTAAATGCTCAGAACAAAAGAAAACCAGAACTAATCTTTGAAATAGTGCAATTTTATCTAGAAGTTACCCATTAACCTGAAATAGAATGGTCACAATCATTCAGAGCAAATCCCTGCACCATGACTGATTCAGGGAAATAATTAGGCAATTCAAATGACTTGTATTATGGCCAGGGCTTGAGAAACTTCACGAGACAGTTATTAAAAAGCAGACACAAAAGAGTGGGAACCACAGGATCCAGAGAAAAAGTAGACCACTGATCACAGGAGCACTCCCTACTTGGACTGATAATTCATGCTCAGTAAAGATAGGGAGCAGAGCACTGATAAGAGGTAGTGACTGAACAGACCTAGCAGTGGGAAGCAAGGACTCTCACTAGCCTATGGAGAAGAGCAACAATTAAACCAGTCAGGGCTGTTCTCTGTGTTTTTAAAGCACCCAGCATGTAGGCACTAAGACCAGCATCTTAACACTTAAACCAATGAGTTTAACGTGGAAGAGTATTCCCTTCTCTTCAGTAGCCAACAGAGCTATTTTTTAAAAGACAAAGAATTCACGACCATTTATGATGGGTTCTTTTTATTCCTTATTGACAGAAGGGCAAAGCTCAATAGTAGTATGCTTTAATGCAGCATTTCTCAACTTTTTTGATACCAGTGACTGGCTTCCTATACTATGCTAGGGAGATCTCAGGGACTGGTGTCAGTCAATAGACCGGTCATTAAGAAACACTGCTTTAATGGAAGGAACTAAAGCATGGTAAAGTTGCCAACCCTGCTTGATTGCTCCTGAACTAGAAAAAAAGTGTACTCAGTATAAAATATGCAGTTTGCTTTAATTGTTATTTGAGCTGTAATGTGCCATATGACTACTACCATTTTCAGACCAACAAATGCTCAAGCCACTTGAAAATAATTTTACTTATTAATTTTTCCCATTATTCAGATCACTTTATTAGCCAAAACTAACTGTATGTATGAATGAAATTACAAAACTTTTTGAACTACTTTTGGAAGGTGTGCATTTCCCAAATGAGAAGAATCCTGCTTCAGTTGCCTAAACCAACTTGGCGGGGACTGGGAGTGCTACAGAGGCAGTACCCTCAGCCCCAGGCAGTGAAGCATAATTGTTTTTAAACTGTTTAAAGTGTTTTTCAAAGTTTGCCAGAAGGCATCAGCTTTTCCTCAAAGCAAGAAAAATGAGAGATTTCATTTGGGAGCCAGAGAATCCCTTGAAAACAAAAGTGGGAAGATTAATGTGAACAATATATATTTTGTTTTTTCCAAAATAATTAGTGCTTATTAAGTGCTTTGAATGTATATCATGTCATTTTATGGTAAACACAGCTTACCCATTCCCTAGTTTAAATAAGTGAAATTCACTGAAAAAATCCACATCAGACTAATGTAAAAACTGAGACTATAAGGACAAGTCAAGAAATTCAAATATTACTATTTATTTCTGGTAGCAGCCACAGTATGCTGGCACTTTACAAATTGAAAAGGGCACAACCCCTATACTGAAGAGCTTACAATATAAAGGAAGACAAACAGCAGTTCCCAAAATTCATTGCATCACTATCCCCTTCTGACAACAAAAATTACTATAAGACCTCGAGGAAGGGGAACAAAAGCCAAAGTCCGAGGGCTTCAGCCCCAAACAGGGGGGATTGTGGCCTGAGTCCTGCCGCCCAGGGCTGAAGACCTCAGGCTTCTACTTGAGCCCCAGCCAGTAGGACTTGGGCTTTGGCTTGAACTCTGCACCCCAACAAGTCCTGACCTACCCTGGTGACCTCATTAAAATGGGGTCCTGACCCACAGTTTAAGCATTGATGTGGGACAGGGGCTCTGAAACTGGGGGTCATGACACTTCAGGGGGTCACAAGGTTATTATGGGGGGAGTCACGAGCTGTCAGCCCCAGGCATGCCAATAAGGGTGGCATGGCATGGGGAGGTTCATCACTTTTCAGGGGAGGAGGGATTCATCCTAGCCTGGAATATTTTCAAAAGGGGTCCCAGCAAAAAAAGTTTGAGAACCTCTGAAGGTGTACAAGATATAGTTATGGGCAAAAATGTATAATACAAAAACTTTCACCAAATTACTCCTCAAGCTTATCATTGCCAGTCACCAATTTTTCCATAGGCATCTTGGCACAGGTGTATCTTCAAGAGGGTCTTGAACATAAAGAGGCTAAGGGCCATAACAAGTGAGCTCAGTAAGGTAATGTACCATGACGCATATAGATTTGTGGTCTCAGCACAAGCCAGGACATCCATTTAATTCCTTGATGCTGCCTGCTTCATTGGCTTGGAAAAACCATAATCTCTCTGCCTCACTTTCTTCTTGTGATTTCTGATAACTTTCCTTCGTAGTAACAGGTCTTTAATTGCTCACGTAATGCAGGTCTCAGGCTCAGGCCCTGGCCCATCATACTAAGCTTTGTGTCTTAGGTTTTCACTTTCTACTATATCTACTTATCCCACAGGAATATTCATGAGGATTAGTTAAATTTATGTTTGAAATATACTTTGAAGATGTAAATAAGTATTGTACACATAATATTTCTATATATATTTTAAGGAACATTACCAGATTAAAATCCTATTTCAAAATAGTTTTCTTACCCAAAGCAGTCAATGTGTAATAAATCAGCCTTAATCATAATGGGTGAGCTATAACACATTACACATGAAAGTGGATCAAAATCCCAGTAGTTGCATAGGAGTGCCTCAACCCAGGCTTGTAGATTTGTAACAAATATAATTCTGTACACTCCTATGTCACTCAGACTATTGATTGTGAGTATGCCTTCAGAGTTGCAGATGTTCCTACCACTGTGTTGTTTTCCTGAGGACTGGTTCATTTTCACCTTAAACACAGATGGTATTTAACATCGGATATATGTTGTTTTATATTTTATAAACCTTTTCTTTAAAAAAAGAATTCAGATGTTTTCAAACTTTTTTTTTTTTAACAGCAGAATACAGAGCATGATAGTCAGTCTTTATTGACCCATCTTTGACATGGGAGTATCTTACATATTTTTAAACCTCTTGTTAAGATCCTTTTGCACTACTTATCATCAGGAACAATGATATCCAGGAATTTGAAGGTTAAAGATTTAACAATTTTGGGTGACTGAGAATGGAGGAAACAAGAAAACGGGTTTTACTCAGATGACTACCATAAAAGCTCAGCAGGACGTTGACCTTCCAGCTGGTTTTCCATCTTTGCAGCCAGGCAGGAAGTTCAGGTTGCTGAATACTCACCATGATAAGGAATAAAATTTCTGCAGGTTAGTCCTTGAGGGGCATTTATGGCAAAAGTAGCATATAATCAGTACACCACACATTAAACAAGCACCCAGGGATGAACAAAAGACTTATATTTTGATTGTCTGAACTGGACAGCAACTGGGCCTCCATGATTACATGTAAATTGGTTCAAGACATTTTCACAATGTAAAAGAGTGTGGAGAAACATTTCCCAATAAGTACAGGTCAGCCTCACTGCAGCTAAATTCTATGGGGAGATGAAGGATGGTTTAATAACACAAATTAAAAGGGTGATCACTCACTAGCTAAACTGGGGTCTTCTGACCAAAATCAGTCACCCAACAGCCTCATTTGTACATTTCCTGCATGTGTTCTTGGTCCTATCTTGATTATTAGCAGTCAATCATTGTAAGTATATCTGACACAACTGGTCATAAAGTTGCCCCTACTTCCCTAGCTTCTCATAAAAGCTCTGGAATAACTTCACTGACACCAAAGCAAGTTTGAAACACTTATCTTTATTGCTTGTCATATACTGTGTAACCTTACAGTGGAAGTCTGCCAAGACTTCCTACATACCATCATTGGTAAGATATTATTATTTTGGACTTGGTCCCTTCTAAAAAGGGGCCTCATTTACTGCTTCTCTGGATGGATGAGAGATTTTGATTTCATAAATTCGCCTTTCCTGGACTTCTGCAAAAGAAAGAAATTGTCAAAATAGGCCAAGTGTACTGTCTAATTCAGTTGTTAAATAAAACAAATTCCATTAGTGGCATATCCTGTGCATATCATAAATCCAAGTGCTTTTCTCAAGACACAGATTGTTAGCCAGATAGTCTGTTAATTTATTTAGCTTTGCTTTTTATATAATTATGGCATGTCTTCCTCCATAAACTGTATGTGCAGAGGACTGAAATTTTACATGTATCCTCCCTAATGTGTGAATCACAGTGGTAGTGTCACCTGCTTCCTCTGTTCACAGAATTAAACTTTAGTAGTAGACTAAAGTAGAGACTAGAAAGGCCTGCTCCTCTTCTATATTATTTTAAAAGGTAATACACAAATATTTCATGAATGGATAAATAAGCTGTGCCTTATTGAAAAAAGATAATATCCTTTAATTCACCTTTCCCCCTTACACTGTCTTAAGCTCCCATCACAAGGAAAGATACAGAATCAGATCTATAGCAGATTCAGCAAACAACTAAGTGGCTATTCTCTCTTGTATCTAAGATATTAAAGTCAAATTCACTGAAATACTCTAATGAAAGTGACAAAGTCCCATTAAAAACTAGATTGCCTAAAGCAGTAGAAAATGGTATAGGGAACAATCATGAATTGACAAGAGAACAGAAGAAGTGATGTAATAGGTTTTTTCCCATCCTACCTTTGATTATTTTAACAGAAAAACTCACCAGCTACAAAAGTCCACCATTCTAATTTAGATATGGAGTTCATTTTAAAAATGTAAATTAATCATGGGATTTAAGCAAGAATTGCTGGGTGTAATTCTGTAGCCTGTGTTTTGCCAGACTAGATAGATGATCATAATCTTCCCTTGTTGCACTAAAACTCTATCAATCTATGAATGTACAAAGTGGAAGAAAAAAATATATGGAAGAATCATGTATGGAATTGCTTTATGGTAGTCTTAAAAATCTAGAAAATAGAATGCTTTATGTGACTTTTTCTCTGTTACCAGTTTAAAAGGAACAAGACTGCAAGTAACTGAAATCCTAGAAAATCCCATGGATACATAATTCAGCTAGTCTGTGTTTACAAGAAAAAAGCAGAAGCTATGATTCTAATACCTTCAAGAAGATGATCACCAAAAATCCTTCCACTCGATAAAGAAAACCCATATTTTGCAAGTAATCAGATGGTTGATAGAGAGAGAAAACTTTACTAATACCAGAGCACTTATTTTCTAAATCACTCACATATACCCAATAAAGACAGAATCCTTAAAGTTGCCTCTAAAGTGAGTCATCTTATACGAAGGAAAGCTCCTATTGTATTTCTCTGGCCCCTCAACCAATCTCAGAGTCTGGCACAACATACAAGAGAAAATACTGAAAACCTTATTGCCTCTTGTACTAAAGTTTTCTTGATAAGAAAAATAAAGCTACAATTTTGCTCCAAAGAAGATGAGTCACCTACATAGACATACTTACATATTTTGGGACAGACTGCTGTAACCCTGCTGAACTAAATCTGAACCACTGTAACAGTTTTGTTAAAGCAGGTGAATACTGATTACAAGGCAAGTATATTTTTGACAAGCTGAGAGACTTATTTGGGTCAAATATTGAGTTTAGCGATTTACTACGTTTCTATAATCCCACCTTTTGTCAGTGTCTGGCTTCTTCAGCTCTTCAAGGAAGAGACTGTCTCTGTAAAAACACCTAGAACATTTTGGGTGCTACCACAACAGAAATAATTACAAAATGATGAAACATTCAAACAAATGATATGATAAGCCTAGTTTTGGCTACCTCACTATTATAATTAGCAGAACCAGGCCGTTTGACTTGTTTTGTTATGGTAGGAAGCAAATGTTACATCCTGTGCTGATTTCCTTCTGGAAATAGTAAACCTTGTTATAAAGCTCTTAACAGGTGGACTTCTCTTCGTCCACACACTGAATACTTTGTGGTGCATGGCTGAAGGCGTTTTTCCATTATACAAGTCACTGTACAGGGCTCCCTCTCCTGACATCTGTCATCGATGGTATAATCCAATAAATGAAATGTAACTTCATTGCCGAACGGTTTGCTCGCACATGCAAAACAAGCGCGTCCGCCTATGAGACTCGCAGCAATAAAGGGATTACAGGGAGCTGCTGCGCACCCTTCACCCCCTTATTACTAGTGATTTAAGGCACGTCTACACTCCGCAGAGGCCTCCTGTATCCGGGGGGGGCCCTCCTCACTGCAGTTCATCTTTGGAGGCATCTCCCCGCCCAGCCCCCAGCGGGCTCGGGGGGCGCGCTACGCCCGGTGCACAGGGGCCGGGCGCGGCACTGCTCCCCGCCCAGCGCTCCAAGCTCCCTAGAACCGAACCGCAGCGGCCGCGAGCGACATGCAGGCGGGCCAGGGGCCAGCGGAGAGCGCGCGGGGCGGGGGGAGGGGGGGATCCCGGCGGCCGCGCCCCGCCCCGCCGCTACCTTCCCAGACGGTGTCCGCGCCCCGGCGCTGCAGAAACTTGTACCAGAAGGTGCACGCGGCCTCCTCGTCCGGCAGCGCCGCCTCCGCCAGCCACAGCGCGGGCTCCTGGGCGGGGAGCGGGGCCGCCGGGCGCGCGGGCTTCATCGGCAGCGCGCGCTGCGGGTCCCAACGGCCCAGCTCCGGCCGCGAGCCCGCCACCATGAGCGCCGTGCCCTCGGCCAGCCCGGCCGGCGGCAGCACCACGCCGAAGCGGAACAGCATGGCAGGCAGCGGCCGGCCCGTGTCCGAGGCCAGCCGCGGGGAAGGCGAACGGGGTCTGTCGGACGCGCCCTCCCCGGGATGATTTGTCACTTGCCGGCCACCAGAGAGACCGCAGAGAGTGACCTCGCTTACTTCCGGGTTCAACGTCACCACGTAAACGCGTTGACGCTCACGAATGGCGGGGTGGGGCGCAAAAGTAGGGCGGGGAGCGGGCAGCCGTCGCTGACCCGCGCCTCATGCGCATGCGCAAGAAGCGTGGCGCCTAGGGAGGGGAAGACAGCGGCGGCCGCGCACGTGGGCGAGGCCCTGAGGGGCAGAGCGCGGTTTAACGCCTCCGTGTGTGACGTGGTGGCTGCTGCCCACCGGGCGCCCCTCTCTGCAGCCGCCTTCCGTGCGCCTGCGGGTTACCCGCCCCCGGCGCCGCGCTGCCGCGGAGAGGAGAGCAACGGAAGCGGGGCCCCAGCGTGTGCAGCGGGGACAGCCCCGTGCTCTGCTCCTGCTGGTCACGCCTGTGCGGAGCAGCCCGGACAGCCGGCGGGGAAGGCCCGAGAGCCATGGCGAGCAGGTGCTATTCGTGTTACTCACGCTAGGGCTGGGGGAAGCCCGGTGCTGCCAGCCTCACCGTCACCCTTGTCTGCATCCTGGCATCGCCCCTCAAGGCTTTCCTAATGGAGAACAGGACTGCTGCCCTCCGGGGCTCATACCGCTTCCAGGGCTTTTAACCCCTTTGCCTTATTTGAACCGCCACGCCTTCGCCGTGCCCCATTTTCCATAGGTCAGCTTGTGTGGGCCCCTTCTTAACATTGCTTAGTAACACAGGCAGTTCTTAAGGAACAAGCCTCTAAACATTTCACCCCCGCTTCCAGTGGTCATAGTGTGGTGTCTGCTGCTCTCTCATAGACAAAATATCCGGACATTTATTTTCAAAACATTATATCACATAGACACAGTATCAGCACGTTTATTATTAGCTTACTTATCTTGCTTTAACTTTTTAATATAGTTAATTTATCCTAAAGTCTAATTTGGGTAACCTAACATTTTACAAAGGTGGAGGCTTACAACATGAATTAATATTTATATTTCATCCTTATATCCTAAATATACCTAATATCTTTTATCCTTGCTACAGAGCACATAAACACAGCTAAAAGGTTTGAACAAAAGTCAATAAACCAGTAGCCATTCCCTTCCTCATATACAAAGATGGTGGTTTTGTAACCAACTACCTTTTTAAATATAGCATTTATACATAAATTATATACATTTTGTTTTATATAAAATATTTATATAAATATTTATAAAAATTATATATGAATGCTATATTTAAATAAATATATCATTTATATAGGCAGTGCTATATAAATATATATAGCATTTAAGTTACAGACTCTATAGACTCCAGTAGAGGTTAGGTCCCGATTGTGCAAGGAGTTGTACGTATAAATAAGGAGATAGTATCTATACTGAGTAGCTTACAGTTTAAGGCCCCAGTCTTGCAAACACCTACTCACACACAGACGTGTTTGAAGGATTGATGCCTGTGGACTATGTTAGGTAAAGTTAGTATTATTTTATGTATTGGTTTGTAGGGGAAGTGAGGCCTATGCTTGGACCTGAAACAGTGAGGTAACATCTGAGGCCTCAGTAAATGCAGTTTTGATTGCTAGGAATCCTCATGGAATGTTCAGTTGAATTCTAGCACAGGCAAGGACCATTTGAAGAGAAACATGGTTATTTACCAGTAACTGTTGTTCTTTGAGATGTATTGCTCATATGCATTCCACTAGGTGAGTGCGCGCCCTCATGCACAGTTCCTGGACTTTTTTCCCTTAGCAGACTCTGTAAGGCCAGCTCCGGCACCCCCCATGGAGTGCCGTGCTCATGCTGCGGTATATAGGGTGCTGCTGGACCCACAGACCCTCAGTCCCTTCTTTCTGCCGACTCCGACAGTGGGGACGGAGGGTGGGTGTGGAATGGATATGAGCAACACATCTTGGAGAACAACAGTTACTGGTAAGTAACCATGTTTTCTCCTTTGAGTGATTGCTCATATCCATTCCATTAGGTGATTAAAAAGCCATACATTGGAGGTGGGTAGGAGTCACCGGTGAGCTGCTGTCAGCATAGCTCTGCCGACTCGCGCATCTTCCCTAGCCTACTGGACAATGGCGTAGTGTGAAGCAAAGGTGTGCATTGATGACCAGGTGGCAGCTTTGCAGATGTCGTGGAGGGGGACCCTTTCCAGGAAGGCCGACGACGAGACCTGGGCCCTGGTTCAGTGCACCATCACGATCTCGGGGAGCTGGACGCCTGCTAGCTCGTAGCAGTGCTTTATGCAGGCGGTGATCCATTTGGAGATGCACTGCGTGGAGATCGGGGATCCCTTCATCCTGTCCGCTACCACGACGAAGAGTTGTGTCGTCCTCCTGAAGGGCTTTGTCCTCGATGTAGAAGGCCAGGGCTCTCCTCACATCTAGGGAGTATAGTCTCCTCTCCTCCTCTGACCCGTGCAGTTTAGGAAAAAACACGGGGAGGAAAATACACTGATTATAATAGAACTGTGAGACCACCTTGGGCAAGAAAGCTGGGTGGGGTCTCAGCTGCACTATATCCCAGAAGAACATGGTATAGGGAGGCTCCGAGGTCAATGCTCTTAGCTCAGAGACTCTCCTAGCCGAGGTAATGGCCACGAGGAAGGCCACCTTCCAGGACAGGATTAGCAGGGGGCAAGTGGCCAAGGGCTCAAAGGGGGGCCCTGTGAGTCTAGAGAGGACCAGGTTGAGATCCTAGGGAGGCACCGAGTCACGGACCTGCGGATAGAGCCTCTCAACCCCCTTGAGGAACCTCACTGACGGTGGGAAAACAGGGACCGCCCCTCCAACGGCTGATGGAAAGCCAGGATGGCCGCCAGATGCACCCTAAGAGAAGCTAGCGCCAAACCCTGTAGTCTAAGCTGTAGACTAAGCTGTAGATGGCCTGTATAGGGGACATGCCGGGCGGGATGCCCTGTGACTCTGCCCAGCAGGAAAACCTCTTCCACTTGGCCCTATATATGACCTGCGTGGAAGGTTTTTTGCTGCCCAGCAGAACACGCTGAATCTGTACTGAGCAGGCTCTCTCCTCCTCCATCAGCCAGAGAGTCTCCAGGCCATCAGGTGCAGGGAGTCCAGGCTCAGGTGCAGTAGGCGACTGTGGTCCTGGGAGAGCAGGTCCTGCCTCCTCGATTGGCGCAGCATCAGAGAGGTCCTACAGCATACTGAATGAGTGCTGTCTCGGCCACGCTGGGGCAATCAGGATGACGTCCGCTCTGTCCCTCTTGATTTTCAGGAGGACCTTGGATAAGTGCAGGATGGCGGGACACATACATGAGGGTCCCCATCCATTCGATGAGGAACACATCGGAGATGGAGCCTGGCTTGCGACCCCAGAGCGAGCAGAACCTCGGGCACTTCCTGTTCCAGGATGACGCAGTCAGGGAACACCCCACTCGCGGAAAATCCTGGCCACTATCTCCGGATGCAGCGACCAATCATGTCGGGGTAGAAAGGACCTGCTGAGGCGGTCCGCCTCGTCGTTCCTGATCCCCAGGAAGTGAGAGGCAGTTAAACAAAAGTTGTGCCTCACCGCGAAGTGCCATAGTCGAAGTGCTTCCAGGCAAAGAGCAGTGGAGTGTGCCCCCCCTTGCTTGTTGATATAAAATATTGCTGCGGTATTGTTTATCAGCACCTGCACCATCTTGCCCATTAAAAACTCAAGGAACACTTTACATGCCCATCTGACTGCCCTGAGTTCTTTCACATTGATGTGGAGTGCCCTCTCCTCTTGCGACCAGCGCCCTTGCGTGCTCAGGTTGCCACTGATGTGGGCCCCCCACCCCAAATCCAGTGCATCGGAGATCAGGGTGACTGAGGGGGTCAAGTGCCTGAACAGAACCCCTTCCAACACTGTCCCGGGATTCCTCCACCACTGTAGTGACACCAGAACCGTGGGGGGGAACGGGTTCCTGCTGGGCACGTACACTGAGACCAACCAACCTTGGAGGGGCCTGAGCCTGAGGCGGGCCAACCTCACCACATACGTACAGGTGGCCATGTGACCCAACAGCTGAAGGCACTGCCTGGCTGTCGTCGTGGAGCACTGCTGTGGTTGCGAGATTATTGCTGACATGGCCTCGAACCTTGAGCATGGGAGGGAGGCTTTGGCTCGCACTGAGTCTAGGGAGGCCCCTATAAACTCTATGCGTTGCACTGGGGACAACATCGATTTCTGCTCGTTGACGAGCAGCCCCAGACTGTTGCAGGTGGCATAGATGAGGGAAACCTGAGACCTGGACCTGCCCCTTATTAGCTAGTTGTCCAAGTAGGGGAAGATCTGGACCCTTCTGTGCCTCAGGTAGGCCACCGCCGCCACCACCACATACTTTGTGAAGACCCTGGGGGAGGACAATAGGCCCTACAGAGGCTGCTAAGGAAAAAAGTCCAGGAACTGTACATGAGGGCGTGCACTCACATAGTGGAATGGATATGAGCAATCTTTAAACTAGATCTTAGCTTATCTCTGAGGGACCACCAGTAAACTAATACAATGAATTTTGCCCTGAAGTAGAAGGTATCCAAAACAAGTTTGTCCATTGCTATACCTGAGGGAAAATATCTAGAACCAGACATAATACATAAATCAATACAGCTCAATAGCATAACAGTAAGCAGACTTTAAAAATAAAGTGACTTTAAAACACAATGTGAATGAGAGAAAGTTGTTGATATTGTATTAAAATATATTTTAATATATTTTGAATGTAGTTAGTGTAAGCCAAATTTCTGATAACAAAAAAAGTATTAAGCGATCACAGAAGATTAGGGTTGGAAGAGACCTCAGGAAGTCATCTAGTCCAACCCCATGCTCAAAGCAGATCAATGCCAACTAAATAATCCCAGCCAGGGCTTTGTCAAGAAACCTCTAAAGATGGAGATTCCACCACTTGCCTAGGTAACCCATTCCAGGGCTTTACCACCTCCTAGTAAAAAAGTTTTTCCTAATATCCAGCCTAGACCTCCCCACTGCAACTTGGGACTATTGCTCCTTGTTTTGTCATCTACCACCACTGAGAACAGCCTAGCTGCATCCTACCTGGAGCCCCCCTTCAGGTAGTTGAAGGCTGCTGTCAAATCCCCCCTTCTTTTCTGCATACTGAATACGCCCATTTCCCTCAACCTCTCCTCATAACTCATGTACCCCAGTGACCTAATCATTTTTGTTGTCCTCTACTGGATTCTCCAGTTTGTCCACATGCTTCCTGTAGTGGGGGCCCAAAACTGGACACAATACTCTAAATGTGGCCTCACTGGTACCGAATAGAGGGAAATAATCACTTTCCTCAATCTGCTGGTAATGCTCCTACTAATGCAGCCCAATATGCCATTAGCCTTCTTGGCAATAAGGACACACTGTTGATTCATATCCAGCTTCTTGTCTATTGTAACCTCACGGTCCTTTTCTGCAGAACTGCTACTTAGCCAGTGGTCCCTAGTCTATAGCTATATATGAGATTCTTCCATCCTAAGTGCAGGACTCTGCATTTGTCTTGTTGAACCTCATCAGATTTCTTTTGGCCCAATCCTCCAACTTGTTTAGGTCACTCTGTACCCAATCACTATCTTCCGGCATATCTACTACTCCCCCAAGTTTAGTGTCATCCATGAACTTGCTGAGGGTGCAGTCCACCCCATTATCAAGATCATTAATGAAGATGTTGAACAAAACCAGCCCCAGGACTGACCACTGAGACACTCAGCTTGATACCGGCTGCCAACTAGACATCGAGCTGTTGATCACTACCCATTGAGCCCGATGATCTAGTCAGCTTCCTATCCACCTTATAGTCTTTTCATCAAACCCACACTTCTTTAGCCTGCTGGCAAGAATACTGTGGGAGATTATATCAATAACTGCTAAAGTCAAGGTATATCATGTCCACTGCTTTCTCCACATCCACAGAGCCAGTCATCTCATAGAAGGCAATCACGTTGGTCAGGCATGATTTGCCCTTGGTGAATCCATGCTGACTGTTCCTGATTACCTTCCTCTCTTCCAAGTGCTTCAAAATAGATTCTTTGAGGACCTGCTCCATGATTTTCCTGGGGATTGAGGTGAGGCTGACTGGTCTGTAGTTCCCCGGCTCCTCCTTCCCTTTTTCAAAGATGGGCACTATATTTGTCTTTTTCCAATCATCCAGGACTTCCCCAGATTGCCAGGAGTTTTCAAAGATAATGGCCAATGGCTCTGCAATCACATCAGCAAATTCCCTCAGCACCCTTGGATTTGTTGCATCCAGCCCCATGGACTTGTGCATGTCCAGCTTTTCTAAATAGTCTTGAACCTGCTCTTTCAGCACTGAGGGCTGCTCACCTCCTCCCCCTACTGTGCTGCCCAGTGCAGTAGTCTGGGAGCTGATCTTGTCTGTGAAGATAGAGGCAAAAAAAGCATTGAGTACTCCAGCTTCTTCCACATCATCTGTCACTAGGTTCACACCTGTCACTAGGTCCACACTTTCACTGACCACCTTCTTGTTGCTAACATAGCTGTAGAAACTATTCTTGTTACCCTTCACATCCCTTGCTAGCTGCAACTCCAATTGTGCTTTGTCCTTCCTGATTTCACCTCTGTATGCTCAAGCAATATTTTTATATTCCTCTCTAGTTATGTGTCTAAGCTTCCACTTCTTGTAAGCTTCCTTTTTGTGTTTAAGCTCACTGAATATTTCTCTGTTAAGCTGGTTGCCTGACATATTTGCTATTCTTTCTGCACATCGGAATGGTTTGTTCCTGCACCTTCAATAAGGTTTCTTTAAAATACAGCCAGCTCTGCTGGACTTCTTTCCCCCTCATATTAGCCTCCCAGGAGATCCTGCCCATCAGTGCCCTGAGAGAGTCTGCTTTTATGAAGTCCAGGGTCTGTGTTTTGCTTCTCTCCTTTTTTCTTATTCTCTGCTCACTTGCATTCATTTTACACTGGTATAATGCATTGACTTCACTGGAATTACTCCTGATCCACAGTACTTAAGGGCCTGATCTTGCATAGACTTATGCTCACGCTTAACTTGTTTTTACATTAATTGGGATTATTCACAGTGCATAAAGTGAAAAGCATATGCAAAAGTCTTTGCCTAAATAAGAGGAGAATTGTAGGGCCTGCCCATAAGACATAATTTAGATTTTCCATTTCTACTGTAGGAGTATCCTGTAACACTGATACATTTCTTGTGTTTGTAACATTTGTATGGTTTCAAAATGTACTCCCATCACTTTCAAGCTAGAAGCTTCCTTAAAACAGCTTTGGGGGCAGTGGTCTCACAAAATGAAAAACTTTCTTCTGCCAGTGCTGCATTGCAGAAATAGTACCTGAGACTCTTTCTTTTAGAGCCTGAAGTATATGCTGAAGTATCCGTAGTATATATCTGATGTCAATGTATAAGCAAAAGGTAAATTATAGGCAAGGAGTTAGGAGCAGATATGTTTTCAAAGAGAGGCACTTTGAACCAGTGTCTCATGTCAGTTAAACAGGTGTAAGCTAAAGCAACTCCATTAACCCTAATGAAGTTAGTCACATTTTCAAATGGTTTACACAGCTGCAGTTTCCCACATCAAGGGAGATCAAGCAGAGTTATCACTGCAAATCAATGTATGAGCATACTGAAATGGCTTCAGACTCTTGTAATTGCTCTTTCATGAGCCACTCAGAATAGTGGGTGTAGAGGAGGAAAAAGGGCCACAGTTCTGGAGGAAAAGGAGCAGAATATGTAGGTATCACTTACTAGTTTTCTGAACTTCAAAATATGCATAAAGGCCTAACCCATATAATTTGAAGTAGTCCCCATGCTCTTTTAAGTTATGCCCTGAAACTCAGTAAGGATGTGGCAAGTAGACATTGCTGGCTCTGTAATTTAAAGGGCAATTGCACAAACTAGAATATTGGGTAACAGAAGACTTAGGCCTTGTCTGCACTAGCACTTATGTTGGCAAAACTTTTGTCACTCAGAGGTATGAATGACGTAAGTTTTGTCAGCATAAGCACTCGTGTGGACAGTGCTATGTCAGTGGGAGATGCTTTCCTGCTGACACAGCAGCTGCTGCTCATTAAACTGGTTTTATTATGTTGACGGGAGAGGTCTCTCCCATCAGCATAATGCAGCTATATAATTGCTTATGCTGGCAAAATTTATGTCACTCGGGGAGGAGGATTTTTCCACCTCCTGAGCAGCAAAAGTTTTGTCAACATAAGTGCTAGTGTAGACAAGGCCTAAGTATAAAGCCTATTTGACAATTTATGACACGTTACATTGATATAGTATTATTACAGCTAAAAGAAAATTACAGCATTGTTGTATTAAAACCTGTTTTCATTTGGTTTTCCTTCAATGGTATAGTATCTCAGTATTTCATGTCTATGAAGTTTTCTAGGAACTATAACAGAGTCTTTGGGACAGTTATTACAGAATTTGGCTCTTCTCTGATTTTTCTTCTTACTGAATATCTTTCCTCTCTCCCAGTTTTTAGGGTATCAAAGTTATC
Source organism: Mesoclemmys tuberculata (assembly GCA_007922155.1). Classification (NCBI taxonomy): domain Eukaryota; kingdom Metazoa; phylum Chordata; order Testudines; family Chelidae; genus Mesoclemmys; species Mesoclemmys tuberculata. The sequence goes on along the minus strand of ML675604.1, from coordinate 29,971,309 downwards.
TTTTTAGCAATTTAGTTGAAATTTATCACAGCTCTTCTTTCTCAGTAAATCACAGCTCAGCTTGTCACTGTCAATAGCCATTGCCGAATTATCTTCACTTTTCCATATGTTTTTAACATTGAAATTCTGATTTTTCAGCTTTTTTTCTATTACAACAATTCCATACTTGAACATGGCAACATAAAATTAATAAACTTGTGTCAACCAAGTAACAGGTACCTACCCTGAAAATCAATCAGTTGCAATCAATTAAGGACAAGGGCCTGGATCCACAAAAGAGGTTAAGTGCTGAGCATCACAACACCTAACTTTTTGGCACCTACAAAATCACTGGAAACCATAAAGTCCAAGGTAGGTGCCCAGGCTCCCTATACAATGCCTGGAGAAAGAGAAGCACCTAAGAATATGATCCACAAAAGCTAATACACAAGGCAGTTCCTTCCCTAAACTAGCCAATAGCAGATGCCAACAAGAGAGGTGTGTCCTAAGCTTCACCCCTCTCTTGAATTTAGGCATCTCCTTCTGCATAGGATACTTCTCATTGCGCTTAAGCTATTTCTTGCAAGAAACAGTAGAGAAGAAAGTGACACCACCACTCTTGTAACTTTTAGCACAGTGGTTGGGCACACTGTCCCAGGATGTGGGAGACCCAGGTTCAGTTCTGCCTCTACTTGGTTGGGAAAAAGTATTTGAACAGGGATCTCTTGCCTCTCAGGATAGTGCTCTAACCACTGGGCTATGGGATAGTCTGATGTGGGTCTCTTAAATCTCTCCTGTTGAAGCTACTCCTGTTAAATAGACTTTGAAGCAAGGCGACCAGGAACTGGTTCTCCCACCTTGCTGGTGGATGTCTTAACTACCAGGCAATAAAGTCATTCTCACTTACTCTTTGGCCCAATGACTATTTAAGTATTTATCCACAGAGGAATAGCTTCAACAAGAGCAATTGAGAGAGTCCTACATCAGAGTATCCCACAGCCCAGTGGTAGGACAACACTCTTAAGATTTGACTGGAGATCTACCACATCTCTTCTCCCCATCAGGCTGGAGGGGAGGGGAGAGGAAGTGAACCTGGATCTTCCACATCTGGGGCTAGTGCTCTAACCACTGGATTGAAAATGAGGAAGTTGCTGCCTCAGTTTTGAATGGGCTTGATCCAGTAGGTTAGTTTAGAGCCAGAATGGGACCTGCAGAAGAGCTAAGCAGGAAAATACCTATCTTCACCTGTTTAAGGATTGCACTGGGACGTAGCCATCAGATGGGCGTCTGGATGCTGATACTGAGGCACCTGCACCTGTCCAGAAGCAGAAATGTCAGCACCTACAGGACTTTTATGGCAAAAAGGTAAGTGACAAGGGATTTTAAAAGCAGCTGAACAGAGTTTACGGGGATCTTGCTGGTGCCTAAATTTTAATTGAAGGTACCTAAAGAGGGGAGTTAGGTGTAAAAGTCCTTTTGTAGATCTGGGCCAAGCAGACTACAAAGAGAAAGGACATGTAGCCACTCTAAGATGGAAAGTTTTGTTTATGTGCTTCCATCACTTTACACATATCTATCTTCAATCCCTTTGTTTCACAGAGGTTTGTTGTACAGCAAGAGCTTTACTATTTTTGGAGCTTTGTGACCTTTATATCAACCAGGTTTAGAGCATAAATATGACTTTCCAGACTCCCCTTTGAATGGTAGGATTTTTGATAGCCAAGCCTCTTGAACAATATATTTATTTCTCCCCCATCCTCTCCTCTTCGTAGATCAGCCTTCCTCCTTTCCTTTCCAGGACATTTTCTTTCTTTTGAAGATAATCTGGGGAAATTGTCAGAAAAAAAGTTCATGTTTGCTCTTATGAGAGAAAGTAGAAAGACAGTACTTTATATATAATCTATCCTATACCTAAAACACTTTCTTTTAGGAGGAATGCAAATATATTTCTCTAATTTATATGTTTGATTTTAGATGCATTAATTAATTGGACAGTTACCTCTGGGCCACAGCACTGCCCAGAATCAAAGAAAGATTGCTGAAAATTTCAACACACCTTCTTTCTTTTTTTTTTTAAAAAAAAGAAACACCATAAAGTGAACTCAGGGATTAAAAATACAATGTTAAAATGATTGTGCTAATAATAGGAAACTGAAGCTAATGATGTACAGTCCCAACCCCTGGAATTAAAGTCTAACTGCATGATTTAACTGTTTCAGATCTCTGATTGCTCTAATCTGATATCATAGTAAGAGAAAAGTAGTAGAGAATTTAGCTTTTATACTGTGATGTCTGGGGGAAGAATATTAAACTAATTAAGAAGCTGGTTATCACAGTTTCATTGACAGAGAGCAGCAATAGTCAGGTTCTGTTGCGTAGCAGAATCAAGAACTCTAGAGGTTACTGTAACTGTTGCTGGTTTATGATGTAAGTGTATTTTGTACAGGATAGATTATATAAATTATGGCAAGAATATCCTTTTGTAGTGCACTTAATTTTGAGATTTATACTGAGATATAAGATAGGGCTAATCACAAGGGATTGCTTTCATTTCTATATATTGTTCTGTATAGTGTTATTTAAAACAATGCATAGGGCACTATGAATATACAGTAACATTTCTACAGAGTAAATAATTGGTTACTGTTGTGAGCATGTATTTGATTTTCCAGAAGCCTGTATCTGTTATAAAATTCTAAATCTGACATAGGCATTGCAGGACTATCAAAATCACTATGAAAATATTCCAGCCAATTTGAATTTTTATGTATAGTGCACGTAAGTCATAGCAAGAGTGGATAACATAACAATTACACTGTTACCATATAGAATCACACTGTGGTATTCTTGGTAAAACACTAATTGTTAAAAACTTTTCCCTTGGGCAGTATTATTTATAATTTATATAAAATAACGTTCACCTGCTTAATGTTGCTTTTGTGACCTTTTCCACACAATCACACCAATTTGCAGTTCTCTTACTTATACTTTCTTTATTTGTTTTTACTTGTGATTTTGTGAAAAGGTAGTAATTAATGCTATATGGGCCTGATCAAAGCCAATTGAAGTCAATGGAAGGACTCCCCATGGGACTTCAATGGGTATTGGAGGATAAGCCTTCCCCTCCCCCCCAAAAAAGTAATGAGTTATTCATAACACAGCATGTTGAAATACACTGTTCAGTACTTAAAGCCTAGAGATGGTCAAAAAACCTGAAGTATCTAATAATTATCAGGGAGGAAAAGATTACCTTTTCAGCCAGGGTTGAGTGTAATCTTTGTACTTGAACTGAGGTGCCACAGATGGTCCACAAAAGACTAGCTAAGGTGGGGGGTGGGATGGAGGCTAGAGTCATAACTCTCATCCCATCCTGCCTTTGCCAACATAGTTGACCCCATGCAGGGATGAGAAGAGTTGCATGTTAATTGCAAAAGCAGCCTTGAGTCTAGGAGATCTTACCAGTAAAGTATTTCCCTACAAAAGCCACTACAGTTATGGGCAAAAAAGATGGGAGCGATATTTTATAAAGATTCCCAATACAGAAAGAAGATATAAACCTCATAAATCATTACAAAAAATCTCTATAAAGGCAATACTAGCTAGTAGTTTCAAGTAGGGGTGGTGCGAGGACTCAGAACTTTGGGATTTTACTCTTGACTTCACCGTACACCTGCTTTGTGAACTTAGGCAAAACTTAACTTTTCTGTACCTTCGTTTACACATCAGTAAAATAGCCATAAAATTACACCTTGTTCTGACAGAAGCCTCAGAGTGATTTGCAGCACAGAACACACAGCCCAGAGGGAACGGATGTGTGGGGATTTTAAGCCACTTTTGCATCCTCCCATCCTTGGTTGTTTTGGATGTTGGGTAGACCCTATGGGTTACACAACGGGCCCAGATCAGTGCAGTACTGCATAATGCAGCCTTATCCCCCAAGATAGTCCTCATGCAATATCCCCAATACCAGGGCTTTCACTGGAGGAATTCTTCCCTGGCCAGATACGGGCTTTTAGAGCCCGCTTACATCACTCTAATCCTTTAGCCTGGCATGAAGAGGCGGGAATGGGGGTGAGGATCTCATTTACAGGGTTTATCTGTAACACTTATCTACTTCAGGGAGGTGTTGAGACTTAATTAGTGTTTGCAAAGTACTTTGAGATCCTCAGGTGAAAGGTGCTGTGTAACGGTAAGTGCAAATTATTATTACAAAGTCAATCTAATTATAGCATATGGGAACTTAAACTAACCTGTTATTATCCATAGAATGTCAAGCTTCTCATTAAACAGGAATCTTAGAAGAAAAAAAGATTCAGTTTTTTGAACGAGGCCCAATACAAAAGAAAAACATATTTGGCTGTATGTGACATCAGAACACTATTTTATTAGTCAGAGGAGAAAGTGGGTGACCCAGAATTAACGTGACACATACCATATGAGTTTACACTGAAAAAAATGTTTTCTTTGTAGAGACAAACCTACTATAACCCTTTCATTTTCAAAAGCGAACACTTGCAGTTCATAGCAACTGAGCTTCAATGATATTGAATGAATGTATCTGTAACAGAGCATAGTTGCAGTGTCCTTAGGAATGAATGCACTTGTGCAACTTCTACCAGTTGGCAAAAAGTCCTATATTTTACCTTCCTGTCACTTATTTTAAGAAAGAATTACTGCTTATTTTTCACTGTTGTGTGGGATTCTCTGTTGTAAATGTATTATGCATGACTAACAAAGAAGTCCCAGCAGCAGAGGGCAAAACATTAGGCACTGAATCATCTTGAAGATCAGAGTTTCACTTAAGTATAATTAATTGTGCTTCATTTGCCTTCTTTAGAATAATGGTGCTGCATTTTTTTTGTCTTGAATTCAAGAACAATCCAAAATCCCCACTATTGTATAAAAGGAGGTAGAGAGAGTGCCATAGTCAGTTTCCAAGCAACCATGGGAAACAGTGAAATAAGACGACTGTTTTCACTATGCTCTTCAGCTCCCCATGTTATGCTTCTAGCATACTACAGTTCATAGTTTTATTGGAAGTTATAACTAACAGAAGAATGAAAGGGATTATATATAGATTGGAATATGCTTGAGACTAGATCTAGCTGACCACATTATAACAAATATAGTATATGTAACCCCTTTTCCTGTTCACAAATTAATGTTTATAATAATAATAGTAATAGAACCTGAGGTGGGAGAGGTAGAAGAGTCAGGCTTTTCATAACCCTCCACTTCTTGGGTCATTTAAGTATGCTTTCATCAACCCTCTGTAAAAAGGGGAGGAAATGGTGGGAAAGAAAAAAATATAGCTGGACTGGTTTATTATTGTTATTAAACATACAGTGCCCAGGTGCTCTTTGGCGTGCAATATAAAAAAATTAAATCGTATCTGGAGATGGTGCAGGTGCTCTCTTATTTCACCACTTGATAACCTACTCCTATTGTGTAAAAATCTAGGCTTCTTTCTCCTATTGTCATCTCCTTTATAGTGACACAGGAGAGCAACCAAGCACTTTGTAGTGTAGGCCATCATGGCAGGAGAAAAAGGCAAAATAGAAGAAAACTGGATTTGTGATTTAAAGCTGGGACTAGAAAGCACCTGTCAAACCTGAAAAGCAAATCTAATTAACATTTCAGAAGTGAACATATACAGACCCTGAGTACACTCTTATCCTTAAAAGGTTATTCCTCTATGTCAAGACAAAGGTCACTGGAGGGGCATCCAGAGACATTACGGAGTCTCTGGAGGATATAATAGTGTATTCTGAATAATTTATTTCCGTAGTTAAACAGCAAGCCACCACATTAAGACTGATTACATGTTCTTCAAGAGTCAGGCTGTCAAAGATGAGGCCTACAGGAATTGGATATATCTTCTGCTAATTTGAATATTTCACTAGAGTTATCAAAATAAGACTAGAAATTGATGGTAACATTTAGTATTTCTGTATTTAAAAAAAATTTATTGCAAAATCTAGGGGTGAATAGAATTGTCACTTAATGTTATATATTTAAATAAACTTTATTTCTGTATTTCAGTTCTGTACTGAACACATTTCTTCATCGTCTTCTTTGCTCTGTGTATTCAGCAATTCTTCAGTCATAGAATTCAACCATTGCAAAAGAATTATGCTCCAGAATTTCATCTTTCATTTAAACAAAAATTCTTATCCTCAGCTAGGATAAAATCAGCATGGCTCTTTTTGAATTCAAGGGACTTACATAGAATGATACCAGCTGAGGATCCAACACAGTTTCTATTTAACATGGCTGCAAAGAAAAGCTTGAACATCTGAACCGAGTGTAAACCAATGCAGTGATGTCTGACTGAGTTTGCATTCAACCTAAATAGTCAATAGTTCTGGAGAGGTGTGAATTACTCCATTTATATCAAAGGACCATTAACTCTGAAACAAAGATGACAATCTATGGTATATTGAAAAATGAAAAGGTAGAGTGTAAAACTAAACAACAAAACAGGGTCTACTGCACTGACTATATTAGTCTTTTTCATATTTAATTCAATACAAAATCTGTTTTATAGGTTTATCTGAAACAGTCACATATGGCATCTGGTAACCTTGTGACTATATTTAGGCAGTAGCTCTTTCAGAAGTTATAGCTCAATGCAGGAAGTATTGTTTGAAATTTTTGGCCTGTATTATGCAGCAGATCAGACTAGATGAACACAATAGTTCCAAATGTCATTAAAATCCATGAATTTAAGTCCACTTTCCACAGGGAACCTGTGGCTTTGGTTATCACAATAACAGCTTTAAAGACAAGCATCTCATAGCTTGATACTCTGATTGTGAAGTCATTTATGCATAGGTTTCTCTGAATTCCCAGGAAAAGTCCTTACAGCTTCAAATTTAATGAGTGGTTTGTTGCAGTGAACATTTTTTTTAAATCACATCTGAGGTTGCTCAAACAAGCCAGTGAAAAGTGGACATGGAAGCTAGCAGGAAAGGGTCAGAGAGGCAGGAAAACCATGCATGGTTCTTTGAGAAGTTGAGGGACTCATGTGGAGGAGATCCAAAGGAAAGGGATATAAATGTGCATGACCATAGAAACAGGAATCACAGGTGTAGATCAGGGGCATGCACAGCAATAAAAATTTGACTGTTTTTGGAGGGGCACATTGTGCTCCCCCCATGGCTGGAGGAGCTTGCTCTCTCCACTACTGCCTCAGGCATGGAGGAGCTCACTCTTTCCAGGGCTGAAGTTCAGTGCCTCCACCAGTTATTGGAGGGACCCATTCCCCTCTCCTTCGTACATGCCCTGATGTGGACTTACTCTGCATTGGTCTGATGATTTCCCCTTTTCTTACCAGTCTGGCTTCAGCATGGCAACTGGCTGTGTTCCTGATAACAAGGATACCCAGAATGTTTGCTGCTTCAATAAAAGTAACAATCAACAATATCCACAGAATTTTGTCTATATTCAGCATAGACATTACACACACACACACTTTATATTTTGCAAAAAGAGGTAAAATTACCTCTATTGATGACATATAGCATGCCTTCAGTATTCTTACTTGCCTAGATAAGCTCAAGACAATCCTTATTTATTTAGAATCTCTCAATTTTTATACACCATATATAATGTACAGAGCATATTTACATATACAATAGCATAGCCTTAACAGGAACTGAACTATTATTTTACTTATGTCGTATAGCAAAAATGATTCAAGAATAAAAATAACCTCACAGTATTTGAAAGATTAAAACTAAATTAACAAGTAGAAGATCATTTGGTTTCTGCTCAAATTTACCCAGGCCCACCTTTCAGTGCCTACAATTTTACAGGTGCAATTATTTACACCCACAATATAGGTCATTTAGGTGTTTTAATAAGTACTTTGTGGGCACAATCAGGTGCATAGCCATCTAAATTTCCTAAATGGCATCTATAAACATAAAGGAAAACTAGATTTTTAACATCTGAAAATGGGACAGTTGTATTAATAAAATACATTAAGGCCCTGATCCATCAAAGCACATAAGTGCATGCTTAATCTTAAGCACATGAACTGTTCCTACTGACCATATCAGGGCCTTGTATACTAAAGTACCTTTATTTTCAAATGGTACTCATCTATTTGGTACTTGCTGTCTTTGACAATTTTTTTGTTTGTTTGTTTTTTATATATTAAGCAATTGGTGTATAGGCCATTTGAGACATATCAGCAGTTTAACTTTTTTGGGTGAGACATTAAGTTGCATCCTGGTAGGTGGAAATCCTGCTGTAAAATAGCAACACAAGAGAATTGTCCCATTTAAAGTTCCCTTTCAGTTTACCTACATATATTAGTTAAAGTCATTCACATATCCACAGCGTTATCTTCTGAAGAAGATTGTCTTGTGTTGTGGAACACAAATGCCCAAATCCTGCTTGAATCGGGGGTAAACTGAAGTTGAAGAATTTAGGAATTTGCAGATTTAGTGCCAGGCATTAATCTGATTAATACTACATGGTTTTTGCTTATGCCAATTGTAACCTCAAGCACATTACTATAGTTACGTGATTTTCTAAAACCTCCTTAATCCCACGCACTACATATAACTGAGAATCATTAGAATTGCTTTCTTTAGCTAACAAATACTTTTTTTGGTTAGTAGCAAATACCAGGTCTAGGAAACTGATTAATTAAGTTTTGATCTAATCTTTCTCCCTTCAAGAGTTTCTACCAGTAAAATAATTAAATTGAGGTGAATTTCTTGCTTATTTAGATATTTTGCTTGCATGGGTATAGCAGTATGTAAATGTTACATCTACTTTTATTACTCCCTGCAAGGGTTTTTGAACACCAGTCAACTGTTCCTCTTAGCACTTAATTCTTAATGAATTCTTGTAGTGGAATGTTGAAATTACTTATTAATATTTTGAACTCTTAAAAGCCTCATTTTCATATAGTCCCATTCTTTGCTACATGTATTTAATACAATTCCAAAATCAGTCATTCATAATTACAGCTGATCTAGTCACTAAACAAAATATTAAGGGAGAAGGAATGTGAATGTAGTATTCATGAAAGGTGCTATTCTGACAGCCAGAACTGGGCTTGTATAGGACATCAAGACCGAATGCTACTATGGAGCAGCTATTATTGTTCCATAATAAATAACTTCATTTGAAATAGTTGTAACCAACAAGCGACCAAACAGTCATTTTATTTTCCATTATATTCTAATTTTTAGTATATAAATTAGTAAAACTCATTTCTACATTATCCACCACTCAGCAATACTTGTAATGTCTACATTCACAGCCCTAATGCCTGGTGTAATTAGATGGAGCTCAATAAACCAAGTTTACCTGAACCTACAAGCATTCCCAAGTGTCCCAAACAGCCCCGCTAGGACTTTATTTCCAGAAGCAGAACTTCTAAGAATATCAGTGCCAACCAATGAATGCTTCTAGTGCTATTACTGCAGAAGTAGATTGGGAATAACAACAAAAAGAGCAGTACTGACCACATGATTTAAGGGTAAAGAACCCTTGCTTTAGCATGGCCTTCTGAATAACCCCAGTTCTGATGCACAAACATTTTTCCACACCACTTAGATCCTGTTAATATGACATACCTTTGTTTAAACTGGCTGAAAAATTAAGGCTATCTTGAGGTACCGTTGAGTCTTTATCAGATAGCTCAGCATTTCTTGAATCACCGTTCTCATGTGCAGCATTGGGAGAGGAGAGAGAACAAAGGAGTTTGGCCAAGTTATCAAAGGAAAGTGAATGAAAAAATCTTGTCTAATATAGAGGTCTGTGAGCGAGTCCTGCTATGGAAAAGCCCTGGAGCCATTCCCTAAGAAGAGGGTTGCCATCGAGCCACACCCTTTCATGCAGAATAGCCATCTGAAGTGGAGGTGCATTTGGCTGAAATGAACATATTCCAACAGGAGCAAAAGGCTGAGTAAACTTAGAGAACCAAGAATCTTTTAGGACTCAAAATTACAAAACATGAACCCACCCCTGCTTATTCAGAAAAATGTCCAGCTGCGCTAAAATGGTTATTCTCTCAGAAGAACCCCATCAGCATTGTCTTTAACAGCCTTTTATAGGGATAGATTTATAGGGATAGATTTGCTTTCTTGTTTCCGTATGTAAGTGGGATGAGTTATACCATTCTGTCTGAAGAATACTGGAGAACCTCTTCAGAGAAGGTGTTTAGAATCTCATTAAATTATTAATCTCATTGCAATTTAATAAACCTAGTTATTTTCTGATTACTCGCTACTACCTTTACCCATAGCAAGTGTGAGAAAATTGTTACAGCAGAAACATTCAGACTCGGGATGTAAATAAATGGTCTAATTTTCAGATAGTATCCAAGCTTCCACTGACCTCTTTGGGAAGCTGCAGGTACTCGATGCCTCTGAAAATTCAGCCACTGATTTAAATATAAATGTTGATACTTAACTTCTGACACAAGTTAAAAAGTTTTAGCTTAAGGCATTATAAAAATATCAAGAAACCTGCTATTTACAACTAAGTCTTTAAGAGTTTCATATGTAATATTGCTAGAATGGTATGTTTAAAAATTAGAAAAAAAAGGTTTGACAGGGAGACACCTTGGCTACCATTTTTAGAATACTATGTGGAAAATAAAAAGCAAAAATGAAAAATGAGCAATGATGAGCACTGTCTTGAATGCGTAGAATTTAAAGAGATGATGAATTGCTTCTCTACTTCTGCTGCGTTGTCAATAGCAGTTTTTGTGCATAATACTATGAATTTCACTAGAACTCAACCATAATCAACTTGTCAAGTTTCTAATGGTCTAATTAAATTCCAGATACTGATTTGAATATTATGTGCATTTCATTCTTTACTGCCTTTCTGAAATTATTGTAACTGATTTTAGAGACAGATCCCTCATGATTCCAAATCAAAATATAAAAGGGAAAACTACTGAACTATTTATTACCAGTCAGCAGGGTGATGGATGGATTGCACATTATTACCTATCAGAACTCATTTCAAATTTTCAGAACCAATTAGTGGCTTTTTAATTGAGAAACATTCTGAGCAGCAAACAGTTTGACTTTGATTAGCAGATTTAGAAAATTGCACAACAAATCATTCGAATCCACTTTAAATAAAAGTTCTACTCATTTCTCCCAAACACTTTTTTTTTTTTAATTTAATATTCCAGTGTTGTCTTCACCCAGCTGTCAGAACATGGAAGTGAACAACAAATACACTTCTTCAGCTGCCATTTTAAAAGGCTGCTGTTCTCCTAGTGGCACGAACTTCAAAAGAGGTTATTTGTTAAAAAGGTTAATTTATGTAATAAATCCAAGCAACATCACCTTTCACTCAGGAGTGTTCTAGTTAATAAAATAACATGATTTAATCACAAACAAGGTTTCTAATTGAACAAGTTTATCATTAAGGGATTTGTCCATGTTGGTGTGGCATAAATGTCTTTGTCCTAGACAGTTTTATTATTTTATGAAGCATTTATACATGCTTCACTATTTTTAACGTTGTCAACATAAATTCAAGGAAACAAGCAGCATCTTTGATGTATTGATCAAACCAAGGATTGAATGAACTCTGAATGAACTCCACACAATTTATCTATTCACACTAATTGTTTAGCATCTCACTTCACTGATTTTAACGTGATTACTTTTACATGATCCATGGTGAGCAATAAACAAAATAAATAAAGCAGTGATTTTTCTCATCCAACTTTTATTATGGACAAGGTTGTTAAGGCAACCCCATAAAGCATAACAACAGCTTTAAAGATCATTGTTGTTGGCTTATGAAGCCAGATATTGAAAAATGATCATTTTTGCCCAAGTGCAGTTACTCCTGATTCACACTGGTATGAAATCAGAATCAGGCCCAGATAGCAGAACAGCAGAGTAAGGAGGGACAATGACAAGTCAGGGACTAGTGCCAGCACATGGAAACAGAAATGGCTGAGCAAGCCAGGGAAACCATGAAGAGCTGACCAATCTGACACTAAAGAATAGATCCTATCCTATGCCATGTCCCATTCTAACTACCCCTAACTAGGAGCTGAGAATACGAGGAATCTCTGGATGATGTGGAGCCTCTGATGTTCATCCTGCTTGTTTCTGTCTTGGAACAATGATTTAGTAACAAATTCTAAGGATGAATCAGACAAGTGATAAACAGTATGCACAGATCTAGCCCTATTAGAGAAGAGATGTGGGACTTCAGTAGTGAGGCCTTGGATAAAGTAGATAGTACCTTCTCACACAGGAGAGTTGGGGCAGGAGGGGTTTTTATACTCTGTTCTAGAATACTAGATTGAGAAACAATCTTGCCTCACTAATGGTTAACCACTGAAAATAATTCTGTGGCTCATGTTGCCAGACATTTTTCCAGTGCAGATCGGCAGAGTGAAGGAAAACAGATTTCCAGTCTGCTCTGACATTAAACCAACATTGCCTCCAACACTATTAGCCATGTATCATTTATATTATATCACTTGATCTCTTTAGGATTTTGAATACAAATTAGGATTGATGTCTACATTTAAGAGAAAATGTAAACTAGAGGTAGAAAACTTTTATTTATAACTACTGGCTCTGGAAAGAATTTAACAAACAATATATAATTCCTGTTTCATGATCCAAATGCCATATTCAGACACAAATTAAAAAAAAAGTTTGATAATTATCTTCAGATTCTATTGCTACATCTCTAAAAATGTAGTACAGTAATTACAGACCCATCAAGTTTATGCCTGACAGCCCCACATGCGATTATCTTCAGTATCATAATAGAACTATTTTAACAAAGTCTCCAAAAGAAATGCCAGGAAATCCAGTAACAATGAAAACATTAGCCCTGAAATATATAGGAAATATTTTTGGCTATTTTCAATTGAAAATTGTTTGGATATGGAATAGGCCAGATTCTCAGCTGCTGTAGCTCTATGGTTTACAGCAGCTGAGAATCTGGCAGACCCTCTTCACTACATATTATTACTTTCTTATCATTGGAGATTCAGCAGACATCTTCAAAAGTTAAGTTACTACAATCAGACAAGACTCATTTATATGAACCTTCTGGTCCCAAGTGACTAAATGCTGCTGCAGAGACAGCAAAATACAATGTCCTAGTAGAAGAAAGAACCATGAGGTAGTGAGACAATATTTCAGTGTTACCACTTCCACACTCACTGGATCCGATTGAGCAACTATCACTCAGACTGGCAAGCACATATGCAGACGTCTTGGTGTAGTCAGTGGAACTACTTGGGTTAGTATTTCACTCAACTGTAGAAGAACTGCAAAATTAAGCCTTTAGGTCTGCCTTATTTAAAACTCAAGGAAAGGGAAAGCACACAAAAATAAATTCATTATCTCTTTGAACGAGGATTTTTTATTAACAGTTTATATCAGAAAAAGTCATAATCTATGAAAAAGGAAAATTCTGCTTCTCTCAAATGAAGCTGATCAAGATAGCCTTGTAGTTGCAATTTTATCAAGATAATTTTAAGATTTTGAATACTTTTCCTATAGTTATATTGTGTAATCAGAGAGAGAGAGAGAGAGAGAGAGTTACACCCATCTACGTAGCATATTTAGTGAATAGTATTCACCCACTAACACTTAGCATGAATGCTAAGGTGGAGAAAACCACCTCAATTCTAAATATTGCTTTTAGTATCTCCTTTTTAGGACAAAATTTTACATATATGTTCTTTAAAACAAAAAGATCAAGTTTGAATCATATCTGTTCAACTGCTTGAATAAAAGGAAAATGAGAATCCTCACACTTTTGGTTTTGAAATGTTTTTCTCAAGTGTTTATTCAAAGAGAGACAGATTAGTAAGTGGCTAGACTTCCAAGATGAGGTCATTACACTGTCTGAAGAAATCTTGTTCAATAATTTTAAATATAATGATGTAAGCTTTTTCTACATGGATTATTTTTTAAAATACATTGAAGATTAAAAGCATGAAAAAGAGATTATTAGGGCCATCGTGGAACTTCATTTCTGAGTCATGGACAAGTGCAATGCACATGTCAGTGCAGAGGTGAGTCTTCTTTTGCACAAAAGTAGCTAGCAACCATTTCGCATAATCAGTTAGCTCCACAATTCCACTACAAGAGTCTGCAGACACATGCTTCTTACACAGAAGCAGGATGGTGTTCCCTCTATATGACTAATAGTATTTTTATTCTGATTTATTGTAATTTTTTGCCCAAAATGGCATCAACTGGAACAGATGGATCAAAACGTACTACTATAGTTCAGGTGTCATTTTTCACAAACCTGGTTAAGCACAAAAGCAGAACTGCTTTTCCACGCTATACAAAATCCCATCTGCTGGCAGATTTCTTTAGCTGCATTCTTAAATCATGCACATCTCACTTGTCGTGTGTCAAAAGATTCACTGCGTGCATAATATGACCTAAATCTGCAACACTGAAGACTTCAGAACTTAAGACTAGACATCTGAGTTATGATTCTACTTTGATGGACAGATGGAGTACTTATCAAAAGGATTATTCAGATACAGAATGGCATAGACATCTTTGGCTAAATGTAGCCATGACAATCCTTTGTTAATGCATCCCTAAATGGAGAGGCAAAACTCTCAGTGAGAGAAATCTATGGAAATATACATGTAGAAGACAGGTTAACTGCATATTTTATCCAACAGCAGCCAAAATTTTCAAACCTGGGGATAAAACTTTCAAAAGTGAACTGTGGTAGTAGCAAGAGAATTTTTGCCATCACTGAAGGATGGATCCACCAGCAACTCCTTTCCCCCCTTCCAAATACATAAATGAGCTATGGCTCTATCCCAACCTTGTCCATGCCATAAATTCACTGCACTCTTAACAATACCTGATTTGGGAAGATCCTCATCCTGTGGCTAGACTGCTTCATAAGCACAGTCATTGCTCTCTCAAATTAGTTTATCCAGTTCATATTACCCACCTGTCCATCAGATTAATCAGCTCCTTAGCAGGCCTGGTTGTGAAAATTCAGACCAGCTCCTTGAAATAGGGACAGAACACTGGTTACCAGAGACCTTTTTAATGCCTTTCACCTGATAGTGCAGTACAATCATGAACATTATTTCCTCTCAGTGCTGCATAAGTTCACTGGATCCTGCTCTCCATCAGACAGATGTTCCAACACATTCTGATTGAGTTTGGACAATTCAGTTCACCCTCAATGCTCTCCTCTCATCACAGCAACCAAAGTCCCCACTGGACCAAATTGTCCTGGCTTAGGGAAGTAGATTCAGCAAGTCGCAGCTCTCAGCTATTTGCCCAGCAAAACAGGTTAAAACCTTTAACCCGTGCTTCCTGCTAACTTAGTCAGGTAAGCCCTCTGGAATACCTTATGAACACAGAAAAAGTCCCCAGAGGCAAGGCAAAGTGACATCCTCCTCCACTTTGGACATCCCATAATGTGGAGATGGACAAATTTGGTTTACCTAGAAAATACCACATATGCCTACACACTGATAGGAACCAATCTATGAGTCAGACTAGGCTGCTGTGGTTTAAATCATTAATAATCATATATTGTGTGGCCACGAACTTTTTATTTTTAAAGCTATATCCCCATATCAGTTAAAGCACAGTAAAAAGTTGCTAGGTGGATGGAGCCTTAGTCTTTCGTGAATAATCCTGGTATACTTTAAAAATTCCTGTTTACATTTTCATTTTTCCCCACATTCCTAGTATATAGTCTACCTCTGCTATAATTTTTCCTTGCAGCCTAGCATTGTTGCTACTATTATTTTAAGCAACAGCCTTCTCCGTATGCCCCAAAATTCTAGCCATAGGCCGAGGAGATTAAAACAGTGTTCTTCATGGCCACCATGTGGATCACTACAAACAATAAACTGTAATTTTTTAATCAGTTTAATTTTTCCATATTATTACTTCTAATTGCAGCGGTGGCTTTTGATTAATCTAGTGCCATCTTTAATTGTGGAGGAAAACCTACATAAAGCATT
This sequence comes from Mesoclemmys tuberculata, assembly GCA_007922155.1. NCBI lineage: Eukaryota > Metazoa > Chordata > Testudines > Chelidae > Mesoclemmys > Mesoclemmys tuberculata. The sequence continues at coordinate 29,955,345 of ML675604.1, read as the reverse complement.
GCCAAATTCAAGGCAAACATCAAAGTATATAATTGTTTTAATTATTTTGAAGTCAACATATTCAGAGGGAATTTACATACTTCAGGAATAGAAAGTGAATTTGGGTTTAAAAGATTAAGTGTATTTGTAGAGTATGTATCTTCCAGTTTTCAGAAGTCTGATTTGACAGTGAAATTCCCTTATGTTAATTTGATCTTAAAAATACTCCAAACTAATCCAATAGCCAGCCATGGAGTGCCACATTTAAATACTGAAAAGATTATACAGAAACTTAACAAAAAATAAGGTAAGATCATACCAAATAAGGGAAACTCCAAATGTATTTTATTAGAATTTTAACAGACATTGCAAAAAATATTGCATAATGATTGAAAACAACATTTTAAAAAGGCAGCAATGTGGCATCAAGTAAAAGACAAATAATGCAACAGCTGTGTATATATACTGTAAAGGAGATGCACTGGAGGAACCAGGTTTTGGGAAAATAAGAGTTCTGATAGTTTTAAAGTTCAAGGGCAAATATGGACAAAACCAGCCAAGTTCTGATAGACTGACATTTTACAGACTGCATAGCAGTGTAAAATAAATGCTGTTATTCTAACTATGTATTGTATTTCTGCATCTAGAACAATTTAAAAGCAGAAATTTTGTTTACAGCATTGATATTTAATAGCTCTGGATTTTCATAAAAATAGAAACTAATATTTAACAAAAAAGTCAGCATCTAACATTTGAGAACAAAAGTGCATGTACTGAGAACGTAGTGTTATCTGGCAAGATGAAAATATCTACTACTTGTAATACCTATTTTAACAAAGCAGGATAACCGATTGTACTGTAGCTACATATTTGCACTGAGCTATAGTCTAGATTCTGTCAACGTGAGCCCTTGCAGTTCCCTCTTCTCTCTAGAGGGATATCTGCTCAGCCCAGTTGTTCTGTAAGAATCAGGATCCTGGTAGTTACAAAGAATACTAAGTACCAAAATCACAGTAGTCCTTGGCTAAGTGAATTATCTGTTACCTTGAGAGGCAGCTTTAAAGATGCAGCCTGAATATTCTTCCAGTATGACAGCTACTTCTGGAAGTCAGGGAAAGACAGCCAGGGTCCACTACAGCCAACAGATACAGTGCTGAAAGGGACACAGTCCCTGTGTGGAACTGGAGGTTTCTCTCTCTTCGTTTTGGGAGTACCCAGCATTACCAGACACTAGAGGGCAGGGAGATAGGGATCCTTTTACCTCCAGCCAAAAAACAATTTGTATGTCCAGATTAGTTTATCACTCATGTTCCCCATGGCCATCACCATGGGTATGTATGAAGAGTTACCAAAAATAACGGAACTTTTTGCCAAGGTTTCTCCCCCATCCAAGGTGGGAAGAAGAAATGTGAAAAGACAACACATGATCCCGAGATTCAGACATTCTAGAGAACAGGATGCAGAGAGCTTGTTTTGCTTGAGCTCAAACAGTTTGTCACATGGCACTGAAGATCTAGGTTTAGTTTCTTTCTGGAGCATTCTGAACAGAAAAAGGCAGTGACTGTTTAGCTGGATTGGAATCAGAATGGGCAATACACAGACACTGCAATTGTGAACTGTAGCCATATCAGCCCTAAATAAATTTCTCTTACTGTTACAAGCTTTAAATGTAGCCGTTTCTGTAGCACCCTCTACTTAAGAGTATCTTTTGCCATTATCAGGACATTTCTCATAGCGCATACTTCCTAGTCACAAAATATTATGCAAGTTTCCACATTATAAGAGACTGTGGAAACAATTTGGAGTTGCTCATTTAATCAAAGATGTGGATGAACAAACATTTAGGATATGCCTTATGCAGCTAATGGAATCTCTCTCATCTTATGAAGATGATACATTTTGATACACTTCGGCAATGAAGATGCCCTCAACCAGTGTAGCATTTTTATAGACAAATTAACAGAAAGGAAAGACAATACATCTTACAATACCATAAAACAAGTTAAGCCCTTTCAATAGCTGCATTTTAAATCCATAGTTGTCCATCCCATGCTTCCAACTTATAACCAGAAATAGGAAGAGTTTTGTTCAAGCATTTTCCCCCTTAATCAGCTATAGGATTGAGGAATGAGATTAAAAAAAAAGTTTTTAACTCAACTGCCAACCTCAGGGCTAATATTTCATGGTTTTAGCTTTAAAAGTTTTGCTCCCAAAAATGATATAACTATTAGCTCACAAGAAAAGTGAGCTTTGCTGACACTTCAAAAGAAAATTATGCTAAAATTAATCTGCCATAAATCAGAGTTCACTTAGATCATTGCTACACAATTTAAAAGTGCATATCCTAGGTCTCCTGTGTATTAACTAGGATGAGCACTGGAAAAATGATTAAACTAAGAAATTTGCACAGATGTGCTTAAAAATAAAGGTTTGTCTGAGACATCTACTACAAACTTTTAAATAGTGTTCAGTTTTTGAATGTTTAGTAATTTGTAACAAGACCAAACATAAAAAGGTGGTTAGTCAGGATTTTGTCTCACTACAATTCAAAGTATCCTGTTTGAATGTGCATACCTTTAGAAGTCCATTTCTGAAATTTTATTCATTCAGCAAAAATATGGTCACCAGTGAATCAGGAAAAAAAAAAAACATACCTTAGGGATTTTTAAAAAAATTACATAAGTTAGATAAAACTACCCTGTCCAGCAAGTTCCAAATTTTTCAAACATTAAGGCAACTTTCAATACTTTCAACTAAACAGTATTATAAAAAATAAATGTCACTTCAAAACATTATATACATAGTGACAGAGTAGATTTAACTAGAAATTATCTTTAGTACATTAATAAAGTGTCACGTAATATTACACAGAGGTTATATCTGGTGCTTGTGCAAGTGGAGTGACTTAGAATTCAAAGTACAGGTTTCAAGACAGAGCGGAGTGAACGTCCTTCTTTAGTGAGTTCTCGTGTTACACACATACATGGCAGTGGGACAGCCTCCTCCCTTCTCTCTACAGCATTATAACTGCATTTCTTCAAGTGATCAGCCATGCTTAAGATGTCAGCAAACTTCCACTCATTCACAGTACAAAAAGATGTACTGAATCGCCACACCTGGAAAACAAGTACATGCTTAGCATCAAACTGGCTCTTAGTGAACAGAGAATCAAATTACACTGATCTCTTCAGTTTGTAACTAATTTGGGTCCACCATTGATTTAGCTGTAATTAACACTACCAACTTGTACTGTTTACTGAGGTCTAGTCAATAAGATCCAGTCTGACTTTTCGATTCTAGGGTTGACTTTACAAGATGAAAGGTTGGGGGAGGAAGAGAATTTTAAACTGAGCACATTTGATCTGGAAAAATGCCAGGCAATTTAACAAGAGGCTCTGCAATTGTAATCAAGACAGTCCACTTATGTATGGGTATCAAAGAAATATTAGCCTAGCAATCCCCAACTCAATCATTTGTAGTAACAGAAAATCAAGGGTAGATGCTAGGTGCATTTCTCTGGGTTCACCTATATCTTGTTAGAAGTTTAACAGTGTAACCAAATTAGCTTGTGGATGCAAATTCCCTTTCATGTCTTAATTGATTTACGTTAGGTATACAACTATGTTCAGTTAATCTCAACATCAAAGATGTAAGATTCTGCTGGAAACTACACTCTCTC
>ML675604.1:29867592-29948216 GCA_007922155.1 Mesoclemmys tuberculata | reverse complement strand
TATGTACACCCATAGTATGCCAAGGGACACCTTTGCTCCATCCAGCCATTGAGGCCAGCATGAATGTCACCATGCACATTCTTAAAATGTGAAGAAAATTCATTTCTCCTAAACAATTGTCCACAAACAAATGTAAACATTGAACGCTGTTTTGTTTGGTATCTAGCCACACATTCCAGTACCAAGTCCAGGCCAAGTGTCTGAAAAGGACTTGGATTTGAGAGCTGTGGGTTGGCATGATCACATGCTGAAGCTGAAGCTATTTCCCCTACCATTGTATTTGTGGCCAATATCGCAGAGGGAAGGGAAAATGTTTGAGTCCCAAAATCAATGTGATATCCATCAACAATGCGACTATCTGATATCCCCCTACCACCAGGAGAGTCTCCTAGACAAAACAGCAAAGCTGCTGTGATTAGATCTATCCCCTGAAGACCCATAGGGTCTTCTGTTAACTCCAAATCTGATGTATCAACAGCTTTGTCTTCCTTTGGTGTAGACCAATAGTGGTTAACAAGAAAATTGTATGATCGATGATGAATTAGAGAAAACACATCTACATTTCTCAATCTTTCTTGTTCTAATTGCCTCTCTAACATTTCCTCTCCACTGGAGTCCGGTGGTAGTTGTATATGATTAATAGTGCCATTAAGCAATCTGTGGGGTGATATTACTTCTCTAAGTTCTTGTGCTGCTACAGGAAAGGAGCTGCAAGACTTCAATGCCCTATCATCAGGAGATGCAATACATTCACCATTTGCTACATTAGAAGTTTTTGAAGCACATACATCTAGATCTTCATTCTGGTCCAATGCCTCTGTACCTATATTTTCTACATGAAAACCATTACACAGAGAAGCGTTACCAAGGTTCACATTCAAGTCATGGTTTTGCACTCTATCATAACAAAAATCACTTGAACCATTTTGTTCCAATTGTGAATTTTGGCTCAAGACATCAAAGTCAAGTCCACCAACTGCTCCCATGTTATCTTCACCTGGATATTCATGGTTTGACATTTTACTCTGGATACATCCATTAGCAGTTTTTTCTTTAATCTGAAAATCTTCATTCACCTCATATGGTGAAATACACAGTCTTGAACTTAACATGCTTATGTCTCTTGTAGCAGTGTTCAGAATATCTAATGCAGCAGCTAAACTCTTAGTAGTTTCTACAGTAGCTTGATAAAGAGCACTGTAGGAATCTTCATCTGCAGGTATCAATCCATTTGAAAGCACTGTGTCAGGGGCACTTGATTTAACAGAAGTTTGCTCTCTAGGTTCTGATATCTGATCAATTGTTTTTGACATCATAGTTGCTACTTTGAGGGATTCCAATAGCATGCGCTGGTCTTGAAGGGCTAAAGCCATGTCTAACTGCTCTACTTCATCAACATCTTTACTTAGATTTTCATAAGATTTCCGGTCTGCATAACTGACCGGCCATCTATTCCATTCCATAGTGCAGCATACCACACTTGCAGGACAGGTTTCTAGATGTTCGGCGATTTTGTTTCGGGCTACAATAAAGGGACATCCAAAGCCACTATTTGAACAAGGCACTCTTTCAAGTGGACACAAAATGCGATGCTCCTGAGCTTTGCATGAATGAAAGACTGCACCACAAACCAGCGGGCAGCCAATCAAGTCACAGGAAATTCCAGTCTCTGGTCTGGTCATGCAACGCCGACTGACACAGTTGACACAGTGTAAATGCTGCTGATGTTCCTCCATGATGGCAAGTCCAGCTCTAGGAAGAGAAAGAAGATAACAAATATTGCGTTAAAATATTAAGATTGATTTAATGTTTAACAATAAAATGAATTATTACATATTCTTCATCCACAACGTATACAGAGGTACAAATGAATGCTACTCTAACTGATCACCAGCCATAAGTACAGGAGTTAAGTATGACACTTTAACCACAAAAAAAAGTTTGAGTAACCCACAGAAATCAAGATTACTCAGTTGTAACTAGAGTTTGAGTCTTTAAAGAAAATGGATCAGCCTAGAGATCTGATGCCACTGTTGGAAGGAAATGAGGTAGTTGGAGTGTCACAGTGCCTTTAACATTCTTGCCCATGAACATTCAGAAACAGTGAGGGAAAGGATAGTAGGGGGCACTTCAATGGCCACCAGCAGAGCTGCAGAGCTAGTGCATCCCATGAGTGGGATCCCATGATGGCCACTCAAAGAAATCAAGTTACATTGGTTTAAAGTGACCTCAAGTAAGACCTCGGACACTTCTTTTATACATTTTAAAAACTATGAAAAGTTTGTTCAAAGCTCAAGCGCACAGCAGTTTTACTATCCTTGCTAATTTGCTAACCCCGCCCCAATCCATCAGTAAAAACAAAAAGGCGCATTTCCAGGTGTCCTAAAATGCGTTTTGCTCCTCTGTTTGGTTATGCTAATGCTAGTGAGAAGATGTGGGAGTACTAAATAAAGTTATCATTCTGTCATAGGTATTTTTAGTAAAAGTCAGAGAAATAAACAAAAATAAACAAATAAACAAAAATTCATAGAAGCCGTGGGGAAGGGGAGGGAGGAAAAAAAACAGCTGCCAGGGCTTACAGCTGCTCTAGCGCCGCTGCTCCAGCAGGCTTGCTGGCTGGCTAGTAAGCTGTTAGGTAGAGGGCCCCAGGTTGGCTGACGGTCAGCTGTTCAACAGCAGCCCTGCTAATCAGCTGGGCAGCAGCCCCAGGGTTGACTGCTGCTTCAGCCCTGCCCCAGAAGTCCAGAGGCCCTGGAATCCATGACATCCATGACCAAATTGTATCCTTAGTAATAAAGGAAACTCCACATAATTGGAGTCATGTGATCACTTTTATTCTGAAGCAGACACTGTAAAGCCCTTTGGCACTAGAAAGTTGGATTCCTTGTTCTGGTTCTGACAGAAGAATAAACACAACATTCTAGGTTTCAGCACTGCAAACATTTATATTTGAAAGTACATTGCATCTCTAGGTTTAAGTCAGTTTATCCTCCCCTCCCCAACACCTTTTTAAACTACAGGGGAGGAATACACTAAAAGTGAGGATAGGGAAAAGGAGACAAATTGCTCAATACCACATTTTTCTTAATACTGTTTACATTCAGTCTATGTTTACCCCAAACCCTTGTGGTGAAACACTAATATTGAGAAAAATTAAATTTGCAGGTTGCTCATTTATGCTTTAAATCTCTGCTTTAGCACAATTAGCAATCTTACAACATCACAAGCATCATACTCATTGCTCCATGATTCTCATGTTTTACTGAAAGATTAAACTGTGAAGTACAGAAAATGTGCTTAAATCATTACAAATTATTTTAGAGATTTAAAGGACCACAAAACACATGTACATCCATTTGCCCACCAAAACAAAACAAAAACAAATAAATAAAAGGTTCTCTAAAAATAAGCTGATTATAAAACTTAAGGTTAATAGAATAGGTAAGTTTTCAGCTTTGATTTTATTTCCTGTGGCAAACAAATATTCCCCTGCAATGTTTTCAACTCAAGCAATGCAGCAGTATGCTATTGCAGAAAAACTCTGTAATGAAATTAATTAGAAATGGACTTTAAGCAGAAGTGAAACTGACTAGAATTATTTTAATTGTTTGAGCTGACAAACATAAATAACCAACCAAACTAACAAGTTTTTATATTTTTGGCTTTAGTAATTTAAGGAGTTATTTGTCAAAGTTATTTATGGCATTTTAAATCTATGTTCCTCTGAGATGTCACATTTTGAAATTCAAGCCAACTGTAAGTATCAGCCCCCTAAATTTGAATAATTCAAATGTTTCAGCCACCCACTATCCTGAACTCTACTAACAAAGAAGCATATGTGCTGCACTTGCTAGGCACAACACAGCTGGTTTATTTTTCCCCCACTATGAAGAGTTTTTTTTTATTTATGTAACAAATTAGCTTTTCATCATATGTTTTAAATACTTACCAATCACTCAAGTTATGCTGATTTATCAAAGGCTTCTTGCATATAGCCTATTTCATCCAACAGATTAAGTCAACAGCATCTAAAGCAACTCTTTATTGAAGTTTTAACATATTTTGACTGTAAACAATTAAAGGGAGGAAGGGGGAGAAATGAGCTTTTCCTAGAACAGAATTTTCCGTTAGCTATTCCACCATGAGTCCCTTTTAAATTAACTCATGCACGAATTTCTAAACTGAATAGATATAGTTAAAGAAGTACTTCTTTACAGCTGTGGAAAAGTATTTCCATCCCCTTCTAATTCTATTAGTTGAAAAGTAACATCGAGCAGGTTACTTAAAGAAAGCATCCCTAATCACCATATTAGAATTAGATTCTCTGATAGGACCAACTTCCCCATCCTGCACGCGCACACACACCTTGCAACCTGTTTCTATTTTTTCTACAAAGCTACAAGAGCTAAAGGGCATGGAGAGTTCCACAGAAGAAGGTCTAGCTTGCAAGATACGGTTGCTACTTACTTGCAAGATCAAAAGAGGCTGTCCCTTTTTCTTACCTCTGCTCCCTAAATAAAAATTCTCACACACAAGTCAATGACTTCACTCCAAATCCAAGTAGAAACAAAGAGGTGGAGGCAAAAAGAAGTAGGACTCATGGTCAAAGAAAGCTTGTCTTTACAGTACTATTGCTGTTGTGGTTGAGGCTGCTGTTTGGGAAGGGGTTGGGAACCTGTAGGTTCTGAGGTTGAGGAGAGAAATGCTTTTCGGGTTGCTGGGGATAATGTATGTGATGATTGTGACCGGTCTGGGCCCAGGGTAGCCAATGATAATGCCAAAGTCAGGGCAGGCTGTTAAAGAAGAGCAGATTCTCCCAGCACTGGTGGGTGACACTGAAGTCAGGCATCCCAACCAGCCACAAACAGTGCTTCTGATTCCCCCACACCGGTTATCAAGAAGCCACTATACAAATACACAGCCCCCTTTACTGCATTTCAGTCTCTGGCTCCCAAACTGCCACTTGGTCCAGTAAAGAGACCAGTTATTTAAACTCTATGCGCTTTACTAAAATGGTTCCCTCTGATCCCAAAGGATCAGCCACAGTACCAGTTCACTATAAGTTTGGATCTTACCCAAAATACCACGCTGCCAGCCAATCCTTCAGTAACTAAAGCTAATGGTTTATTAAAAAAGGAAACAAACAATAAGATAAATGTTAAAGTATTAAAGCAATCAAATACATACAAATGATTTGAAAGTCCATATACATCAGGTTTCTAGAAGAACTGTGGAGTGGCAGGCTTATATGATCCCTCTGCTATTCATCCAGTACCTGGATGGGTTTAAGTCCTTTGGTTCAGTTGCAAAATGAATTGATCCAGAGGTAGGTAGGTGCGTGTCTGCAGCTGGACAGGAACAAAGACAAAATGGTTTCTGTGGTTTGATCTTATATACCCTCTGCCTCTGGCCATGCGGCCTGTAGATCCTTACAAGAACTAAAATGGAGTCCAGAGTCACATGGGCCAATCTTGGTAACTCTTCAGGCATGCCTTTAGTTCCTTCCTGGCTCTTTTGCTTCTGTGAAGGTCTTGATAGGCCATTAAGCAGGCTATTGTCCTGCCGCCTCTCTGTCTGAGGTGTGTCTTATACAGCATAGTTTGAAATACAGGTATATCAAAGATATATCTACAATGGAAGTTATGGGTAACACATGGACATAAACATTATCATCTTACTCAGAACATTACAACCTTTCTAACAGTAACGACATGGCATGTCTCATATGAATCACTATGATTTTGACATACTGATGTCAAACAATACAAGGAACTCCCCCACCAATCCAGCCACTGTGACAGTGATGACTGGACATGGAGGAGGCCCATATCCACATTGGGTTTCTTGAAGGCCTGTCATTATTTTGGGAGCAGGGCAGCAACTGTGTTAGTAAAAGGAATTTTGGGGAGGGAATACTGTTTTAAAAACAAAAATTAATGTTTCATATTGAAAAAAAATTACAGCCAGTTATATTCACTTTGGATCATAGAAATCAGCTAGTGGGAAAAAAAATTAATATTGCTAACATGTTCAGTTGATCACAATGGATACACTGGTAATCCTTCAAACCATACACTGAATCTGTCAACCCACATTAATATGAAAAAACAGAAAAGCAAGTCTATGTAAGGGGATGTTACTAAATTCCCCAGCACCAAATGACCTAGCCACGCCATGTATGGTTGGAAGGCTAACTAATGAGGCTAGCTATCGATAGAGCGTCAATTTTGTTGTAGGAGCAAATTGCCAGAAGTCCTCAAATACAAGACTTAACTCTATGACCACTGGCTTCTGGATCAGTGTTGAACCAAACACTGTAGTTATCCTACATTCAACAGATAAGCCAAAGTCAGCAGTGTGCTCTCAGAGGATGGATGTACGACTCTGGGGATTCCAGGTTCACTATTACCCCACATTTCTGAAAATGCACTTAGTTAGGCAGGCTTCCAAATGCCGCATGTTTAAAAAGTTGCTATTTTGCCTATAATCACAAGAAGCATCTCATTTTTAATAACTATTCCCTAAATCCTGTCACCCAAACTTGATGTTAAAAACTTGCCTTTCATAAACAGAGCTGGTGAGGAATATTTCGAAACTTCTTTTGGTGGAATATGCTGATTTTTTTGAAAACCAAAATGGTTTGCAGGAAAGGGTCAGTTATGCCAAGTTTCTTGGTTTGAAAAGCTTTTGGAAAAAGTTTCAAAATTGTGAAACATACTGGTTTTTGGTTCTAAATGTCTAACATTTAAGTTAGTTATAATAAAACAAATTTAAAAAAAATAAAAAGGTTAAAATCAAAACGTTTTAACAAACCCAAACTGACATTTTTCAGACCATCAGTTTGCAAAAATTTTAGTTCTACTAAATATGCCAGCTATGACAGCCAATTAACACTGGTGTATGTTAACATATATTTCCTAAGGAGATGCATATAATAAAAATGTGGAATCCTTAAAATGCCAACAGCTGGGTGCATATACTCTGGGTGCTTCCCGACACAAGCCCTTTGCATATCTCCAGCCCCTTCATACCATCCTTTCCCTCTCTATATGCCCAAGTACCTCCCTGAGAATTTTTTGGAGGGGAGAGGAATACCCAGTAGCAGCAAGGCCTGGTTTATTCAAAGTTTCTTGTAGATATTTTTCAAGAGAACTACAAACATAATTAAAAGTGACCAGTGACTTCACCTAGTCAGTGTAGCGATCATGAAACACTACCTTTAAATAGCCTATACAAGTTTACACAAGAGCACTCTACTAAAATGCTAATGCACCCTCCTCCATAACAAACTATATTGGTCTTTAAAGTCAGATTGTGTGGAATTTGCTCTCTGTGATTAGTAACTCATCTTTTGTCAAGTTCCCAGCCTCCTTTCCCAGCCACTAGCTGACATTCACTGGTACTGTGTCAAATATTGATCGCACGCACATGCAGATGAAATTGTAAAGTGTCTGAGGGAGGGAGGACAAGGTAGAAACTTTTCAAATACCTCTAATGGGCAGTATATTAATGCCAGATCAGACACTAAAATAATCATTTATGCTTATGCAGACTCCATTAGTTTAGCCCAGTAATAGCTAGGTGTCTGTGTTTGCATTGAGTGTATATCTGCTTCTTAATAAACATAAAAAGCTTTTTTTAAAAAAAAAAAAAATTAAGAAGTGGATTTACCTTTTCCATAGGCAATTAATACAGCAAATTCACTAAAATTCTGCATGCTGCACAGTTCGGACTTCAGAATGCAAGCTGAAGTTAATTTTATCAGTGTAATTTGGTCAGCAGATTGTTTTATTTGTATCTTATTACCAAACTCCAAATCTTTTGGACATTCTCCTCTTGGATTTATTTTAATCCCTGCTAATCAATACTAAGCAACTACATTAGACAATCCCTAGTTTAAACCAACCATGATATTGATCGTGTTTTAAAAGTATCAGTTTAACTCAAAATCAATTTTCCAAAACACAAAACGTTTAAGTCTACAATCAAAATTTCTATATTTTCCAATCAGGAAATTCAACTTAAAGTAGTAGTAATTTGTTTTAGAAATAATCAAATGCATGAACGACAAACTAGTTGTCATCATTACATTTAATTTTTCAAGCTAGCACACATACTGAAGTTCCTCAATTTTACTGTTTTGCCATTTTCACTAATTGCAATGTCCCTCATAACTATGCTTCTATATGAGCCAGAAAGTAAAAAGTCTTTATTTCTCAAATTTAATGCTACAATCTTTTAAATGAAAAGAGAGTGATTACTACTTCACTGACAGAGAGCGAAAACCTTTAAACACTAATGTTTGTGTTAACTTAAAAAAAACCCCACTATGGTAAAAAAGTATTTATGTTTGAAGCTATCTCAATGTTTAATCCTTTGCTGAAAGTTGTTCTTTAAACAGTAATATAAAATTCAAAGTGTAAACAGATCAAGTAGTTGTGCTGCAATCATATGAGAAATGACTAGGCAAAATAGAAACATTATTTACAGTTAAAACATGTTCTGAAATGAACTGACATTTTATTTTACCCTACATGATACTAGTTTCTTACCACACTTTCTTTCAAATTAGTAACTATAACAGGAAAGAACAGTTGTACTTTTCTGGTTATGTAATGTCAGCAACTAGGTTCAACAACATCTGAGATGTTAAAGTATTTACGCTTGACTGTTACTAGCAGAGAAAACTAAAAATACATCCAGTTCCAGTGAAGTGATCAACGCTCTTAGAATTTGAAGGATCACTTGATGTTATTGTACCTACTATATAGTCAGCAGACCAGGTCAGTCAGAACATGCTTTGAAAATCTGCTATAATTAAAAGGATTAAAATTCCAGCTGTTATGAACAACTTCATGATTTACAGCTGTTGTGCTAATACAATATTAAGGCAGAGTTTAATAACAGCTTTAAATTGTGGGCACACAATATTCCAGATACAGTGGAAGCACCCCTCTCTGTCTCCTCCACCACATAAATAAGCTGCTGTACTTACACAATACCAAAATCAAGGGTGAGGAGTTGTACGCCCCCATACCCTCCTTGGAAATAAATGCTTGCCTTTTTTGTTTCATGTGTTTGGGAAGCACAAATTTCACATGGATAAATTGAAGTATCTTCTAGATTTTGTGGCAAGGCACCTCCTTCAACTCACTGGGCTCATCATTTCTGTCTCTGGAGGGGTGGGGTGGGGGGTCTGGAATAAATCAGTCCCACTCTGGAGAATTTTTATTCCTCACTCAGGTTTTATTTTTGAAGATTTACAATATCTACCTCAGGACCAGCCCAAGGAGTATTCTCCAACCAAGCAAAGAGAAACAAGTTCATAACACAAAAAGGAAATACCTCTCCCTGTCCGCTCTCTGGGGCGTTGCCTTGTTACATTGGCTCTGAGGTGCCAGTCCTTCCCTTATAGGGAGAAGTCTTTTCTCCCTGCTGCCACTAACCCTGCTGCAGCTTGTCTCCCATCTCTTCTCTCTCTCACACCAGAAAAGGGGTTTTTTAAGGTCACAGAGAGTCCTTAATTAAACTCACATGTCCCTAGTTGACATGAAGTATCTTCTTTTCAGATGGGTAAAAAGAGCCTTTACCATTCTAGGGCTGATACATCTGCTTTCCACCACTTTCTGGTAGCTTACCCATCTGACTTTGTCCAACTTGTACAGTAAAGATGCTAAAAAGGCCACTTTCCTACTTGCTTTTACTTTTTAAAATAGTTTCTACCCTTAACATTTTGAAGGGAACATTCCCAATGTGAACCAAGTGTAAACTGATATTATATGATCTGCCTGAATGCAGATTAACCAACATCTGTGCCTCCACTGATCCTCAAAGTTTCCCAAGCTGCAGCAGAATGAAAATTGACCAGCCTATTCAGAATCCTATAAAACTGACAGCTACATTCTAATGTAGCAAGCAGAAATAGGCAATGGAGCTAGTCACTGAGGAAAAGGACTCAAAAAATGAAGACAGACATCTTCTTTTAGCAGCCAAAAGGTTAATACAAAAGGCAGGATCCAGAAAAAGTACCCAGAAAAGAATTCCAGTAGTTTGGGGAGGTTGTGGAAAGATTTGGTCTCATCTGGAATGACACCTTAACACTGCCATCCTCCTGATCCTTCCATCTTTCACACTGGTTTCTCACTAGTGGATATAGTCCTCTGGCTATTCTGTCTGATAAAATTTCCACGCCCTATATTTGAGAGGGTGTGCTTATGTGTTGAGGAAGATGGGCAGGAGAGAGATGGGAAAAGATTTAAGAGATGTGTTAGAAAACAACTGGACTGAAAGATTTTTGGGAAGATGAAAGGAAAAAAAATAATGGAGAAGATAGAGAACAGAATGTTGGTAAAAAGATACAGAAATGGAAGCAGGAGAAAGAAAAACTGAAGACAACTCAGGAAAATATACATCTGGATCCATCACTGGAGAGAAAATAAAAAGGTACTCACAGAGGGAAAGGAAGAGTACCAAAAAAGCAAAAGAAATGTAAATTAAGTGTGTTACAGAAAATGGATTAACAATGTTATATAGTTAAATACAAAACACAGATTTATTTTACTTTTTTAAACTGCACAATCCATGCAGGGTTAGAAATTTTTCATTTTAACTAGTAAATTTAGTTCTCAGGTTAGTGAGTGTTGGGTAAATTTTTTTAAGCTCTTGTATAATCTTCCCCAGCCCATTTGCCTCACATTCAAAAGTTTAATCATTTACAAGTTTGAAAAAAGTGAGATAAGAGTGAGCTATTCATTCTGTGCAGTAACTGCAGTTCTTTGAGACGTGTGTCCCTGTGAGTACTCCACTTTAGATTTTGGTGTGTCCTGGCACTGTTGATCAGAGATTTTTGCAGCAGTGTCTGGACCGCGTATGCGCAGCAAGTGTCTTAAAGTGCCACTGGTGCCTCAACTGCTGCATTCACGACCAATCCCTTCAGTTCCTTCTATACCGTAGAATTCTAGCTACAAACTCTGACGTAGCAGAGAGGGTAGTGGAGCATCCACAGGGACACACGTCTTGAAGAACCTCAGTTACGTACAGGATGAGTAACTCTCTCTCTTCTAGTCCAAATACTGTCCCTGTGGGTGCTCCACTTTAGGTGACTGTAGAGCACTGCCCCATCATAGACAGAGGGGATTTCAGAGTGTTTCGGGTGACTGACTTTAACACTGTAGAGCCTAACAATATGTTGTTGTCCAAGCTGTGTGTAATTGCTTAATGTTTTATGAAATGTGTGCTCTGAGGTCCATGTTGCAGCTCTGCAAATGTCTGTAAGAGGTACTTGTTCAGGAAGGTGACAGATGTCGCCATTACCTTAGCAGAATAGGTTCTAATACACAGTAAGGTGGTTTTACTTTGCTTTGTTCTTAGCAAAGGTGGATACAGGAAGAGAGCCATTTGGAGAATCTCTGGGTAGATATTGTGGATCCCTAGGATCATTCAATGGTTGATACGAATAGTCTTGGTGATTTGCAAAATGTTTTGGTTCTATCTAGATAGAACACCAATGCTCTTTTAACATCTAGCGTGTGCCAGCTTGCTTCCTGTTGATTCTATTGCAGTTTGGGATAGAACCTAGGTAGGCATATAACTTGGTTTATAAGAAAAGACGACGTTACTTCAGGTAGAAATGCAGGGTGAGGTCTTAGATTGATTTTGTCCCTAAAGATGATGATGTAGGGAGGATGCACCATGAGGGCTCTTATTTCATCTACCCTTCTAGCACAGGTGATTGCAACTAAGATTGCAACTTTCATTGACAGGTGAAGGAGTGAACATGTAGCTAGAGGTTCAAACGGGAGACCTGTGAAAGTCTTTAGCATCAGGTTTAAATCCCAAATTGGTGGGGGAATCATGTTCTTCTGTGTATATATATTTTGCAGCCCAGTTATGAAATGTTTGATGACATGGTGCAAAAATACTGATAGCCCATCGATTTTTTGGTGAAACATGTTGATGGTTGTGTTAAAAAATAGTGGGAGCAGAATCCCTTTCCCCTGTACTGTGGTGGGACCTTACTATTGCACCTAGTTGTAGGAGGTGACACACCTCTTGTTGTAGGATATGCTCGTGAGTGCGGTCCATGAAGAGGGATGGAGAAGGAGATTGGGTAGTATGGATGGAGTAGCACACTCGGATGAAAGGGATGGAGTAGCACACTCAGATGATCTCTAGGGCCCATCTATCTGAAATAGTTGTTGCCCAGGTGTTATAAAATGGGTGTCATCGGTATCCTGAAGCGTCACGTGGTGATGGTTGTGGGTGCAGAAATGACCAGACCCTTGATGAAAGTTTCAAAATTACTTTTGCCTGCAATGGCTGCAAAAACTATGGTTGGTCTCTTTTTTTGAGGTCTCTGCTTCTGTCTGTATGACACGAAAGGTCTTTGTTGGCTAGCGAATTAGGGTTCCCTACGTTGGTAAGGCTGGTACCTCCTATACTCAGGGGCAGCTGTGTAAATCCCAATCGTTCTCAGAGTTGCTCTTGAGTCCTTCATGGAATAGAGTACCTCATCTGTTTTCTTGGAAAATAGTTTTTCCCTGTCAGATGGTAGGTCTTCAACCTTTACTTGCAGGTCCCTCATGATGCCTGACTGCAGCCACAATGCCTAGTGCATGACCAAAGCGGTTGCTGTTGTTTGGGCTGCTATGTCTGCAACAGTCAAGGGATGCCTGTAGAGATGTTCAAGTGACTGGATGGCCCCCAATTACTAGAGACTTAAATTGTTTGTGTTTATCTTCTGGTAAGATGCTAGCAAATTCACTCTGTTTGGTGTAATTGCCATGATCATATTTTGTCAGAAGAGCATTGCAATTGGCCACTCTAAACTGCAAGGTTGCAGACAAACTTTATGGCCAAACAAATCAAGTTTCTAGTAGTCTCTGTCCTGCAGTGTGGACTGGTATGGTTCATGTTTGGTCCTTTGGCACACCACATCTATCACCAAGGAGTTCAGAGGACAGTGGGTAAATAAAGATTACATGTCCTTCACAGGGACATAGTATTTTCTATCTGCCCTTTTACAGATTGGTGGAGCAGTGGCTGCTGTCAGCCTCGCAAATGTGGTGGGTTCCATTAATGCATCATTTATTGCAACACAATCTTTGTATTGGTCGCAGTGTGTAGTATCTGGAGGAGTTTGTGTTGATTTTCTGCTACTTCCTCCAGGTGCATTTCTTGGCTTAGTACCACCCTTTTGAAAAGTTCCTGAAATTGTCTGAAGTCATCAGCCATGGCAGGAAGCAGTAGCTTTCTGGCCTCATCAAGAAATGATGAGGAATTATGGGGTGGTGTGATGTCTTGTTCTGCCCTTAATCTGTCTTGCGTAATGGGTTTTCTTGTATTTCAGATGGTCTGGGCGATGAAGGAGATGATCTTAATTTGTCACAAGGTGGCGTTATAGGACAGCTAAGTTAGGCTTTATAAGGAGCACACAGATCCCATTGCATAGGGAATGGCACTTGGGGATACATTCTTGGTTGTCTGCACCATTTTCTCATCATTTTCTCCAGTTGGGATCTTGATTTTGTGGTAGATGTTGACTCCAGTCTAATGGAGGAGGAGTGGTGTGGTGAAAAGATGCTTCCAGTAGGTTGTCTTCCTCACCACTTAAGTACGGAGTAGTGATGGGAGATGGTGGAAGCTCTGGTGCCATACGGTCTGGTGACGTCGGTACCAAACAGCGGTAAGTGCAGTGTGGAAGGTGAAGTGCCGTCTTCCACCTCATTTCACTGCTGTTGTTGTTTCGGTACCATCAGTGCTGGCATGGTTTGTCAGTCAGCCTGGTAGGTGGGGTTGCTGTTTTGCGTCCAGCTTTTCTCGGTGCCATCGCAGTTGGTACTGATGCTGGCGGTGCAGGAGGTGGAAGCAGGGATGCCATGGTGGGTCTCAGTGCTGTTTTTGCCAGCATCAACAGTGTAATGGAAGCAGAGTGGGACTTGCATCTCAGCTCTGTTGATTTTCATAGGGACTCAACTGACATCCCAGTACAGATGGTGCCAGAGGTGCCCAAAGCACTGAAAGCGCTCACCCGGGAGGCGGCTGGCACAGAGGGCCATGACCTGCCCAGAGACCATTCTTTTTCTGTGTCTCTCTGTCAGGTGAGGTCGGGACTCTTTTCCTCAATTTTGTGGAGGAATTAGTTTTGTCTTCTGTTTTTCCACTGGAATCTGGTTCTGAGGCAAGTCTGTGGAATTTCTCCATCAAAATGAGCTTAAGGCAGAAATTTCTCTCACACCTGGCTCTAGTCTTTAGGTTAGTGTAGTATATACACTTTGATGAGATGTGTCCTTCCCCAACGTACCTGATGCACAGAGAGTGGCCGTCTGAGACTGGAATTGCATCTCTACAGGAACCACATCTTTTAAAACCTGGGAAGCCAGGCATTTTAGACTTGTGTTTACTTCTACAAAGAAAACTATGTTGTGAATAAGGAAAGAAAGGGGAATATATATATATATATATATATATTTTATTAGAATTTATGACTAAACTCTAAACTATCTATATAGCTAATTAAATTGTTTCTTATTCTGTCAGAGATAGTACTGTGGAGCTCTCAGGCCAGGGACGGTTGAGAAGGAAGTGAAGAGGATGGATTGTGCACGCAGCAGTTGAGGTACCAAAGTTACTGCGAGACACACACTGCTTATTCACGGCCCAGACAGACACTGCTGCAACAATCTCTGATCAACGCTGCCGGGACGCACCAACACCAGAAGTGGGGTACCCACAGGCACAGCATTCGAAATAAGAACTTATTCTTTACCATAGCAGGACAATTACACTAACATTTCAAATATATTTAAGATTTCAAGTGCATATTACTTCTACTACTAGCTTTTTTGAAATTTCAAATAATGAGGCAGATTCACTGAACTGGTAGAGGGACATGCAAGTTTTATATCCTTGCTTAAGCTAGAACTTTTCTGCTAAAGGAAGTTTAACACTAAAGGAAAGCAGGTGATGTAACAAAAAACTTGTCATCCCTATGTATTTTGACTAAAGGAGGGCAGCTTTAACACCCATTGAGGGCTTCAGAGGAACAAAAGTGCTCAGATAAGCTCAATACAGCCATTCCCTGCCCACCTCTTCAAAGCCAACACAGCTTTTGCCATCACCAAAAAAAAGGTTGCAACCTCCACTTACTGCTCAAACTTTCCTCCCACTTCTGGATCTTTGGAAGAAAGTGAAGACTGTGAGGGGAACTTAACCCAGGATTAGTTTCCAAATATTTATTTTTGTTGTAAATGCGTACTATTTTATTAATTAGTGACTAGAAGTTGATTAATAACATTAAGAGTTATTTGGTAATCAGTCATATGAAATAATTATCTAAAACAAGTTAGATGAGCCATGTATAATGCATAAAGTATGACTATTTACAACCACTATAAGATAGAAGGCAGAAAAAAGACAGTCACAACAGTTTCCTGATATCTTATGGGGGGGGGAGGAGGGGGGAAGGAAGAGAGGAAACATTAAGAAAGATACAGCTAGCATCTTACAGTTTTATGCATCAACAAATTAGCTTTTGATGACTGATTAAAATACAAATACCTATAATACTTCAAAAGGCAGATAACTTAAAACTATGTCTGATGTAAAATTTTCACTGCTTCTAAGATGTACAACAATGAAACTAAGTGGAAGGAATAAAAATCTTTAAAATCTAAAAAGAAATTAGTGTTGATGTTAGAGAGAAAGTTTTACATATTTTACTAGCTCTAGGAGTTATAAGCATATATCTATAAAGCCCCTTATGCCTCTGATTTTGTATCCTAAAACCATCTCCCACTCTCCAGAATATTTAAGACAACTCCTTCAGAAAGCCTTCTGAGTATAGTCTAGAAATAGAATAATTTCAAGACAAAACCCTAAGACCATTCTACCACTTCTAGATTGGACCCCCAACTCGTGTTCTTGTCTGCAAGACACCTGCTTTATTTTATTTTAAAATGCAAGCCTCTCCCAGGTGGAATTCAGCCTTCTCTCCAACAACCTTAAGTAAATGTATTAATATACTTTCATTTTAAAATGAAAAACCAGGGTTTCCCTTAGAGTATTTTTGTGACAGATCTGCCATGCATCCTTGATCTCTTACCCCAGTCCCCAATCAACAGACCAAAACCTTGATGTACCTTGGGCAATAGACAACAGGAGAACTACACCTGGAACAGGTAAACTTAGTGCATGGCTCAGGCACAAAAGCACTCTACCTGTTGATATGGTGGCAGAGGGAAGTCAGCTAGAGAGTCAGTTTCCTTCATGTGTAAAGCCCTTCCGAACTTGAATTCAGTGCAAATGCTTGATTGTTGCAGAGTCTGCAACAGATGAAATCAAGAGAGACAAGAGGCTTCATTTTAGACTGTCAGGATTACTCTCTCATTGAACAGTCCTTTAAGAAGAGCTATATGCTTGCTCTATCTGAGCCTGCAAGTAGGTTTGTATGACTAACATTTTGCAAAACTTTGGGCAAATAAAAAGGTTTTATTATTAATCTTAATAAGGATAGGGCAAACAGATTTTGCATCAAACATGGTTTTGCAACACTAGTGTAATGCTAGTTATCAGTCACACTAGACTGTCACTTCATGGATTTTTAAGGCGAGAATCAAGGATTATGTTGATCTAGTCTGACCTCCTGCATAACAACCACCATTGATTTCACATAGTGATTCCTGCATATAGTCCAAGAACTGGCATTTGTATAAAAACATATTTTAGTAAGACTTCAAATCATGAATAAAAGATCCCAAGTTATGGAGAATTTACCACAGCCTATGTTTATGGGTTCTAGTGGTTAATTACTCTTAAAAATTTGCATTATAATTCCAGTTTGAATTTTTCTAGTTTCAATTTTAAGACACTGAACCTTGTTAAGCATTTATCTGTTGCATTAAAAAGCCTTCTAGTTCCCTATCTTTGTCCTGAACATGCATGAAGCAATGTACTTCTAGTAACTCTTAAGAGTTATGGAGCAAAGGGAAAGTAAAAGCAAGGGGGAAAATGTATCCTTTAAGATGGTACCTTTCCAGGAAAAGTTCTATCTTCAGAAAAGTAAATTCAGAGGTTAAGAGGCAAGGATGACAGGAAAAGATCAGATAGTCTGACCTAGAAAAGCAATGAGACATAACCCCCTTCTAGAACTTTAACCATTTTTCTCTTCCTCTCTTTTTCTTATTTCTCCAGCTTTAATTCCCAGACTTTGGATCTTGTTATGTCTTTGTCTGCTGTATTCAAGAGCCTACTAGCATAAAAAATCTTCTCCCCATATATACATGTAGCCAGGGAGTGCTAGTAGCATGTAAAGGAAATGGAACACAGGTGAGATATCAACAAAAGGGGAAAAATATACAGCCCTCACCTTATTTTTATTTTATTTTTTTAAGATCACCAGCATCACCACAATATAGTTTGTCAGACATTTCTGAAATGTATACTAGAGAAAAGAAGGGGGGGGGAGACAGTAGTAGGTCTAGCTAGTGTGTCATAAGTTATTTCTCTGCAGTTGGATTGACAAGGAATTTCCCTACCTTTTCTAAAAAATCACAGGGAGACATTGCACTGCACATGCATATGAGTTTATACTTATAAAGTCAAGATCTACACTAATGGCACTTTTAGCTGCACAAATAAAAACCAGATACACCCTCTTCCATATATGAAATATATTATTTCTGCAGATGGTGTTGTTTAGTATTCACATGTTGTGGCAATTTCACTGGAAAACCAGCTTAAGTTCATGACTTTTGCCTAATTATAGAGGTCAGTCATATCTTGTTGAAACATTGTTTCTGGGGTTTCTACACAGACATTCACAGGTGTCCATATTGGAATGAACAAGAATATTTAAATGCAAACAGAATATATGAAAACCCGTGCCTAGTGACCAAGCACTGAAATGCAGGTATAATGCATTGTATGTGTAATTTTACATATATCCATGCACATCTGGGGATCCGATCGTTATTTTGTACTATTGTAGTACCTAAAGGCCCCAACCAGGCCCCCATTTTGCTAGGCACTAAGGCAGTCTCTGCCCCCAAAGAGTTTACAATCTAAACAAGCAAGACATACAACGGATAGGAGAATGATGTACCATACATATGTGCAAACAGCAGGATGATCAATCCCCTTAAGTTCATCCTATGTGTTAAAAGTTAAGAAAATTAACCTCCCTTCCATTTTCAGGCACATAGCTTCAGTATAATTAAAACATGCTTAATTAAACAATTAAAAATATTCATACTGATTGCTGGCTAGTGTGTTTTTTCCAAGCTATTTGAGTTTTACAGCATCAGAAATCTTAGACTTGTTTACCAAATAACTGAGTAATACAAAGCAGAGAGGAAAAAGAATTAAATGATTTTCATTAAACTTTAAAAAGCTACTTTTGCGCTGGAAGTAACACTGCAATACCTAAGCCCCAAAAGTAACTTTCAGAATGTTATGTGGACATGTAAACAAGGGTTTAAAATTGAAGAGCTCTCTCAAATAGTTGCTAGAATGTAGCTAGGAATAGATTTAGCAACACAATAGTGAATGCTTAAAGATAATTGCCCAATGGTCATATCTGTCAATACTCTGGCTGTTTTATAGTTATTAAATTAGAATGAAGACTATAAAGAAAAAAAGATTGGTTCTTCAAGGTTATTCTGAGATGACCTTTAGAGGACAATGAATCATCAGTTTCTCATCTATATTTGTCAGTTAAAAAATGAAGTATTTTCCAAAAGCAGACATGAAATTAACATATATAATCCATAGACTCTTGACTGAGCATGCCTGTCCAAACCCTCTCAAGGGCTGATGACAATAATGAGTCAGCTAAAAGTCTGAGTATTGCAATGCACTATGGATGTGATAAAACGAAGCATACTTTAAAAAAAAAACCCAAAACCAAAACCTTATTTATTACTGAGCTACCACTCAAAAACTGTTATTCTTCTCCATTCCACAGGAACATACCCACATTCTGGTGTGGGTACCATTGATTCAATAAGAGACATACTTCTAAGCCACTCAAATTCACCTCAACTGTAAGAATGACTGGCAAATTAAGAACAATTTTAGCACCTCAAAGTTTTAAAATAAAATATTGCAACAGATATTAGTAGCTTGATGAGCAACTTGAAAGCAAGGACTTCAGTTTTTTTTGTATTGACCATTACTTCTGTTAAGATTTTGTACTGAAAAGCAATAAGCTTATTACTTAGAAATTGAGCCCACAATATACCTTATATTTGCTTTTTAAACACCATTTGACAGGATTTCTTTATTTCACAACTGGTACTTAGAACAATTGTTTTGTCTTTGGTGAACAAAAAAGTCTATTTTCTATATGATTATATTCCATCCCCTTACCAATAAATATTCGTTGCATATTCTTATATATGAGGTACTGAGAAATTTTTAATAAGAAAATATTCAGACATACTGTATGTCAGTCATAGGGACTTTCATAACAACAGCATATACACAAAAAGTGTTAAAAACAGTTTTCAAAGTCAAGTTAGAAAATCCTAAAATTTAGGTTGCCCACACAACTTTAATTCTACCCACGTGTGTGTGCATTACGATACAGTCTTTGATTACACCATCACATGTTATTTTCGAACAGGACCATTGCTTCATTCAGTGCAGAGAATGGACTAAGCTCAGATTGAGGCAGCTGTTCAATACTTTTTATCCTCTGTTAGTGATTCCTGCATATCATCCAAAGCTTGCAATGAACAGAAAATCATTAATTTCTGTATGGTCTTTTCTAGGGAGCTCATCTCCATAGTATCTGACTTAATGCCTCACTAAGAAATGAATTTATCTCCACTGTGAGATAAAAGCATTATCCCGAGAAAGAAAAATAAGACAGATTTGTCTAAGTCCACAGAGTGATTTAGCAATTTAGACAGAATTAGGACTCCTAACGCTCCAGACCACATTATATTACTGACAAAAGAACAAAGCATTCATTTCATTTGCAATGTGAGTGCTCAACATTCTGCAGCGTTTCAAGTCGAGCACCCAGAACATATGAAACACATAAGAAACCAGAATTTTGGCAGGGGGCTATTGTGACTTTTGTGTAGCATCACATAGGAAAATTGCAACAGAGGCAGAGATAAAAATGTGTTATCCTGGGGCATTAACCTGCCTTGAACATGAGACCATCCTTTCTCTTCCTGCAGTCTCTTCCTTTCTTCTCTAAATACCTTTCCATTTCTGCAACAAATGAGGCAGAGATCATACAAAAAGCCTCACACAATCCTGATTCATTCCTCTACACTGAAAAAGGTAATGGTCCAGTAGAAAAAAAATTGTATGCGATCATGTAATTAAAGACTATCATAATGCATACACAGAAGAAGGATGAATTAAAATTGCACAGGCTGCCTAAATTCAGGCATTTTTCATCTTCCAGTTGTTTGACTTTAGAACCTAAAGAATATTCTAAATGTCCTGTGTATGTAATTTCTTGGAACATTTTTTTAAAAAGTAAAAAAATTATATGCAACTTTGACAATCCCACTATTGTGCATTATCTGCAGAGTTTGAACCCTAAACCCTCAAAACTGCAACAAATTGAGCTACTGGATTAGTTGTATTCCCTAGCAACAATAAAAGGTTGTTACCCTGGTTGATAGAGGGGATTGTGCCATGTTCTGGGCCCAAAAAACAAGAAGGGAATCCAGCCCAGCTCTCTCTTTACCCACTTCCTAGGGAGGTTGTCTACTTGGGCTCCCAATGCAACATGTGTGCTGCTAATTTCACATGCTACTAGTATAAGCAAGAGAAGGGAAATGTGAATTTGAAAAGTTTCAGACAAACTAGAATGGAATTTCATGGGACCAAAAAAGAAACAAAAACCACACTTCTCCAGCCTTATGGCTTTCTCCCTGCCAAATTTCAAAGGGCTGCCTTAGACAACAGAGGTGTTACAGCTTCTCAAAAATAGACTGAATGATATTTTTTACAGCAAGAAGTTTAGGCAAAACCACTACTCAGCTCCCCTATATGTTAGTTATTCTTTACAATTGCATGAGTGTTTACCTATATCATCTCCTTTTTATAAAGGAACAAGTTGCCTCCCCTTGTTTAGGGTATGTCTACACCAGTGGTTCTCAACCAGGGGTACGTGTACTCCTGGGGGTACACAGAGGTCTTCCAGGGGATACATCAACTCATGTAGATATTTGCTGAGTTTTACAACAGGCTACATAAAAAACACTAGTGAAGTCAGTACAAACTAAAATTTCATACGGACAATGACTTTATACTGCTTTATAAACTGTATGCTGAAATGTAAGCACAATATTTTATTCCTATTGATTTATTTTATAATTATATGCTAAAAATTAGCAATTTTTCAGTAGTGTGCTGACACTTCTGTATTTTTATGTCTGATTTTGTAAGCAAGTAGTTTTTAAGTGAGGTGAAACCTGGAGTATGCAAGACAAATCAGACTCCTGAAAGGTGTACAGTAGTCTGGAAAGGTTGAGAACCACTGGTCTACTCCAATGACAGCAAATTCACTGCCATCAGTTTGACTTATCCAGATTGACTGAGCGGAAGTGAAGACCTGCTCAATCAATCTGGAAATCAGCTTAATAAAACCACCTCCTCAAAAAGCGTCACGCTGTGTCGACAAGTACGCATTTCCTATGCAGATGGCGCACTAAACAGAAGTTATGAAGTCGACTGGAGTTATGCAAGCTACTCTGCATAGCTTCCGTAACTCCCATCGACTGCCGCTGAATTTCGCTGGCAGTGTAGGGCGCAGTCTTTCCTGCGCTGCACCAATGGGAAACGTGTACCCACTGACAGAACGCTACGCTTTTCTGGCGGTGGTTTTAATAGACTGACTTCTGGATCGATTGAGCAGATCTTTACTTACGTGCAATTGACCCGGACAGATCAATCAGAGGGTGGCAAATTTGCCACTGTCAGTATAGACATACCCTAAGCAAGACAGGGACAGAGTCCTCTTTTAGACAGTCTGAAATGTCACGCACAAAGAATCAGAGAAACCTTTCAGCAATAACTAGGAATTATGTGCTTGCTCCCCTTTTGTGCCCATAAAAGAGCACGACTGCACTGTGGGGCAGGGGCTGACTTTTTGTATTTGGATCGCACCAAGCGAAACTGGGTGCTGACGCTGCTCTTCGGGTGCTTCAGTAGTGCCTATGCCTATTGATATTAACAAAAGCAATGGGGGGCACTAGACAGAGGGGGAAGCAGCCATATGCCGAACGTCCCCTCCACACAGCCACCATTGTTTGCTCCGCAAGAAATCGACCCACTTCCAGCCACTGGCCCGCAGAGGGAGAGAAAGGGGAGGGAGCCAGAGAGCAGGGGCGGAGCTGGTTCGCCAGCCAGCCACCCTACATGGCATGTAACCACCGCGCGCACAGCCCGTCCCAGCCGCAGATCGACGCTAAACCCAACCAGCCCGGCGCCGGGTGACGCGATCCCCAGCCCAGCAGAGCCCCGAGGGGCTGTCGCTGCCGGGCGGGCCCGCAGGGCCGGGCTCGGAGAGCCCCTCTGTGCAAGGGGCACGGGAACGCGTGGGTAGCCGCCCAAGCCAGGGCCCGGGGCGGGGGAAGACGGGCCGCCACCCCCGCCATTCCCGGAGTCCCCTGTGGGCCGGCGGAGCCGCTACGAGGCCGCCGTGCGGAGCTTCCCGCGGCCTGCCCCCGGCGGCGGCGGCGACTTAGCGGCCAGCGCCGTCCCCACTGCCCAGCAAACGAGCGGCCGCTCCCGGCCCGGACTGCAGACCCCGCCCGCGGGCTGAGCTGGCTGCGCCGGCGGGGCAGAGGCCGGCCCCGGCCCCGGCCGGTCACCCACTCACCTTAGTCCGCGCCGCGGCTCTGCCTCCGCTCCGCTGCCAGCGCCAACCGCCGCGCGGCCGCGCGCGCCCGAGGGTTGGGGAGGGAGGGAGCGAGTCCCCTCCGGATTCGATCCGGTTCCGGGATGGAGGAAGGAAGGGAGGGAGGGCTGGAAGGAGGAGAGTGCGCGCGCGCGCCTGCTCCCCGCTAGGACTGGCGCTGACGGCGGCGTCTTTCTCCCTCCCCGGGCTCCATGCAGAGGGGGCGGGGCGGCAGTGACGCAGGCCGCGGGGCGGGGACGAACTTCCCAGTGGACGAGGTGAGTGGCGGCGCGTGTGGGTCAAGTACCCGTATGTCACACCCCCTCCCTCCTTCCCTCGGCCGCTCCGCCTGCACTTGGGAGGGTGTCATTGCCGAGCCCACCACCCGGTAGGGGCAGCCCCTGAGGGAGGTGGGCGTTGAGTGGTGGGGCAGGCTGAGCGCGGCTCGACGTCACTCAGCGGGTGGCTCAGTCCCGGGTCGAGCGCGCGGGGTTGTGACCGCGCGCGGGCGGGCGCTGCCGAGCGCAACGTGCCCCGCGTTCTTTCGAAGCCAGACGCCAGCTGCGCCTGTGAGGGGGGCAGACTCCAACCTCCCCCCTTCTCCCGGCTTGGCCTGGGCTGCTGCAGAGCGGTGACTTGCAGCGGGGATGATGCTGACTCGCTGGGCCGCGTCTTCCCCGGACGCGCGCTGCTCGGAGCGGCCGTTCTTGTCCCCGGGAAAAGAAACTTAAAAAAAATAATCTGGGCTTTAAATGTGTCCCAAAAGCAAGCGGTGGAATGGCTGGAGTGAATTAAATCCCGCCAGCACGGGAAAAGCAGCGGTGAGCAGGTGTGCGCCTGGTGTAATCCACGGCCAGAGGCGTTCTGACCTCTTGCCGAAGTGAAGTGCAGTGAGAGAGACCAGCTGTGGATGCTCAGTATCTCCTGGGACTTAGGCCATAGCTAATAAGGGCCTTGTAAGAAAAGCATCTTGGACCCATGAATTTTTATTTAGTACCTAATTGTGTCTGTCGTCATGGTCTTCTAGGACTACTAAGTACATACACAGAGAGAAGATGAATGTATGAACTGAAAACTGCTTCTGATTGTAAGGAAGATTTTAGTGAAACTCCCGCCCCCCAGTCTGAGTGGCGCTCTCTTCTGCTCAGTCAGCTGAAAGGAGGGGGGCACTTTGTTTGCATGGGCTTTGTATTTGCATGAGTACAATTAAGTATTTAGCATAATTCACTATATATGGATAAGCACACCTAGGTGCTGAGCATAATGGGAAATGGTTAGCCTGACTCTTTTTGGGCTACAAACCACTTTTGTGTTAACTGCTGGGGTAATGAAATGTTGTCCTTCAGTTGTATGAACAGATGTCAGCAAAACTGTGCTTAGCCTGTTATGATAAAATACTTTATCCTAAACTAAATAGTGTGCCACTCGGGTGGTGGACAGATGTTTCAGCATTGTAAAAGGGGGAGCGATATGAGGAATCTTCTATTGGGATTGTACTAGCCATGGGAAAGGGCTGCTCCCAGGGATGGAGTGATGAGCTCCCATTGTTAAAAGGTAGAATTAACGACGACTCTTGGAGCTTTTTTGTTTTCTGAAAACAGGAACATTGCTCTGTGTCAGCAGAAGATTTACCCATGAGCTGAAAATCACTAAGAGCTGAATCACAACAAGCTGAAATTCACTAAGAACTGAACAATTAGAGAGCCTAGGAAACCTTGCCTGACAACTGACAAAGCTGAGTCAGTCGGCACCAGTGGTCAGCGGGAGCAGGTTCCTGGAAGGTTCCCCCCCCTCCCCCCCACCCCCCAAACATTTTTTTTTAAATTTCTTATATTGACACTGCACAATCTTTTCCAGGAAAGATCATCTGCTTCTATTAAAAAGACCAAATAGTAAAACTGGGGTTCATTTTGTAATGTCATTGTAATGTAATAGCAACAATGCCAAGGCCTCACAGCTTTTGGCATACTGACATAAGAGAAGTGGTTTGAAAAGCTCTTGTGTCCTACTGGATTTCTCTTACTGTTGCCTCAATGCATTTTGGCCTTATCATGAAAGACCTGTTTTCTTATAGGAAGAATGGGTATTTTTAACTCTCCTTCTGCACTAGAACATTACTTTATGGCTGAGTCAGGGTCCCTAGTTTTAACACAATTGTTTCCATATCCAGTTATATGGTAAAAGTTGTAATGTAGACAGGTGCTGACTGGATTTCTGTAACATGGCCTGTCTAGTGTTTTAACACTGTTACAGGGGATCTGGTTAGGTCTAGGTTGCAAATTTTAATCATGATGTAACTAGCTCCCCTGAGTCAGTCAAAAAGTGTCAAGTAGCAAGATACAAAGGATTTAATGTTCATCTCAAAGAGTGCAGAAACTTAGTTTCTTCATATACTGCAAAAATAAAATGTGCCATGAATTAAATGTTGTCTATTGAACTAGAAGAGTAGATCATTGATGACTTTGATGATCCTGCAAATTATACTTTTGATGCTTTCATAGTCATTGAAACAGTGGCAGGTGAAGTCTCCGTTCCCTGACTTCCACCAGTGACTCAACATCAACTTCAGTCAGAAACAGTATATTTATCTTTGAGACAATGAACAATGGGTGATTGTGCCATAAAAACAATTGGGATGGCCTTTTTGGGTGGAGTGGGAGGAGGAGAAAAACCCAGAGATTTTCTAGGTAAGGGAAAATGACAAGTCTGTGGAAAACTAAAGTTTCCTAGAAAACAATTATAGGTTCTCATCATTCATTACTTTAAACCATACCTATCCATTATGGAAATGAACAGAACAGCGTAGCCTCATTAATAATCTGTGGCCTTGAATCAGAAATGAAAATCATGTATAAAATAAGCAATCTGAGATCGGCACTCTATTGGGCTCAGATCCAATATTGTAAAATGGAGA
Organism: Mesoclemmys tuberculata; assembly: GCA_007922155.1. Lineage (NCBI taxonomy): Eukaryota > Metazoa > Chordata > Testudines > Chelidae > Mesoclemmys > Mesoclemmys tuberculata. The sequence goes on along the minus strand of ML675604.1, from coordinate 29,922,438 downwards.
AATCAGCTAATCACGATGCTACTTCTGAGTTATGAAAATGTGACAAAGTCAGCTGAGCTTGCATAGAAGGGTATGCTCTTCTTGACTGAATCAAAAGTTTTCCAAAGACTCCAGTTATAACTAAAACTGCCATTAGCACTCCTCCAAGAATCAAGGTTTCAATTGGTGGAAGTTTTCCTTTATCTGGAAAACAAAAACAGAGAGGATTTACAGAGGGATTCCTTGTCATCAAATTCAACTGAAGATATTACTTGAGAGAGTAGATGTTTTTCCAGTCTTAAAAGCATAAGAATTCATTAGGATCCAATTCTGAATCCAGTTTGCAGAGCTCTATAGAACACACAAGTTCCAGAAGGCAGCAAAAGGCATGTGTACCAGACTCATGTTGGGGAAGGTTAGTTTAATGTGTAATGGTGGGAAAACAGAAACCACACTTAAATCTCAGATTCAGGTATCTGAACTGCTGGAGGTGGAATGTGAATTCATGTAAATGATCTCCCCTTCTACACTGCATGTCCCCAAACTTCATTGTCCCTTCTACTTGCAGGTGGCATATGGAGGCAGCAAGGTTGGTGTAGGGTGTGTTAAGTGGAGGTGAGGCAAGGAACAGGTTTCCGGTCTTGTTTTTAAATAAAACAACAAAAAGACTGTCCTGCAAGGTGTGGGTCTCCTCTTCCCTTTACTGAGTGTTATGGTGTGAAGGTGATTATCTTGACCTTGGTCCTCTGTACCATTGTTTCAGATCTGTCAGCTGTTGGAGGTCTTCAGACTACTTGGCCCTTTCTGAATTTGTCCCCTGCTGTCTGTCAACTGGGAAAGAATTGATCTCTGCCGAGAGCGTGGGGAGACAATCAAAATGGTTAATACATTCTCTAATATAATCCCGTGTGTGGCAAGTGGACTGGGCAGAGTCTTAGAGCTGGGTTCTCCTGTCAGTTACACAACTTCTACAATGGTGTACCTATGGTAACTATAGTGACTTCAATGGAGTTACCACTGATTTACAGTAGTGTCAGTGACCGAAGTATCGGGCCCTCAGACTTTACCACTGTGAGGAGCTGGGTGGATGACTGAACTGGACATGGCTGTTTCCAGGGGACCTCTCCAGCTCAGGATAAGAAAGTTTAGCTTCTAAGGATATGTCTACACAGAAACAAACAAAAGCATGGCAATAAGTGTCAGAGCTTGGGCTCTGCTACAGCACTAAAAATAGCCATGTAGACATTCTGGCTTGGGCTCTGAAACCCAGGTAGAATGGGTTTCAGAGCTTGAGCTCCAGTCCGAGCTGGAACATCTACATGGCTGTTTTTAACACCAAAGCATGAACTCCACAAACCAAAGCCTGTAGACCCAGACTTTGAGACTTGCTGCTGTGAATTCTGTAGACTCAGAATTCTCCTTTGCAGACATACCCTGAGGATATAAAACTCAGCTGGACCATTGCATCTCCTGTGGGGTCTGTACCAGGATTGAGTTCTAGTAGATGAAACAGAAGAAATCTTCTGATAAAATGTAAAAACACACAGGCTCAATTCTCATGTACACTGAAGCCTCTTTACTATGTCTCACAGTGTAAAAGGGCTTTAATGAGAATAAAAATTATTCATGTTCTCTTTAAGCCCTTTTACATAGCCAGAATAATGTAACGTGTCCTTCATATAAATGAGAAACAGAACATCCCTGGAAAATCGCTTACAAAGATTGCAGCAACATCAACATACACATTTTGGAGCTAGTTCTCATTTACACCTAAGGATGCTTTACCTCACATTGACAGTGTGAAAGGCCTTATGGTGGGTGCAAATGTAAAAGAACTTCCTATCTGTCTGAGTAGTTAAGCACTGAAACAAATTTCCTAGGAAATCTCTGACTCTGGAAGTTTGTAAGAACAGGTTAGACAAACACCTGTCGGGAATGGTCTAGTTATATATAGTCCTGCTTTGAGTACATGGGACTGGACTAGATGACTTCTTGAGGTCCCTTGTAGTCCTATGATTCTGTGATTCAGCACCTCGATCATCCAGTGCCCCTACCACCAATTGTTTAACAGGCTTCTTGCTTCTGGTGTACTTAATATATATATATATTTTGCTGTTAGTTTTTGTGTCTTTTGCAAGTTGCTCTTCATATTCTTTTTTGCCCTGCCTAATTATATTTTTACACTTGACTTACCAGAGTTTATGCACCTTTTTATTTTCCTCAGTAAGATTTGTCTTCCAATTTTTAAAGCATGCCTTTTTGCCTCTAACCTTATCTTTTATTGTGTTATTTAGCCTGGGTGGCCTCTTTTCTTTTTCTTTTTTTTTTTTGTGGTCCTTTTACTATACTTTTTAATTTGTGGTATACATTTAATTTAATTATGGTGTTTTAAAAAATTTTCCATGCAGCTTGCAGGCACTTCACTTCTGTGACTGTACTTTTTAATTTCCATTTAACTAGCTTCCTCATTTTTGTGCACTTCCCCTTTCTGAAGTTAAATGCTACTGTGGTGGGCTTTGGTATTTTTCCTCCCACAAGGATGTTAAATTTAATTACATTATGGTTGCATTACTGAGCAGTTCAGCTCTTGGACAGGATCCTGTGTGCCACTTAGAACTAAATCAAGAATTGCCTTTCCCCTTGTTCATTCCAGGACTAATTGCACCAAAAAGCAGTCATTATTGATGTCTAGAATCCCCATTAAGAGAGCCTTCTGTATGGGATTTCTCTGTCCAAATAGTGTGCTCCTACGCACCTGTCAGCTTTCCCCCAGTTCTTTGTTTAAAACCTTCTCTATGACCTTTTTAATTGTACAAGCCAGCAATCTGGTTCCATTTTGGTTTAGGAGGAGCCCATCCTTCTTGAATAGGCTCCTCCTTTCCCAAAAGGTTCCCAAGTTCCAGATAAACCTAAATTTTTCCTCCCTACACCAATCATCTCATCCATGCAATGAGATGCTGCAGTTCTGCCAGTCTAGCCATGTGTAGTTCAGCCTTGCACATGGAACTGGAATAATTTCAGAGAATGTTATCATGGAGGTCCTGGATTTTAATCTCTTACCTAGCAGCCTGAATTTGGCCTCCCAGACCATGCACCTTTCTCTGCACCATATTTCAAGGCCCTTTGATTCTCAGCTACCACCCCTGATGAGTTGACTATCAATTAAAAGAAATTTTTAGAACTAACTAAAAGATTTATGGAAAATCAATTAACTGTGATATCAGGTTTTTGATGCATGGAATTATTTCAGTTTTCTACAGCACGTGGATAAATTCACTAGCACCTTTTCTTTTTTTAACAAAAAGTCATTACATGTAAAAAGTAAGTTAAAGCAACAGAGATTGAATAAATCTCATAAATCAGAAAACTCATATTTATGGTTTCTATCACAGCTCACACTCAATAAGGCATAAAACCATACTGGTAATAATACAGAGCCATTGACTTCACTGGGAGTTTAAGGTGTTCAGAACTTTGCAGGAACTGGATATAATACAGATTATTTGTTGGGCAAAGAAACTAAGTTGTCTAGGCGTGAGTGTGAATTTCCTGGATTTTGTGTGTTTAAAATAAAATCTTTCCTGTTAATGGAACATCTATGACATTTTAAAAATGTAAAATACATTATAATGGATCACACCAGGCTACCTAAAACATTGTTTTAAAACACGGCTTTATGAATCACTTACTTATCTTAACTTCTCCATTATCTGCTAGCTTTTGCTTGATGGGACCATAAGAGATGGTATGAGCAGGAAATGGTGTCGTTTCTCTTTTATTCCTGGTTATTCTACCATAATTAGTACAATTCTGATAAAAAGAAATTGCAAACAGTAAGTTTCCATGCCTATATGCATAAATGCTCCTCAACAGGAGGTCAAGGAATTCACACTTAAAACCACTTGCCTGTAAACACAGGCCTTTGGTTAGATGAAGGAGCAACAAAACAGAGCAATGCTGTGAGCAAAGTAATGTTTGAGATGAGCAGAGCCATCTTGTTCCAAGGAAGGGCAGTGACAACCATACACACAAATCAGTATATCATATACTCAATACTTAAGACAAAGCTTGTCCTGGAGTCCAAAGCAGGAGTATCTGTTATTCAGGAGAGTCGTAATGAATACAAATCCTTATGTAGGTTACTGGCTCAAATTTAGCTCAGGTCAGTAGTGCAGACACACACACACATATGGCCTCACTTTGCTGAAGAGTCATGTCATTGAACTCAACAGAGTTACCTGTGAGCAAAGCTAAACTGTTACCATCTGGAGGCTGTTCAGTGACGTGTGAGAAATGAATTTGGTGGGTTCAGTTGTAGTGGACAAGTGTCCATGTCACAAGGAAAAAAAAGTCACACAATGATACTAACTGGCACCCTTTGTGCCTTTCTCAGCAAAGAGACAATGGCCTGAACAGACTTGGAGATGGAACTACCTTCTGACCCTAGAGGTGGTACCCACAATTTAGTGTTAGGGAAGCAGGGGGAAATTTGCCAGTTGCTGATCATTCTGTACTTATTCTGTGGATAAATTGGAGTGCATTTTCCTCTGCTGCCAATCTTTTACAAGCACCAAAATCATTTAGAAAAACAAAAGACTCTCTTAAATCTAGGTGTTATCTAAGAATGAATGTTCAAGGATCTGTTCATATATGTGTATGTGTGTATTTATATATATGCATCTATTTATGAACAAATCATGCAAATATATATATTCAGTTACAACAACAGAGAGAGGAAGTAATAGGATTCAAACCAGGACATTTGTTCACAAACTACAGGTGTCTTGTCTGATGCCTTAATGCATAATGTCTAGCTGAACTTATATTTCAGGTCTGGTACTGGGTGCTCTAATAAATGTACTAGATAAAGAAGTAAATTGAAATATCGTTTCTAGACTGCAGAACACTAAGCACTGGGATAATAGCTAAAAGTTTTGGGGGTTACGACAAGCTCCTGAACCCACTTAAGAGGCACCTGCTCACTCTACAGATTTGGGTTCTTATTTTTTTCTCTCAAATATTAACAGGTATAGTTATTGGAAAAGGTCCATATTCGCTCATGCAGTGAGAAGAAATGCTATCATTCTTTAACAGAGCCTAATCTCATAGAGGGCAATTTTATATGCATGCCAAGAAAGCAGAACTCTGGTTTAACTTTGGGTGCACTGCAGATACAAAGAATAGTTGCTGTTATAGTAAGAATTGCTGCCACCCTGTTGGCACTGAATAAAGATGAAGTGATAAATCACAAGTGGGTGAATCAGAGGCCCTTCTGCCATCTTAACAAAAGACATGGGGCTCTCAGCCCAAAACGTTGACAAGCTCCAGAAGTGAGTAATGCTGCTGGGAAGGAGGCATGGCTAAGATAGTAATAGCACTATGAATGTGCACATTTTTTTTAAAAAAATTGTTTCGGAAAGTCCTGTACAGCCAGAGGAGACAATTTTGAGATATTAACAAATTTGGCTCTCTCATTAAAAAACACCTCAAAATAAACAATGAGCTCGATCCAGCCAGAATGACTGCTGCCTCATGGAAACTGTGTAGGCCCTTTAGTCTCTGCAGTCATAGAAGATAATCTCTAGTCTGAGGAAGAAATGTCCCCTTTCCTGCAGTCATAGGTCAAACAGTCATCCTGTACTTTCCTTTTCCAAGGACAAAATTAGAGACTTCTCCCAGCCCAAGTGTTATATTGGTAATTTAGTTCTTGGGGATGATGTTGGGGAATTCCACTTAGCAATGACAGGGAAGAGAATCTCTCAACATTCTTGTGGGGGATCGGGTTCTTCCCCAGTTATCTGAGTGCAGTGTGGGACGCAAGAATTTCAAAAACAAGAATTGGGACACAAGAATTTCAAAAACAAGGATCATGATTCAGGAAACTTTCTGCATCCATAATAAAAGAAAGATCAGGAGGCAGAAATTCTACCCTTTTCACTCCCTTGCAAGGCACTGTGGACTGGACATCCAGGTCAGCTGCAGAGACAAAAATAAAACTCTGTTCATTGGTTGGGCTCTGAGCCCATCAATCCCTCCACTCACAGCTGTGCAGGGAAGTTACTAGGGCTGTAGTTATCCCCTCTTGTTCATTAAACACGTGGTGCTGCTGGAGATTTGTGAATGTCCTGTGTAGAGAGAGTTTTGCAGAACTATACAAGGAGGGCTGGCTCACTGACAGGAGTCCATTGCCTCCTGGGCAAATCTGCAATTTTTATCCACCTTTTCTTAAAGACTTCTATTGAAGGCTGATCTTTCTACTGATGAACTGGGATCCACATCTTCCCAACTTTTGAGGTCTCAGCTCACATAGGCATTTTCATCTGGGTCAGGCTCTAAAGCCCATTCATTAGAGAGTACCAGCATACGCAATTTCCTTATGTTCCAAAACCTGAAAAAGCTGGTTAGCAGGTAAAGGACTGCAAAAATCTACCCAACACACTAGAGGCCAAATTCAGACTTTGTCTAAAAGGATTCAACTACAGTGAAGGTTAAACTATGCTATTACCCTATGGAATTGCACTTTGTAATGCTGGGTCTGAATTTTGCCCTAGATATTTAAGGCCTGATTCTCTTTTCACTTACATCAGCTTTACGTGTGGGCATGTCTATTGACTGCAATGGATTTACTCCAATTTACACCAGAATACATGGAAAAAGTGTACAGGTCAAGAGAGGTTTGGTTTTTTTTTTAAGTAAGTGTACGTTGTTACCTGGGCACATTAGAAAAATCAGCTTATATAGCAAAATGTGTAGCAACAACTGACATATATATCAGGAAACAGAAGCACCCCTAAATTGTCTGTTGTAGATTTTATTTGTTGTGCTGAGCTACCGTCTTGTGTGACTTTCATACCAAGCAGCTGGTTTTATTTGAATATATTTCCAAAATGTCATACTGGCTTCTTATTTGATTTCTTTCCTTGTTTAATATGTCACCCGGCTAGCTTTTCAGATGTAATTCTTGAGGAAACAAATCAGTGTACAAAGCCTTGTTATCATTGTGCAGCTGCTGTTAATGACTAAGCATCTACCAGCAAAAATCATTCATATGATATTGGATTCTGTGCCATGTCAGAGCAAGCCATACAATGTCTTCCTTTATGATGTCAAAAAGGTTTCTCTCCTGTATGGCCAACAAAGATATAATCAATCTTCTTGCTAATAATATAAAATTCAACTGCATGGACAGTTTTAAGAAAGAGTGTGCTTCTGAGCTGGAATATTATATTGCTTCCATTAGAAAACTTGTTTTCTATGTCACGAGGCCATAATTTGTCATCTGAGTGCTGGTAAATGTCACCTACTTATAGCTCCTCTAGGATCAATTAATATTTCATGCATTTTCCTACCATATTATATTATCTGATTAAAATTCTACCATACTGTGCATGTCTGAATTAAGCTGAAAGCTTCCAGTAGCAGGGCCGTCATCTTCTATACAAGTTTGTACAACTCTGGGTACATGGATGGTGCTCTAAAAATAATATTAAAAATCAGTCCAAACCGTACTCAGGCAAAGCACTCTTTCGTTTCAATGGGAATTTTACCTCTGGAAGTTCTGAATAAGGATCAAAGGACAACAGTAATTAACACAGCACTTTGCATTTTTGAATTGCTGTACAAACATTAACTATTTCTCATGACAATGTTTAGAGATAGGCAAATGTGATGGGATGCAGGGGCACTACGCAATCCTTAGAGAGCAAGGAGTTAATCTCAGCTCCTCCCTCCCTTGGCATAGGGAGGGAAAGGAAGGACTAAAAATTGACTACTTGGGAGAAAATGTGGGGAAAATGCCAGAGGGAATGGAGTCCACAGCCACAGTTGGAGAACTTGGCTGAACTTCTGGCTGAGTTTTCTGCTACTCTTTTTTACTTGGTTCACTTGATTTGATTTCTGGTTATAAACATTATCCTTAAATAACAACTCATGTTGGCTGCTCCTGGGTTTTGTTTCTGCTGAGTCATTCTGCCAACTTGCAGTAAGTATTACTATTCTAATTTTGCAGATGGGGAAGCTGAGGCAGAGGGCTGGGTGTCTTGATCAAGACCACACATCAAGTAAGTGACATAGATGAGAACTCAAGAGCTCCTGATTTCCAGACCTGCACTCAGTCTACTAGACAACATACTTTCTCCAGTTTGGCCCAATAATCCCACCCCGATCTTCATGTCAAACATGGATTTACAAAAACTTACTGGCTTGCAAACAGCTGCTGTACTGTGACAAATCTGAACTGTGCAGTGTAGGAAAATGTCGTCGTAAGAGATGCCAACAAACTTGAACATCTGGATCCTAAACATTGCTTCTGCACTTTCTCCATTCCTTATTACTGACAGTGTTTCGTCTTTGACAACTTGGGGACAGCTATGTAGGATTAAATATATGAAATAATTAGATCACCAGGGTCATAAATCTTTGGCATTAGTCTGTGGAATCTGTTATATCAGACAGTAGAGGAGATTTAACCAAACAGCAGAATCTCAGTCTGATGACAGGACTTCTTGTTTGTGCATCCCTCGCATTATTCAAGGTTAGAGCTAGTAAAAAAAGATTAGCAATTTTTTTAATGATTTAAATTGTCTTTGCAACCAAAATTTTAAAAAATGCAGAAAAATTGTTTAGATCACATTTTTTTATTTTATTGTTACAAAAATTTTGAAACAAAAAATTTCATTTAGAAAAAGCTTTAGAACTCAAACTTTCCCCCCACTTTACCCCAACTTTTTCAGTGGGGGGGAGGAAGAATGTGAGCAAAAAAACCCTATTCTTTCACTTTTTTTTCTTCTCCTCCTTTTCAGGTGCATAAAAGAGGGAAACATAAAAGTAAGAGAAAAAAGAAAAGAGATCTAAATGATTTTTTTTTCAAATTGAAAAGTTTAATTGCATTTAAAAAGTTCTAATTGAAAAAATTATTTACACCATATAAAAATTGTTGTGGGTAATTGACTTCAGCATAAACACTTTCACAATGTGACTGTATCAATCCCAGAGGGCAGGGGAATAATGTACCTAAACTACAACCCCAATGAGGTATCTCAGTGCCATTTTGAATTGAAATATTGGGAGTTTTGTCCAAAATATTTTGTTTTTTCATGTGTTCCTTTTTTCAATGAAATATTGAAATTACCCAGGGATAGCACACACTTTTAACAGATGTTTTGTTTAGTTGAAAACACAGTTTTCCATTGAAAAACAGTTTTGATGGGAAATATTCAACTAAACACTAATGACTGATACTTTTTATTTGCCTTCTGGTTTCTGAGACATTAGGGTACCCTTGAGTCATGTTTTCAAGCTTTTTTTTTTTTTTTTTTGTCGGCGGCAGCCATGAGGGCTAGAAACTTTGTTTTTTAAATGGTAGCTGATATTTTCACATTATCCCTTCACTTCATGAATCAGGATTTCAAGAAAAATATCAAATAGAGCAAAACTAATAATAAAATTTCAAGAGTTGGCAATGCTGAAATTCCTGAAGTGCAAATTATGAATTTAGAAATTTGAGTATTCACACCAGAACCTTATTACTAAGAGTTGCACCCATCCAATTAAGGAACAGAAATAATAACATGATCTACATATCCAGTTAACACTAAAGAACACAATTTTAATTTCAAATATCAAATAATTGCATGAATGGCTTAGAAGCCAATCTGCAGACCAATAATTATTTGTAGAAATAAAGAAAATCCTGTATCCTATGCAGCAGATCTAAATTGTGTGTGAAGGAGCCTGGATTTGTGTTGTACTGCCCCCCCTAACCTCGTTCGCCTCTCAGGCCTGTCCAACTATTGCAGTATTCCTTAATAGTGTTCCATATTGAATCTCACTGTCTCTCTTTTTATTTTACACTGCCTCCGAGTATTTCATTTTCCGTGTGTGGTAGATTTTTATACTGAAAATGAGTAAATGCATTATACAAATTGTCAGGTTGTGTTTGGAGATAGTTCGGGCTTTCGCCATTTCAGGAACACTTGGTTTTATACCTAGGAGGCAGTTGAAACTTTTGGTAATGGGGCAAGGATATATCTCCTTGTTTTCTTCCCCATCTGAGAAAAGGCAAAAATACTTTAATGTGTGAGGAAAGGAGAGTTTGAATTCATTATTCCCTGTCCTAACAATGCATGACATCAAATAGTTACCCTACTGTATCTTATCCCAGTATCTGCCATTTCATCCAACAATGGAAAATAAGCACATTGTTTTGGTATTTTTGCTAAAATTATCATCAGTGAAAAATCTAATGTATTTAAACTGTTACCAGTCTTCACTGTTACCACCCCACAGAGATGAACTACAGAAGTTCATGCTTCTGATGTTGCATGTGTGTGGACACTCAGGCACATCTCACATTATTTGTTTACATTTTGCAAACACTTGAAAAGTTTTTTCTTCCCAACTGTATGGTACAGTGTGACATTTTGGGGACCACCCAGACTGTTAAGGTTGGGTTTTGGTTTTAAATGAAATCTTAGATCCTGGAATATAATTGCATGGGAATTTAAAATTAGATAGCAATTTACATGTCAGCATAATCACATTATACACAGGACTCAGATAATGTATTTTTAGAATGATGCGTCTATAATGTATGCAGAAATACAAACCTATCTTCAATAAAGGAATACTGAACAGCATGAGAAGGATCCTTTGTGGGTGTAGACCAGCAGTTTTCAAGTTGGATTATTAAATGACCCGGAACCTGCCAGAGGACAGAAAAAATGAATCTGATGAAATTGCAGATTTCTACCTTCAACATACAATATATTCACAATCTACTAGATGCTTGTGACAAGCTCAGAATACATTAAGGATGAAAAGAACATTTAGATTAAATTGGTTGTACTATGCCATGATTCAAACTCTGCAACAGATTGTTGAATTGTTGAGACCCCCATGTATCTGTTTGAAGCATTTCAGTCTTGACTCTCAAACTTCACTGAACTAGGGGGTGGGCAAAGAAATTGTGTGTGGGAAGAAGGGGACTAGAAGAAAAGTGAGGGGCATAGGAGGACACACTGGAATGTCTTAATCCATCCCTACAGATTTCCAGTCCACCATAATGATCTCCCCTCCCAAATGAAGTTCTCCAGAAGGAGCTATCTACAGAGTGAAATTTGAAGCTTCTTCTGGATACATCTTGATCTGTGAGTATCCCCATCTCCATGACCCGCTGCCTGTGATAAGGGTGAGAGGGGACAATATGAGGGGGAGATTTGCAGCTGAACAGTGCTACCAGCCCCAATCCTTTCTTCTGGCAGATTATTTCTTTGGTGAACTGCCCATGATTCACTTCTCATGGATCCTCTGTCAGACTGGGATGTGCCTCTGTAGGCTTTACAGCCACAAAAGGGTGTGGGTAGATTATGGGTGTTTTATACATAAAGGAGGGATGTAGTGGTAAATAGGGAGGGAGCATGAGTGAAGGGTAAGAATGGGGGGTGGATATGGTGGGAGGCTTAGAGCTTGTTGAAGTGGCTGGGGAGCAGAGCTGAGTGGAGGAGCTCCTTGTTGATTCTCCCCCTGGTCCTCTCTGCCCACTGGTTCCCAGCTCTGCTGAAGAGACCAGTTCCTTGGCCCCAGCAGACAGCTTTGCTCCTTAGTTCCATAGGCCTCTGTCCAACCCCACCATCCAAACCTATCCTAGTCAGAAAATTATTTTTCTTTGTTACCCCTCTATTTTATTATCTGTTTTAAAGGGTCAAAATACATTATCATAAAAATGCTTAATGCCTGAAATATTTACTTTTCTGTTTTGTGTAACTTCTCTCCCTTGTTTGGTTAAATATCAGGAAGATCTCTGTTACCACACTGTTACTCTCACTTTGAAGACCAAAGATTGTAACAGATGTTTGCCTTCACTTTCTGGGCACTGTGCCTTCACCTGAAAGGGTTTATCAAGGAATCAAGCATATTAGGTACCATATTGACTTTGACAAAGATGTTGTCCTCTAGGGCTAGAAAGGGAATAGTAGTCCATATATCCTCAAAATTTGTGTCCTTGTACAGCATCATTGAGACAGAAAAATTCCCATCTTCTGTGTTCAGTGTAATGGTTCTGTAAACAAGAGTTCAGATCAATCAAGTGATTAAACCAGCACACACATGCACAGTATGTAAAAGTAAAGCTAAAACTTTTGTAATGATCATGGTTGAAGCATTTAAGAAAGGCTGCCATTGCAGAGAAGCAGCAAGGTGACTGTTGATCAGACATAACCAGTTAGACTAGAGTACCTGCACTCCATGGTTGGACTCACAATGGAGCAGATCCTGGCCCACAGTCTGGCTGTTTGACACCATGCCAACAGAGCTGGTTGGAAAATCTTTGAGTGAATTATTTTCCATCAGAGAATTCATTTGACAATGTTGAAAAACATCCCATTTTGACATTTTCAGAATGAAACATTTCAATTTTTCATTTGGAAATTGCTTTTCATTTCATTTTTTTAAAATTTTGTATTATAATTATAATGGCAAATAAAAATAATGGCAAAATCAAAACAAAATTCCTTTTTTTTCCAGAATTTTTTCAGAGAATTTTGAAAAAATTATGGCTTTCCTTCCTAATCAGAGTGAAGACAAAGGTCAAAATCTTTCACAAAATGGAATTTCCATTCTGCCACACAGCTCTACTCTCCAGTAATGCGAAAGAGCTGACTCACTAAGAATTTCCTCTAGCCAGGGGAATCTTTGTTTGGCACGAGCTGCTATACTGGTTCCTATGCCACTATTCTCCTCAGTGTAAGGGGATATATCTGGAGGAAAGGAGGTAAACCCTAATTATCTCTAACTGCCAAAATACTCCTTGGGGCCATTGATAGCCAGGCTGTAAGTTAAAGCATCCTCAGATATTCTTCAGTTTATGACAAAATCTGGCTCATCCCATGGATGTCTCCAGGATCAGGCTAGCATAGAGGTGACTTAAAGCTACCTTTGCATCCCCTCTCCAATGGTCTTGCTCTGAGCACAGGTTAGTCAGAGTGGAGGCTCTGGGCCCATGTGTGCAGTTGTCCCACTACCCTAGATTAGACAAACCATGGCTATGGTAGTATGAGGCAGGAGGGCCATGCCAATATGAGTTGTGAATGCATATCTGAGCGAGAAATCATTCTTAGCATCTCTTACAGGGATTCCTGTACTATTTTCATGCTACTGTTTCTGGATTTTTCCTTTTTTGCCTTCAAAGATCCTCTTGTTTCAGGAAACAGAATTAATTATTTTAAAATCACAAGAACCAGGCTGAAAGAGAACACTAGTGAAAAGCATTCTTTGATCCACGGCGGTGTTGGAGCCATGTGCCACCAATGCTGCTGTCTTTCAGAAGACACATAAAACTGAGGTCCTCATCGTTGAGCCCCTAATTCAGCAAAGCACTCAGTACAAGCTCCAGTCCCACTGAAGTCAATGGGGCTTGAGTATGAGCTAAAAGTCTGATCCGTGCTTAAGTGCTTTGCTGAATTGGGACCCTACTCATGGGCTCAGTGCATTTTTCACAAGAATAGGGCTGTTAGCCCCAGTGTCTGTCCAGATCCATCTCTAGTATTTAGGGGAGAATTGATTAATCTGTGCCCAGATCCACTTACGCTCTGGGGTTACCCTGACAGCTGGCAGCGCGTTCATGCATGCCAGCAGTCTCAGTCATGCCTCCCATCTGTTGCTAGTACCTCCCCTACCTTGGCTCACATTGTGCCTCGCAGCCCCAGAAATAATTTCTTCTTCCCTGAGTTCTGTGCTGGGAGCAGATGGTGACCAGCGGCCATCAGCTGTGCACCATGATGCCAGTAGCATACTGAGGCAATGATTCAAGAGCCCTTCCGTCGAGCTGGATCTCCAGGATCACAATGAATGTATTAATGATTTGTGTTACGCTAGTGTTCAGAGGCTTCATTGTAAGTACATAAAGGAAGATAGCCCCTGCTCTGAAGAGCTTACTGTGTATAACAGACAAGACAAAGGAAGTATTATTTGCCCCCCGGTTTTAGTTTAACAAGTGGGCAGCTGAGGCGCAGAGAGATTAAGTGATGTGCCTTAAATTACCCAGGAAATCCATTACAGAACTAGGGACTCAACTGAGTCCCAATCCAATGTCCTAGCCACAAGACCATCTTTCATCTCAATTAATATGCCCCCAGAAAATAGTACTGTATATTTTGCTGCCCTTGAAAGATTGATTCTGGTTCTTCTGGATGAAGCAAACTATGTGAAAAGTAAGACACTAGATAAATCACAAGTGTGTCCACTTTCTTACTTAATTTGCCTTTCTTCTAAATGGAGCTCTATGCAGGGCAATTTAATATTATAAGCTAGGAGGGAAAAAAAGAGTTACCTGATGTCAACACTGATTTTATTCTCTCCATTAGGCTGTCGTACTATGTAATTAATAGGATATCGGCAAGCAAATGTGATATTGATAAAGGTCCTTGTAATTATATCAGAGAAGTTGCTTTGTATAGTGTTCATGAAAACAATGTGTGCATCATCAGAAGTCTGAAAGATAATACACAATAGAGAGATTTGTTGCTATTTAAGTGTAAAGAGCCTAATTTGCATAATATGCTGAACACTTAGGGATGCATGTATCACTGTACATTCTGGAACTCCATTAAAAGTAGTCAAATTCAAGGAAAGCTTTAAATACAAAAGCCTTGTGCTGCCTTACCACTTTGCTTACCCTTCACCTTTGAATGCTCCAAATATTGTTTGAGATAATATTGTACCTTGGTTACTTATGCGTAACTCATATAGACTTCCGTGGGAGTTGCATTCATGTAATCATGGGCAGAATTTGACTCTTTCAGTCTTAACAATGGCAAGTTAACATTTTAAATGTAAAAGAACTGGATCACACCCAATGATTCATCCAGTCCAGTGTCCTCTCTCCCCCAGTAAAGAACTTTTTAAAAACGGTGCCATATACAGTACTGTAAGTTTTTACAAATTCAGAGACAAATATCTACAACTCGCACTGAAGTTAGTGGGAGTTTCCGCCACACACGAGAACAAAATCTAGCATATAATATTTTACCTAAACTCTGTGTTGTGTTTTAACTGTATTTTTGTTTTACTGTTGCTGATTAGTCAAGTTCATGTGTTCTCTCCTCTACAACCAGTTTTGTCATCCTCCTGAATCACTCAGTAATCTCACCATGCGTGGCGTCTGGATGTGATGCTAGTTTACACATTCTTACAATATCATAGTAATGGATCATTTGATGGGGCCATTAGAAAAATATTATGGGCTTGATTCTGCTCTCATACCAATGCATATTGGAGGTATACATCTGCAGTCAGAATCAACATTTAAAAAAAAGCAGGACAGTGGGTCTTTCAAGAAGCAGTTTTAATCTGACCAGAGATTTTTTTTTTTATTTGCTTTGGTGATAGAAATTATTAGATCCACAGTACCTTGGGAACTAGAGCTAAAGTTATTTGAGGAAAATTTTGTAAGTAAGAAGCATTTATGATTTGAATCTCAGAAATTTTAAGATGCACTTTTTTCTCTTAAAGCTCAAACATGTACTTAAAAGGGCAATTTTGCCCTTAAGCTAATTCTAAATAATTTAGCTCCTTTTTTCAATTTTTAATGAACCTTTTTGACTTGTTACTTTTATAACAGACAGTTTAAGTGTAACATGAATTACAATTAATCATTTTTTTTATTCCAAGAAATGAGAAAGTTGCTACTTCTCCATCAAATTTTTCCTTGCAGTACCCCTAATTACAACTCTTTGATGTCTAAGGCAGCGGTTCCCAAACTCTACCCTGATGAGTACTACCAGCATAAAACGCTACCACCTGTAGTAGCACCACCAATTCCGGTCATGTGGCTGGAAGCGGGAAGTTTGGGAAGCGAGAAGCCAAGGAAGTAAGCTGCCTGACCTCCAGTTGCCAAGGTAGCTTAAGCGGAGCATCAGCAGCAGAACTTTGGGAACTCCTGGTGTAAGGGACTGTATGGCACTTTATTCATGGCAGAATTCTGCCTTTTTTATAGCTGGGGCAATCCAGCTTAAACTGCATATACAACTAGTCTTTGCAGTTGCCTGTAATAAGACCTACTCAGATGCACGTCTGGCAGCATGAGCTTTTTGATCAATGACAATCAATGTCTTCCAGGCAATTTACACTTTAAGACATTAAGCATTAGTAATATTTTTAATATAGTGTGCCCACTCTACTAATATTAATAATTCAGACTACAGGTTAAATTTGTGTTAGCTGTTCAGTGTTCTAGGAACTCTTTGTGGTAAATAAGTCTTCCCAAATGTCTGAAAGAATAGCAAGAAACTAAGACTGAGCAGCAGCAATGTAACATACAGAGAGAATACCGGATTATTTGATTCAGAGTTAAGTGTTTGAGTTATTCTGCAGTTGTAATCTACCACAACTGTAGCAAGAGAAACAAACAAAGGAAATAATACAAGTGCTTCACAATAACAGCGTCTTGTGCTTATTACCATTCTAGTTCCACAGTCAGTGAAATTGGTTTTAATGCTGAACACATAGAAGCTTCCTGTTTCAGTACCATGGCATTCTGGGTCATTGAGGTGTAAATCAGAGATCTGGAATGAAATGATCATTTTTGTACAATTTATTACACTTCTCGCACCAATTTATTTCATGTTCAGATCACCACTACCTAATCTATATAACATTCTGGGTCATAAGACATAACATTTCACCATTAAATAGTAAAACAAGGTGGAGACTATTAATCTTAACTATACACTGCAATAAAAAACCAAACAAACAGATGACCAGACTCCTTAGGGAAAAAAAAGCCTGATTCTGCTTTCACTTACACCACTGTGGGTGAGATCAAAATCAGGGTCTAAAATACAACGGACCAAATTCTGACTCTGAGGACCAATGGAGCACAAGACTTTCAGCATGCAAGAGTCACAGTATGACTGTATAATGCTTCCCGGATGCTGGGGAAGAGAGAGCTGAGCAGCATCAGTTATTATATCTGTAAAAAGGTGGGGCAAGTGTTTCCTCAGCGTTGCTCTCCTGGCTCAAGGCCACAATCCAGCATTGCTCTGGCAACATAGGGCCATGACCACAACCTCTCCAGGGCATACAGCACTGCAGGAAACCAGGCAGTAGCATTGTGGCTGTTTCCCACAAAGTTATACTGGAAAGTTGTGCGGGATCAGTTTCTGGTGTTCTCTCCTCTGTAATCCTCCACCCATGTCCAGGGTAGGCATAATAAATCCCTGTGAGTTTGATTTAGGTGACCCCAATATAAACTTTATTCCTTTTTTGTTACGGCTTAGACTATGCTGCCAACATTGCTCTTTGATGTAATGCCTGACCTTTCATGCCAATTTATATGTTGTCAGCTGAAGGCAGGCAAGTAAGTTTCACACTTCTCATAGCCACTCCAGCAAAATGGTGGCAAAGAATACAAAAAGGCATTACCATACATATTTTCTTTTCACCACCCTTTCTGCCTCCCCACTCCAGTCACTAAGTAGACCATCGATAAGAAATAAAAAGCAACACATAGAAAATAGTTCTCTTAGTGACTCAGCAAAATATTCAGTAAAATGAAAATATTTTAACTGCTATTAAATTTGCACTCCAGTGTTGCTGAAAAATTCCAGCCTTCTGCCTGAATAACGATGAAAGGGATTCTGTAACATGGTGGCCAAAAATCTTAGAGAAAGGTCTCTTTCTTGTGATATAATGTTAAGTACTTGATGGCTTATGTAAAAGGTTGAAGAAACGGCTCCATGAAATCTCCCTCTGCATAAGCTGCATGCAATGCAGAACTTTACTCTGTTAAAAATACTGCGAGAAACACAATAGGGCCAAGTGTTCATTTCAAGCTCTCTTGTCTCTGAGCATTTGTGACATTTGATAGTAGGGCATGCCCCCACCAAAGTCAAGAGTGAATCAGCAGGAAGATTCCAGGATTGCAAACTGTTGAAACCAAGGGAGAGAAATATGCTGTCTTGATAGAGGGAATAGTCACTGACTCAACCACAAACATGAATCACAACTTGAAAAAGAAAAATAATCATTCAAACTGGAAAGAGCCTTACAGACAGCCCTTCCACTTTTATCTTCACTGGAGCTGTGCAGTATACACCGGCTGGGAATCTGGCCCATTATGCTTTATTAAGGCCCCTTAACAAAGTTAAATAAAACTTATTTAAAGGGGTTTAATACTTGAACTCATAGCAGTGAGTAGCTGGAGACAATTTCACAAATTTTGGTCTAATCTCTAATGTCCCTTCCATGCAGTTGTCTTTCTGGACCATAGTGTCCATGGGACATTACAAATTAATATCTGAATGAGTGAAGGGTGAAAAGCACTAGGAGGAATCAAGGTGAAAAAAGCTAATTTTTTCCTCTTGGTCACTACTATGTTATAGTTTATAGGGTCATACATGGTGCACGTGTGGATCGCATTGACTTCAACAATAGCTCTGATGATAGAATCTGGCCCATCATTTGTTGTCTATCCAAATTCAGGAGCTTGCACAATATCATGATGATATAAACTACAGGTATGGATAATAGTCACTGAGATCAGAGGAAATCATATTACTAACAAGAAAATAATGTTACCATACGTGAATGCAGTATTTAAAAAAAAAAAAAAAAAAAGGAAAAAGCAAGCATCTAACTGTTTAACATATGAGAGTACTTACCGGGATTGGAGGGTTCTTTGTTAGAAAGAATTTACTTGGAATCTCCACCTCAATCAGGTCTTTGGTACAGGTGATGGTTTCATTGATTTCTGCATAAACATTAAAGTTGCTGCATGTTATAAGGTGAGGACTTTCACCCTCAAATTTGATCAAACAAATTATCTACCTTGGTTCTTCTATATCACAGCAATGGGCATGATACAAGTACCTTGGACTTGAATGCCGTGTTGTACAGATCTGAGTACCAAACTGTATTCATTTAGTACTCCAAATGGCAAAAATTAATTCAAGAACATTTTTTTTTATATCAGTTACTTTCTGATAGTTACATCCTCATTTTATCGCTGCCTTGACGTGCATTTAAAGCACAATTAGAAATGGCTTTGTCTCAGTGTTATTTCTTCCTTGTCCTGTAATTGAACACTCTTCGCTACCTTGCAGAGCTCTGCAGGTGGACAAGACTCCAGCTTATTTGTCTAGCTGATATTTGTTGAAGTAGGAGTTCCCCTCCAAAACTGTGGAGTACATTGACACTGAAGCCTCATCTGTGTTGTGGTTTTGTTACAACACTCAGGCCTTCTCTATATTTGGGAATAGCCTTCTTTTAACTATCAGTGGCTAGCAACTCGTACAGCTGCAAACATGCAATCTTTTATCATGGATAAAAAAGCCACAATTTGTGCCTATTGGGTTAACCTGTTTCTAGCAGGGGTCAGCTCCATCAGTGCAAACCACTACATTCCTGGTCTACACTACTGGGTTGTGTTGGTGATGGCTAAGTAATTAGAAAAGGATCCTAGTGAAGAAGGAGGGTCCATTCGTTACGATGCTAGCCTGAAGCCTGAGTGATTTCCTTGGCCCACCACCGACTTCCTGTGTGATCGTTGGCAAGTCACAATCTGTCTGCAGCTCAGGTTCCCATTTGTAAAATGAAGACAATAGCACTTTTCTACCTCACAGTGGCATTGTAAGGGTAAGTATATAAAGGCTGAGCGGCACTCAGATATATAGTTGTGGGGTCCATATTAGTATCATAGATAGTTATAGCCTCAGACCAGGTTCACTGAAAGGCTTTTAAACCTGAGCAACCAAGCCTAGGCCAATTCCTGATTTCAGTGCACAGTCAAGTGAAACCTGTCAATTTCATCTAAGTTTTTAAGATTTTGCATTCATTTACACCCACTAATTGCATATGAACTGCTGTACAGTGCATGATACAGGGTAAAACTTTTATATGCCAGGTTCAATCATTATGAAAGATCTTATGATCTAGATATGTGGCTGTTATATTTGCTTTCTAGTCTTGTAGCTTAACTGTTTCCCAAAGTGCAATTCTTTGGACATGTGTGGGTGTCATGGACAGGTACAGT
Organism: Mesoclemmys tuberculata; assembly: GCA_007922155.1. NCBI lineage: Eukaryota > Metazoa > Chordata > Testudines > Chelidae > Mesoclemmys > Mesoclemmys tuberculata. The sequence goes on along the minus strand of ML675604.1, from coordinate 29,902,433 downwards.
AGATGTTTAGCTCTCCACAGGAATGGCTTAATGCAGTGTGGTAGATGGAACATGAAGCTTCAAGGCATTATATGTGAGAGAAGTAAAGTTATGCAGCCTGATCCAAGTTGACACTGCATCCAATCTGTATTTAACAAAAATCCTATTGCTTAAAGTTGAGTAGTAGTTTTCATGGTTGAAATGTCTTCAGTGATAGTACATGCAAAGAAAAAAAAAATGTTGTGGCAAAAATCAGGGAACAAGGTAGAGCTGAACAAAAATCAGAATTTCCATCCTATGGGAAATTCTGATATTGTGACATTTGTATAAATCCTGACAAAAAGGCAAAATATTAACATTTTTTGAAGAATGGAAAGTTCTGAAAATTTTCCATTCAGAAATGTCAAAACTAAATATTTTGACATTCCTTAGTATGACATTAAACTGCCTCTATCAAAGGTATCATGGTGGCTCACTGGAGTTGTAGTTTAGGCTCTTCATACCCTCATTCTTTTCTGTGGGGTGGGGTTCCTGCCTGGATTATATCTCCCATGATGCACGAGAGTCCTGGGACTCCCATGATGCACCACACAGTTCAGTCAGACAAGAGACGGTGGTACATAATGAGAGATGTAGCCTGGCCAAAGAGCCTGGCCCCATAGGAGAGAATGGGGACATGAAGCACCTGAACTACAGTGCCCATGAGTCATTGTGCCAACTCAGGCAAATATAATTTATGTCAGACTGACTTGAAACAAAATGTTTTGGTTAAATTTACAAACGAAAATAATTCAATTAGGGTTGAAACGCCCCAAAATGAGCTATTTCATTTCCATTTTCCCAATGGAAAACTGAAAGATTTCAGCAAAATAGAAATTTTCCCTTGGAACATTGTGATTTCACAGAAAGTAAATTTTCCATTGAAAATGACTTTGACAGGAAGTTCCTGCCCAGCTCTAGAAACAAGGTTATGGTTGCAAGTCATTTATCAATTTACACAGTTATGCCCAGGGACTTCAGGAAACACAGAATCATGTGTGTGGTTTTGCATCCCATATGGTACAAAGGTAGGACAAGTTGAACTTCTATTAGTTTTATTTTTAAGACAAAATTCTCCTCTTTGGGCCACACTATGACTCTCTTATTCAAAGTACAGAATTCTTTTGTATATTCTGCATTGTTCTGTGTACAGAATATGTTTTAGCGATCCATACTTTGAACTGGACAGGAACATTTTTGCCTTTAGTGTTAGGGTAATACACATTCCTTTTGGAAAAGTAATCTGTCATTTGTAAAGACACTTACATAGTATCCATGTTGTTGTGCATTTGTATTACATTGGAGAATCCTTAGAATGCAAGTTATTAATACAATAGATAGCAACGTCCCAATGAGTCAAAGCATACTTTAAATCTTTTCATCTATAGTTTCTTCTTGTGGTGAGTCATCATGTCTCTGTCAAACCCCATCACATTAAAACCTCATTTAGCAATTCCCTCATTCATAGATCCCTGCACCAATAAGCCAGAAATGTTATGTCAGAGTTCTTAAGCATCACTGAAATAAAAAAACAGCACAGCTCCTTTCTCCCTGTTACTAACAGGAATACAACAAATCTTTCATACATGATGGGAAACGAACTCTGACACTTCAACATTTCTATTAGTTTTGCCTTTCCTTTAACATCTTTTTTTTTTTGTTAGATTATATACTAAACTTTCTGTGTGCTTGAGAAATTTTCATCCTGGGAGTAATTTTCAGGGACAAAGTTTCAAGTCCTCCTTCTCTCTCCCCTCCCCCCACTAGTTTCTTAATATATTAAATAATACATTAAAATAATAATAATGGACAAAATCCTGAAGTTCTTATTCAGGCAAAACTCCTGTTGACTTAAATGGTAGTGTGCCCAGGAACTAAAGGTTGGCTTGCACTGAGCCTGGCTGGATTTGTTCATGCTGTTTAATGCAAGAGCAGTAATCAATGACAGTTCCCATCTTTTATGATTTGATCAGGGACAAGAACCTTGATTTATGTATAACAGACATGTTAAGATGATTCTGTAGGACCAATGTTGTTCCAGCTAGTTCTAAATAGGCACTTGGCTCAAACCCAAAGGAGAAATGAGGACGAAGAGTGGCCTTGGGTTTTGCTACCCACTCCAAATTCGGAGCCAAGTGCTTATGCGCAAATCTCAGGCTGAGGTTTATGTTGTAAATGGTGGAAGCCCTTGCTAAGTTTCTCAGGTTCTTTACTGTGGGGATGCTGGCAGTACTAAAACTTACACTGCTGGGTGACTTCAGGGATTGTACACATTGCCACTTATGTCGGTATAACTTATATTGCTCAGGGGTATGAATAAGACATCTTACTGAGTGACATAAATTACACCAACCTAAGCACCGATGTTGACAGCGCTTTATTGGCGAGGCAGATTCTCTTGACAGCATAGCTACTGCCTTTTGCAGAGGGGGCATTATTGTGCCAATGGGAGAGCTCTCTCCCATCGGCACCAGTGGTGGACTGACAGGGGGCGGGAGGGGACCAGGCCCTTCACGATGCACAGGGGGTGGAGGGTGCAGGAGGCTCTGAGGGGCAGCTGGATGGGGCCCAGGAGTAGGCAAGGAGCAGGGGAAGGAAGCTGTGCATGACCAGGAGGAGGGACTCCTCCTCTATTCCTTGGCCACCCCACCCGAAAGGGAGAGCCAGCGCCAAATCTGATTGGGCTGAGGGGCTGGAGCAGGGGAGGCGGGTGTCATGCAGCGGGTAAGTGCGAGGGGGTGGGAGTGGTTGAGCCCAGTCAGAGCCGTGGGAGCTACCGCCATAAGTGCCAGAAAATTCCCAGGGCATAGGAGGAGGAAAGCGGCATGTCCCCCCCCTCAGGTATAGGCCCTCCCTCCTCAGGGCATGTGGGGGGGCGGCACCATCTGGTGGGAACTGGGGACCCCTCCTGCCCTGTGCAGGGGCCACGTGAGGCCTAGTGGGGACACAAATGCAAGCATTGGCCCCCGAGCACCAGAAACCCACAGTACACAACTTGTCAGCACAGAGCATCTTCGCCAGATGTGCTACAGTGGTGCACTTGAATCGATGCAGCTGCGCCAGTGTAGTTTTTCTAGCCTCGGTGTCCACCTTTGATAATGATTCTTCTGTGTTTAGTTCATGTTTACCACGGCCACAGAGTTCTCATAGGTTTATGTCTTCATCCATATAGTTGACCATATTCTGTATCTAGTGTTTGTAATGCAGACTGGAGAGGTAATAACGACAAGCTTATTGGGGACTGATCATTACCTCCTGTGATTTGAGGTTGGGGCATTCTTAGCTCATCAGAGACTTATATTTTTTGATAGGTTTCAGACGCCTCTGAAGAAGTGTAATCTTTGCTAATGGCTTCTTGGTACTGCTGGTAGGATGGATATTATGAACACAATTGTCCATGACTATTGATACAGTGGATCTTAAGAATTCTTCCCTTTCACAGTTCACTGTGATATCCAGGTGATGCAAGAAGGAAAACAGCTCATGGCAGAAGTCCTTGATCTGAGTTTAACGGAGTGTGACATAAAAAGATTATAAAGTTTTACAACCTGGCTGCCGGGACTCGGTGAAAAGTTTCTTTGCCTCTTTCAATGCATGTCTGAAGTCATAATCAGCAGCATTGTTCCAAATGATGATAGAAAGCTTGATTAACCAGGAGGCCTCTGCTGGGTTATAGAATTTACTTTTTATTTTTGCAGTGACGAATGTTTAAGTTACTTTGTGGGTAAAAAGCAGAATGGAGCTTGCTGTGTCCATGGGGTCAAAGAGGTAGGCAACACACTCAGTTTTTGCTTGATTTCCTGCCAGAGTTACTTGCTAAAATTTTGGAGGTCTTGGAGGCAGATGGGGGCCTTCAGGCATTTGTGAACTAGATGCATTCCCTCCTGGCTGACTAAAGCCAGCAAGGGAGAGAGTGATTCAGTTTTGGTGCCCACTGTCAACTGACAATCTTTTTGACTAGAGACTGGCATCAATTCTCCCATCTTTAGGAAAGATTATTGAGCTCGTGGTTGCAGAGCAGGAATGACAATATTAGCTGTCTTCATATTCCCTTGCCCCTGCTCAATCTGTATTTAGACTTGAGTATGGGACAGAAACTGCTGTGTTAGCATTGGTTGATGATTAGCTCCACCAGGCTGTGGATAAAGACAATGAGCCTGACCAGAGTTGGTGTAAACCAGTGCCACCAGCTGAAGGTATGAAACATGTCCATATAATTACCTAATTAAATTTTCCAGTTGCCTTTGATACAGCTGATCAGAAGATGTTGTTTACAAAGATGCAGTCTTTAGTGGGAGTGGATGCCTTGAAGTGATTTAACTCCTCCTATTGAAGTATGCAGCAGATGATTATGGGCAATTATTCATCCATCTCAATGGCTCTCTCTTGTGGAGTATTATAGCCATGATTCCCAATGTTTTCCATGCCCAGATCCCCCCTAACTTCCTTTCCACTTAGCAATATAGGAAGGACAGGGTGAGTCATGACCCTCAGGGTGAAAATACCTCTGAAATCTCCTCTCCCACTCTTCCTTCAAGGTATGTATGAAGCCATGGAGCAGGTTAGTAAGGAAATACCGGTTATGGTGTCTATAGCATGCAGATGATTCCCAGCTGTGTATCCTCATTATGGCCATTCCTGTTGATAAAGTGGAACAGTCTACTGGAGAATGTGTGTACTGCTACTGGAGAACGTGGCTTGGATGGGGACTAGCTGCCTCCGGCTCAGTTAAAATAAGATAAAGATATCATTTCTAGGGCTGGAGGAAGCAACAGAAAAAAATAGCAAGAATTCTATCCGTCCTTCAATGAGGTTGTGTGTACTTGTGAATCAGATTTGCAACATCGACTCCAGTGACACCATCACAGGTCCTAACCACATCAGCCACACCATGAGGAGCTCACTCACCTGCACATCTACTAATGTAATATATGCCATCATGTGCCAGCAATGCCCCTCTGCATGTACATTGGCCAAACCGGACTGTCACTACGCAAAAGAACAAATGGACACAAATCAGACATAAAAAATAGCAACATCCATAAACCCGTTGGAGAGCACTTCAATCTCCCAGGACACGCTGTAGCTGACTTGAAATCTTCAAAAACAGACTTCAGTGAGAAACTGCAGAGCTGAAACTCACATGCAAACTTGACACAATCAAACTCGGTCTGAATAGAGACTTGGAATGGTTCTCTCATTACAAGAAGTAATTGCCACTGTACACACATTCTCACCTTCTAATCAATGATTGTGAATAGGCCTCATCTACTCTAACTAAATGGACTTTGTGAAGACCTACCCTCCCCGTTGTTGTTCCTTACCCTTGGATGTATATAACGCTATCTGATTTCTATTCCTTGCATCTGAAGAAGTGGGTTACAGCCTACGAAGCTTATGCTTGCAGAAATTAAATTTGTTAGTCTTTAAAGTGCTACAGGACTCTCATTAGATTTACAACAGTGTCTTTAGACTCAAACCTGCTGCTGGATACCCAGCTAGCAGTCATGTCAACAAGCATATACTCATTTGCACTAGATAAGGTGAGCCCTTAGCTGTATGTTTGAAATGATAGAGAGAGGATTATTTGCTAACCTTGTAGAGGTGCTATATAGAGATTTTCAGCTCTCATTTAGCATGCCTGGAGTTGAGTCACTGCTTTGGTACAAACTATCAATTCATTGCAGCTGCAATCAGTTTATTTCACCTCGGTATAAACATTTAATTCTGTCTGCCAGCTCAGCCTGGCATAATAATAATATACAAATACGTTTTCCATATTACAAATAGTGAGTCCTTTGAGCTTTATGAGCAGTTCTTGCTTCAGTTGAAGAAGCTCATGAGGAACCACATGTGCTAATTGTCTTCCAAAATGTCATAGTGGTTTTTGGTTTTGAATTAACATTCTGGATACTCATTAGCTGTGGGTATTTTCCACAGGCAGTTGGTATTTATGAGGGGTCTAATTTCTGTATATAGTTGCAACCAAAGAGCATATCTAATTTAGAATATCTCAGATTTCCAACAAACTGAAGCAGGTTCGGGGGGTGGGGAGAGGAGAGGGCAAGGAGATCCTAGAAACAGCTCCCCTTTCCAATAAACCGCCTCCTTTAGTCTCCTTTTCTTAGCATTGCCATTAGTGTTCATCTGAGACTGAGGCCTAGAACCACTTGCAGGAGCCAAAGTATCGAACCATGTACACCCCAGTTTAGCAAAAAGTAAGGCTGAGATTTTCAAAGGAGCCTATGTTTGGCACGCCACTCCCAGGCCCTGCCTGGCTTGAGTCTCAGCCCTAACTCCCAGGACTCTTTGCTAGATCCTGTTTAGGCCTAGCAGTCTGTAATCCCTAAGCATCCCCACCCTCGCCCTCCCTTCATTGCAGTCTTTTTTATTTTCAATTCATATTGTGTGGAAACACAATGGTAGTTGGTTGCAAACTGAGGGCATAGCATTCTTTGGGGCTATCCCATGGTCCTTTGCTTTACTGCTAAGTAGTTTGCAATCTGGGATTGTTTTCATTGTGAATTGTAGGAAGCCAGGTGGGTTCCATTTAAAAATAAAAAAAAACTGTGGTTCCACTGTTTCTACCCTATACTTCCTTTCCAGGCAGTCTCACCCTATTTTCAAATTGCTGTCTTCCAGCATGACCTAGCAATGCTTCACACCACTATGGTGATAAGCACAAATATGCACAGGCTACATGGACTAAATTAGAGCAGTCAGAGCCAGATGAATTCTGCATTGGCCTTCACCCCTCACACACTGAGTAGATGATATGGATGCAAGGTATGTTCTACAGCCGCAGCAGGTCCTATCGCAGCAAGAGGACAGTCTGTGGTGATGGCAGTAGCAGAACAAGAACAAGACAGTACTGAGCTATTGGAACAAGATCTGGTAGGAGTTCGTCGATCACCTACATAGCATTCAGCACTATTTCCGAGCCTGGGAAACCAGTGTGGATTGGTGAGAGAGGACCATTCTGCAGATGTGGGCCGACCTGGAGTGGTGAAAGAACTTCAGGATGGAGAGATCTATCTTTTTTGAGATCTGTGAAGACCTGGCCCTGGAGCATTGGCGACAGCATACCAACATGTGGGGCCCCATGCCCATGGAGAAATGGGTTACCATTGCCATCTGGAAGCTGGCAACCCCAGAATGTTACCAATCTGCAGCCAAACAATTCAGCGTGGGGATATCACCTGTTGGGACCATTCTGATGCAGGTCTGCTGCGCCATTGAGAAGATGCTGTCTAACCAACTCATGAAGCGGGGTGATGCTCAGGAGATTGTTGTGACTTTGTACGACCAGGGGCCCCAAATTATACTGAGGCAATTGATGGATCCCACGTTGCCACCTGCATCTCCTGCTGCTCCGCCAGGATATGGGATTTATCTACAGAAAGGGGTATTTCTCTCTGATGCTCCAAGGACTGGTTGACCACTATGGGATGTTTACAGACAGAAATGCAGGGAGGTCCAGAAGGGTCCACAATGCTAGAGTCTTTCTGAACTCAGTTTTATTCAGAGAACTGAAGAAAGGACTGTTCGCCTACAGGAACACTGTGGACACTCATGGTTGTTCAGATTATTCTGGGAGACCCAGCTTATGCTGCCCTCGCTAATCAAGCCACACGCAGGCTGCTTGGAGTGAAGGAAGAAATGTATTAACTATTGCCTGAGGAGCTACAGAGTGGTAGTGGAGTGTGTACTGATAGGCAGATGGTGTTGCTTATGGATTAGTCTGGAAGCAGCAGAAAAAAAAGTTCCAGCCATTATAACTGAATGTCATGTTTTGCACAATACTTGTGCGAGCTAGGAGGAAAGCTTTACTGATGGATGGGAGGCTGAGGTGCAGACACTTGTTTGGAGGTTCAAGTGGCCAGCAAGGTTTCCCACAGAGAATACAAAGATCTCTGGGACTGCAGTCAGGGATGCCAACTGTTCATGTTTTGAGTCTGATCCCAAACAAATTAGGCCACACGAGGGGAAGGGTGTTTTTTTGGGTGCAGACATTGCGAGTGTGACCATTTCGTGCCTAGGGCAGCCACCTGATAATGCCAGGGTCAGGGCAGGCTGTAAAAGGAGAGCAGGTTCTCCCAGCACTGGTGGGTGACACTGAAGTCAGGCTTCCCAACCAGCCACAAACAGTGCTTCTGATTCCTCACACTAGCTATCAAGAAGCCACTATACAAATACACACAGCCCCCTTTACTGCATTTCAGTCTCTGGCTCCCAATCAGCCACTAGGTCGAGTAAAGAGACCAGTTATTTAAACTCTATGCTTTTTACCAGAAAGGTTTGTCCTGACCCCAAAGGGTGAGCCACAGTACAAGATCAATGTAAGTTTGGATCTTACCCGAAACACCACGCTGCCAGCCAATCCTTTAATAACTAAAACTAAAAGTTATTATAAAAAGAAAGAAAGAAACTATAAGAGAAATGTTAAAGGATTAAATCAATCAATCATCAATCAATCAATACATAGAAATGATTTGAAAGTCCATATACATTAGGTTTCTAGAAGAATTGTGGAGTTTGCAGGCTTGTATAGTCCCTCTGGTATAAATCCAGTACCTGCATGGGTCTCAGTCCTTTGTTTCACAGCTTCAGTTCAGTTGTAGATGAATTGATCCAGAGGTAGACTGAAAGACAGACTAAAGACAAAATGGATCCCAGGCAGCTGCCTTTTATGTCCTCTGGCCCTTGCCATGCTGCTCGTGGAATTTCACAGGAACCAAAATGGAGTCCAGAGTCACATGAGCAAGTCCTGGTGACTCATCAGGTATATCCCTGGCTTCTCCCCATGGGCCCCTTGTGCCTGTGAATCTCTTAATGGGCCATTAAGCAGACCATTGCTGCAGCCATCCTGTCTGAGGTGTTACCCAGACACAGCTCAATTTGAAATACAGATACGTCAACCATATCCATAACTTCCATTACACATATACCACATGAACATAAACATTACCATCGTACTTAGCACATTACAGCCTTCCTAACAGTACCTGACATGGCATATCTCACATGGATTACTATAATTTTGACATATTGATGTTAAATAATATAATAAATGCCCCCCCCTCCAAATCCAACCAGCATGCCAGCGAGCACTGGCATATTGTGTGAAGGTGGTTGAAGTTTCTTTCTGCATGTGCTTCTGAAAAACCCTATGAATTATTTCAGTTTTATTTAAAAGATTCTGTGTGTTAAATATAATGATGACTCTCAATGGCCGTACTGTGAACAGTTTTATTATGAAACAACAATAAAAGCAATGTTCTAATAAAGGCAATGGAAAAAAATGTATTTCCAAACAAATATATTAAACAAACCCATCTTCTTAAGTAATGAGCTATATACAAACCTTTAATTACTGCCACGGTGCAGACAAAATTCAAAGTACAACAGTCACAACATTCCAAGTACAAACAAAATGGGGGATGAGGATGGGGAGAAGGAATTAAAGCCTCTGGCTCCTCTTGTCCACATGGGTTCTGGGGTTGGTGCCACGGTTCAAAATTCTCAGGCATGTTGAAGGACTCAAAAGGGCTGGACTCCCAGTTGCAAGTGTTCTCAGTGCCCAGAGGTTGAAACTGAGAGATGAACGGGAGCGTCTGGGAACACTGCTGCTGGGATGCAGACATCAGGAGTTGCTGCTGGTCTCAGTAGCCACCATTGTCCAAGGGCTAAAGGACATGGCTGAAACCCAAATTATGGGACTGCAGTGCCTGCTGGCCTAGCTGAATCATATTTTGCAGGGGGACATTCTGCTTAGGGTAGCATCCACAAACTGCATCTGCATCTCTGTCTTTTTCCATGCTCTCCTTCACCATGATGATGTTTTCCACTGCCACAATTTCCTGGGACAGCTTCATTTCTTTCTTCCTCTGGATCCTCAAGTACGACCTCCAGCTTTCAGCCAGCCTGCTTTTCCTCTGAGAGTCTGCCATTAATTCTGCAAACCTCTCATCCCAAATCTTCCTTTTTCCCTCTCTCAGGTTGGCCAGCCTCTCAGCAGTAGATAAAGGCTCTGTCCTTGACAGTCTGGCTGTTGCATGTGCTATGCCTGTGCGTGTAGGGGAAAAAAACCTGGTTGGTTGTTGTTCATATCCCAGAGAATTCATGCTAGCTTTCATTCATATGGGTATGTGCCCTTACCTCCCTGAGGCTTTTCCCATTTGTAGGTGCACCTCAGTGATGGTAAGTGGGCTGCGTGTATGGGGGGTACTGGGTGCATTTGGATTTCAGTCTTCTGTATCTGCTTTCATGATGGTAGGGGTGGTTGGAGATATGTTTCAAGTTTCTTTTTGCAGTTTTGTTTGTGCCACTGGAGGCCCTGCTATGGTGTTGGAGGTGTAAAGTGGGGGGAGGGCTATGGCGCTCCAGGAGGCAAGATGAATAGTAATCCCCTCTATATCCCCTTTAGGCCATCCTGACTCTTGATGGCATTATGCTGAGGCAGATGCTTAGGAGGCAAAGACCAGTCCCATTCAAAAAGGCAAAAGGCAGACTTGAGAGATATGCTGTGAAGTTCGTCACCAGTTATTCACCACCAGAAGCGCTGCAAGAGTGGAAGGAGCTTGCAAGCTCTACTGTTAGCCTGGGCATGTGGCCATTCCCTATAATATGCAAGACCAAACTGAGCTGTATCTCAGTCTGACCTTCCATTATATCTCCCCTGCAGACCTGGAGAAAATGCAGGGGAAAATGTTACAGGGCATTTCTACCGCAGTGGGCAGCCGTATTGTTTGTGCCTTGAGCAGGCAGGCACCATGCAACTGTGCGCGCTGTCCCAATAAAACTTGAATTTTGCACAAATGAATGCTTTCAGTATTCGAATCTCCAGGAGGGGAGGGAGGAGGAGAGCAGGGTACAGACAGACAGCACCAGGCTGGCCGGCACCATTTTGAAGCAGCACAAAGGAGGATTGGGCTGGGGAGTGGAGTGGTAGGGACTCTAAGCTCACATCTGCCAACAATCATAAATTGTAAAGATAAATACTTACATGCCAAAGATTCCTCCATGGGATTGGACTTTTCAGTCCCAGCCTCAGTTTCTAGCTCAGCCTATTTAGAGCGGGAATCGGTCCATTGCAGGAGGGCAGGACAGGGGCTGGCTTTCCAGGGGCTGCCATCAGAGTCCTGGGTCCCAAAAAGATCTTGGCTGTCAGAGGACAGCTCTTCCCTGACAACCTGCTGCTCATCCTCTGATGGGTTGGGCCCATTGTCCTAGGGAGGTGCAGGGGGGACATGCAAAAAGTGGTACACAGCAAAAGCATGCACACAAAAGGCTAAACCAATTCAAAGCAAACACAGTCCACTTTGCAAGAGGACTCCAGAGAGCCCCAAAAACATGTAGTCAATATGCAGTGATAGGTTGCATTGTGTGCATGCAAGCATTTTCAGTCCGGATTAATCAATTTGATCTGGTTTAAAAGCCCAGTGTAGACAAGCCGTCAGCGCTAGGTAGTATTGCAGAACTTTCTGAAGTCAATGAGGATATTTACATGGAAAAGGTGAGCAGAATTTGATCAAGGCAGGTTGTAACCATTCAAAGTCTGCCCTCAGTTACACTGGGTGTAAGTACAGAGAAACTCCATAATAGCAGATTTACATGGGAATGACTGATGGCAAAAGATGTCCCAAACCCTTTAAACTTTTCCCAAGCCATCAGCTTCCTTAGCAAAATCTTTTTAGGAAAAGTCCCCTCTGTGCCCTTACATTTGACCTTGTGCTCAGGCTGTCACTTCTATTCAGCTTCCGCTTCCCATTGGGCCAGAAGTCACTTTGTTTCCCCTGTGAACATCTAGCAGCACTTGCCCTATTAACACTCTGCCATCCAAAATGAGGTTATTTTCAATGAAGAGCAGGTTTATTTGATAAAGTGAGACTCAACAAATGAAAACTAAACTGAATAAAAAACGTGACGAGGCTAGTCATGCGCACAAGTGCAGTGGACAAGGCCAGATAGTGTAGTTACTATTTATTGATTAAGCTTCTTAATCCTGTTTAAAGCGTGCTTACTAGCAGCTGTTGGGTGCAGCATCTTTGTCAAATGTAGAACCCCTTGTTTACACAGGTTGTCGGAGCTTCTTTCTCAGGTACTAACCATCTGCCTTAACAGGTTGAACTGGTCATCATCTGTTTCTCTCAGAAGTCAATGTGCCAGTAACATAATTACAGTCATTCATATCTGTGCATTTCAGCATTTTCAGTTACGTTCAATCTCCTCTGATATAAAATCTCCTCCTCTCCCTGTTTGCACATTGAGTATTTCAGAGTGCATCAACCCATTAAAAAGACCTAATCAAGTGTGTTAACAGCTTTGTTGCCGTTTCTAAAGACCTACTGTTCTCCAGGTTGTTGCTCGAGCCAACATCCTTTTAGTAAATTACTAATGAAATTTGCTCTAGCCTCCTCAGCTCAAGAAGTCTAATAGTTATAGTTATAAAAATAGTTTAAAAATGAGTAAACAGAGAGCTTGTGAGACTTACTCAAAGTCACGCAGTGAGCTGCGGGGAGTTGGACCCACAAGTTCTGACTATTGTTCCCTACTTTGACTAATACATCCCCCACTCCTCAAGTTAAAAAGATAGTCCAGTTTGGCATATCTTGTTGGTTACTTCCACCTTGGATCTAGTGAAAAGAGCAGCATCTACCAAATATCCTGTCCGTATTACACCCAATTTTCACCAAGTCTGAAGTAAAAGTGAGTATTGGAAGAAAAAAAAAATCGTTAGGTCGATTCTGCTTTCCTTACCTCAGTTCTACACAGCCATAGGCTTACTGGGGCTGATGCCATTTTCATTGACAGACAGCTAAGTAATTCCATTGAAGTCAATATTATTTTAAAACTAGCGTGAGGTGAATCTGGCTCATTGACTTCACTGGAGTTAATTCTACCATGCACTGGAGTATGCAACGTCAGAATCAACCCGTTTCAGTGTTCCCTAGGTTTGTTTGAAAAAACCCAGAGTCTGCCTGGTGCCAGTTTGTCAGGAAAACAGCCAGCACAAAGCTGATTTATGACAGGAATAAAGTGTTGCAGGAAGGAGGGCAAGAGAGAGAATCTGGCCAGGTGACTTAGTGCCAGAATAGAGCAATTTTGGACTTGAGTTCAATTTCAGCTGGTCCAGTTCCGATTGACTGCAATGGGCAATGATTCATTACTAATAAACACATTGGAATAAAAATCAAAACACCCCTTCAAGTAATCAGGTGTCACTCCCTTCCTGAGATGTTATGAACCTAGCAGCTCTCCAGGAGCCCATGAAATCTTGCAGGGTAAATAAGGCTGGAATTTCTAAGTTAAAAAACAAGGCGGCAGAATAAAATCCTTTCAGACATTCTTCATACCTTAGAAAGAAGCAAGAGGGCACAAGTTTATTCTCCCTCCGCCCCCCCGCCTCCTTTACAGGTCCCTTTTAACGTGTTTTATAATACAGATATTTTAGTCTGAATACCAGGTGATGTTGCATGTAGTTTACTCAGAGCAATGCCATTCATTGAAACTGCTTAACACTGTGTAGCACAGGTTACATCTGTCAGACAGCTCAAAGGATTAGCATTAGCCTAGTTTAACAACTATTTTACCGGAATGTTCCCAAGTGATTTCCTCAGTGGCTTAGCGCAGAGTAATGAATATTTCACAACAGTTAAAAAAAAGATGATTTTAAAATATCATAATATGTGCAGTTATTTCAATTCCCAGGTAACTCAAATATTGTATTTAAAAAGAGATTGAGAGAGAAATTTTAAGGTCCAATCAACATATTTTAACACCAGAATGTGATTTCAAAATAAAAGGCTGCTGACAGAGACATCTAACGCTTCAAGAACCAAAGGCACAATATGTTTTCTGCTGTATTAAGTTATCAGAGAGGAAAAACATGTTGCACAATAAAATGAGAGGGAAGGCAGCAGCATGTGATATAAAAACACAGAATGAGTAATCTGATTAGGAGAGATACTAACCTCATATTTTATAAGTGACAGCATTAAATGTTTTCTTTACACCTTTCCTTTTCAGCTCAGTAATTTGCTTTTCATTTTTTTGTTAATCTTCACATGGAGCCTAATCCAACACCTATTGAAGGCACTGGATCAAGTGCTAGAGGCATAACCATGAGAATAAAATCTTTGTCTGGATTATAAGCAAAATCCAGAAGCTGATACTTCACAAAGTAAAAATATCAAATCCCAGTGAAGAAATGGTGTTACTGTTTGATGAGGAACATCTGGGAAGAGGATAAATGGCATTTCCATTTTGGAGGATGACAGGAAAAACGCATGGTTTGGGGGTGGGATGGTTTGCATATATTCCTTTCTAAATTTAATTTCTTTAAAAATCTCTTCACAGTAGCGTGCTAGAGCATAAACTAATTAGTTCCACTTTTCTCTTAACAAAGCAATTCAGTTACTCCCTCTCTCCATTCTGAGATACTATCATGAAATTACCATATAAGGAATCCAACAATGTGTGAGAACCTGACTCATGTTATTTTATAAAATACACGCTTATTTACACATAGAAGAATGCAGATACTATCTCGACATTGATGCCCAAAACTAATTAAAACATACACAGCAACAGAATATTAGTAATTGCAGTTCAAACAAAAATCCACATCAAGATTAATATAAAGCTTAATTGTAAATGTGCAGTGCTTACACTTAATCAGCTGATCACAGAAGTAATGAGATGGTGACATATTTGTTGCTGGTGTAACTAACCATTGCAGTCTAATACATTTACTTGTTTAGAGTTAAAATAATAAAAAGATGCCTGCCCAAGGCGCTGGATGCCCTAACATTATTGATAAACAAAGTTGTACATGAAATTAATTCAGGTGCAAGCCAGGAAAAAGAGGTTTCTAAATATTATCTCAGTTAAAAATGAATTGCATCGTTACCCACCTCCAGTCCGTGTGATTTGAAAAGCCTGCCATTTCTTGTGCACAGAGGCCTGAATCTGATATCATATTGGTGTAAAGACAATGTACTTACTCCAGGGCAATGCAGAACTGGGCCCAGGCTTGGTCAGAATTCCCAGTGGAAATGCTTTTTTTGTTCGAATCAATGGTACATTTTTTCTTTTTTTAAAACACTCACCCTCCCCGACGTCAGTGCCATTTGCTGAAGTTAAAGAAGTCATCAGAGAAACTGCCAGGGAAACAGCAAAGAGCATCTTACAAGGTACAGTCAGGACTGGAGTTCCCTTAAGCAGCTCAAAATCAGGAACCACCTGGTATGTCTTGTCCTTTCAGTTGCTTTATGTAGCTGGAATAACTAGCTCAATGGGTGGTGAGAAGGTTTCCGCAAGACCTTTACACTGGGGATAGGTTTTTTTTGGTTTTAAAGCCTCTTCACAGAAATGACCGCCACCCAACTAAAGGCTGAATGGATTCTGTGCCCAACAAAAGGATTCCTAACGTGCACAGAGACAGTCAGTGGAGACCAAGATTACTCACAATACTTCCTACCTAATTTAGGACAGAATTCCCCAAAGGACAGAACTCTTCCCTCCTTCCCGCCACACACACATTTTTGTCTTGTACTATAGCAGCAAGCCCATTCTTTATTAGGCAAGAGTGGAACCTCCCTCATACTTCACACTCACTTCCTTTACTGCTTTGGTGTTTTGTGTCTTCCAGTCTGCTTTGCAGGCTGTTCACTGGAGCTGTAAATGATTTAGAGGCACCTATCCTTGTTGGAAACATGAAACAAAGGAGTCCAAAGCCTAATGATCCTTTGAAGAGAAGCAATTTTATGATGAAGGAAATGTGTTTAAAACAATTGTGAATGTTACATGGAAAAACATAGTTTCAAAATTCCAACGAAGAATGTATGTGAAAGAACAAAGATCACATGGCCACCAGTTACCAGAGTTGAAATATTTACGATACAGGCCTGTTGTGAGCTACCAAACGGAGCCAGAATTCCTCTCAGCAGCCTGTACGCTCCTGCACATTAGAATTGCAGAGGTTCTACGCTGTTTAGGCTTTGTACGGACATGAAAGTTTGCAAGATGCAAGATTTCATGTTGTGGTGGACAGTGTGAAATTTGCTGCCTCCTCCCATCAAGATGGCTGTACCTGCAGAGAATGACTTGCAAGTCTGAGGCACCTGCTTAACAGGCAAAGTCCGTAATTTTATTGTGGAGTGCTATACATTTGCACTGCATGGCTTTCAACTATTACACTCACAAATCTGCAGCATGGGTTTGGCCAGCACATGCTGGAGTAGTTAATCACATGCATTGTTAAAGCGCCTGTCACAGCTTTAAGCTGCAAAACCTTTTAACTTTCCAGTAATTCTGTTTTCACTAAGAAAATAACCAGTCTTGATGATAAATACAAGTAAAATATGGCTTGATAAACATTCAGATCCAGCTTTTTATGATCCCTACTCCCAATGAATGTGTTATATATGAAAAACGCATTATTCTTTTCCTATTCATTGTTCATAGCTGAGGGCTGGATAGTTCTTACACTGGGGGAGGAAACTGCTACAAGGATCCAGTTCCTCCTCCACTGTTCTACCAAGAGTAGATTCTGCCCCCACCCCTCCTCAGCAGGCTAGGCCACAGGACCAGCCCGGAACCTGATGGATGACCAGGGACTTACAGGAGGCCCCATACCACTCTATTGACTGAAGGGGCTCTCCTGGCATCTTACCCTCCGCACTGCCAGGGTTGCCTCCTTGTTACAGCTGCCTCCAGACCCAAGGAGTTGTAAGGGCTCTGTGGAAATGACAATACAGCTCCAAGCTGTGTTTGTTTTACTGGGACTCACCATGAGACTGAGAGGGGACAATGTGCATTTCCCCAGCTGTCTCATGTTCCTTTCCCTCTCCTTATGGACCAGATCTATAACATTCCCCTTGGAGTCTGATACACAATGACTCAAAGGCAGCTAACCATCCCCCTTTTGATCTAAGAGCAGGTCATCTACATAAAGGAGCCCCTAAGTGCACACAGCTGGGAGGATGGTACCACAAAATGTCAAGAACAAATCCTAAACTCTTTTTCAGGTTATATCCCCATTGAATAAAGAGAGCAGGATTTGGTCTGATGTTAGGAAAACATTGCAGGAAAAAATTTACTGTGCACCTGCATTTGTTATTCTTAAGTTTTCTATAAGTGGTGTTGGAAGTAGCTGGAAGATTTTATGACTGGAATAAATGATCCACTCCCTACACTCACAGCTGCTGTATACTCGCTGGTAGAGTAACAGTGTACACCTGATTTAAGTGGGAAGAGGAAGAATTAAACCCCTTATTTGCTTTTCCAAAAGGCAAACTATCTTCTTTTGTTACCAGGAATTGGCCCCTCTGTTAATGTACATGAGACTGGGAGCCCTCTATGGGCAAAGGTTTTGTGTTCACATTAGCTAGGTTACCTAGGCGACATAGAAAAAGTCATTCCCAGGAACCATGGCTCCTCCCTTTAATGTTGTGCCCTCAGACGTAAGGGAATTTGCAGACATTTAAAGTAAGGAAGTCAAGTAATCATGTTGTCATTGAGTGTAAGGACAGAAGGGACCACCAGATCATCTGTGTTTCACAACCACCAGCATTACCCCACCAGCGCATACTAAACCTGACAACCAACATTACAGCAAAGCATTAAATCCCACAGGAGACAAGACTGGTATGTGCCACAGACAGAGAATGGGAGGAACCAAGATGCACCAGCGCAGTCTTTCACTTAATCTCAGTAAATTCCCAATCAAACCCAAGTGACTGCTGGATTCAAGTACAGTCCCCTTTGTGACCCATACATGCCCAGGGTAGCCAACTGATAATGCCAAGGTCAGGGCAGGCTATAAAAGGAGAGCAGATTCTCCCAGCACTGGTGGGTGACACTGAAGTCAGAATTCCCACCAACCAGACATGTGCTTCTGATTTCCCCACACTGGTTATCAAGAAGCCACTATACAAATCCACACAGCCCCCTCTACTGCATTTCAGACTCTGGCTCCCAAACTGCCACTAGGTCCAGTAAAGAGACCAGTTATTTAAACTCTATGCATTTTACTCAAGATTCCCTCTGATCCCAAAGGACCAGCCACAGTACCAGTTCACTATAACTTTGGATCTTACCCAAAATACCACGCTGTCAGCCAACCCTTTAGTAACTAAAACTAAAGGTTTATTATAAAAAGAAAACAAACAATAAGAGAAATGTTAAAGGCTTATAGCAATCAGATACATGCAAATGATTTGGAAGTCCATATGCATCAGGTTTCTAGAAAAACTGTGGAGTTTCAGGCTTCTATAGTCCCTCTGGTATACATCCAGTACCTGGATGGGTCTAAGTCCTTCAGTTCAGTTGCAAAATGAATTGATCCAGAGGTGTGTGTCTGCAGCTGGACAGGAACAAAGACAAAATGGTTTCTGTGGTGTGATCTTATATACCCTCTGCCTCTGGCCATGCTGTTTGTGGAACTTTACAGGAACTAAAATGGAGTCCAGAGTCACATAAGCCAATCCTGGTAACTCTTCAGGTATGCCTTTAGTTCCTTCCTGGGCTTTTTGCTTCTGTAAAGGTCTTGATGCGCCATTAAGTGGGCTATTGTCCTGCCGCCTCTCTGTCTGGGGTGTGTCTTATACAGCATAGTTCAAAATAGAGGGATATTAAAGGTCTCCATAACTTCCCTCACACATATCGCACATGAACACAAATATTATCTTCTTACGCAGCACATTATAACCTTTCTAACAGTACCTGACATGGCATGCCTCACATGAATCATTATGACTTTGACATACTGATGTGAAATAACACAAATGCCCCCCACTGAACCCAGTCAGCATGACACCTTTGTCTCGCACATTTGTTAGATCCACCTATCACTATTTGGCCACTGTACTCATGTCTGGACTGAAAATACTAGTTTAGCTCCCAACACAATTTAAACAGGCGGCACAAACAAAACACACCCACAAAAATGAGCAAGAACCATGTCAAACTTGTTGTTTGTATATTACACCCCTTCTCCAAGCTTCCTTAGCTGCACCTTGTTTCTTTTCATTACAAGCTTGTCTTTTGTGTGTCCAGACACCTTATACAGCAAAGGCACTCTATCAGTAATACAATTGTAATGATTAAGATATCATGCAAGGTGTGGGAAAGGACCATGTCAGTCACACAGTAATACACAGTTGTATGTGTTGAACACGCACGTGCTGGTGTATAATTGCAAGGTGAATGATCCAGGAATGGGTCAGTGTGAAAATGGTGGGGGAGGGGATGTGTGTATTGTGCTATTTAAGTGTCTAGCACTTGGATACTGAAATAAAATAAACTGTAACAACTTCCCAAGTGACTAAGGAGAGGTTAATTTTGATGGACGTGTTTGTTCTTCTCTCTTTTTTAGAAAGGGAGACTTCATTTCAGCTGCTGGAGGGGGCCAGTGCAATCCTCTGCTTTTATGAAGCATCCCATATAGAGGCAGATGTCACGTCGCCAGAACTTGGTGGTCACAACTTAAACATAGAAACTTGGGGCTGGAAGGGACCTCAAGAGGTCATTAAATATAGCCCCCTATGCTAAGGCAAGACCAAATAAACTAGACCACCTCAACAGATATTTGTCCAACTACTCTTAAAAACCTTCAACAATGGGAATTCTACAACCTCCCTTAGAAGCTTATTCCAGAGCTTGACTACTCTTCTAATAAAGTTTGTCCTAATATTTAATCTAAACCTCCTTTGCTGAAGATTAAGCCCATTATTTCTTGTCCTACCTTTAGTGGACATGGAAAACAAATGACCACAGCCCTCTTTAGAACAGCCCTTAACGTATTTGAAGAGTGTCATCAGATTCCCCGTCTTCCCCCCCCCCATCCCCGTCTTCTTTTCTCAAGACTAAACCTGGGCAGTTTTTAAAAATTTTCCTCATAGGTCAGGTTTTCTAAACCTTTTATCATTTTTGTTGCCCTCCTCTGGACTCTTAATTTGTCCAGAGGACAAATTTTTCCTGAAGTGTGGCACCCAAAACTGGACACAGGACTATAGCTGAGGCCTCGCCAGTGCCAAATTAAACCAGAAAAATTACCTTCTGATATCTTGGATATAACACTCCTGGTAATGTACCCGAGAATGATATTACCCCTTTTCACAACTGCATCACATTGTGGACCCACTCAATTTGTGATCTATTATAACCCACAGATCTTTTTCAGCAGTATTACTGCCTACCCAGTTATTCCCCATTTTGCAGTTTTGTATCTGATTTCTCCTTCCTTAAATCAAGGACTTTACATTTATCTTTATTGAATTTATTTAATCTGTTGATTTCAGACCAATTCTTCAATTTGTCAAAGCCATTTTTAATTCTAATCTTGTCCTTCAAAGTGCTCGCAATCTCTTCCTGTTTTATGTAATCTGTACATTTTACAGGCACACTCTCCACTCCATTACCCAAGTCATTAATGAAAATAGTGAATAGTACCAGACTCAGGACTGACCCCTCTGGGATCCCACTAGATACTTACTCTTAGTTTGACAGTGAACCACCAAGAATTACTCAAGTACGATCTTTCAACCAGTTATGCATCCAACACATAGCAGCTTCATCTAGACCCCACTTCCCTAGTTTGCTTATTAAAATGTCATGTGGGAGTGTGTAAAAAACCTAACTAAAATCAAGACATATCACATCTACTGCTTTCCCCCATGCATTATGGCACTATGCCAGTAATTCTGTAAAAGAAGGAAATTAGGTAGGTTTGTCAATTTGTTCTTAACAAAACCATGCTGACTCTTCCTTATAATCCTATTATCTTGAGTGTTTACAAATTGATTGAAATGCTGATAATTTCTGGTAGCAGTGGGGACAGTTCTTAGTGGGTATAAGATGTTTGCACTTGTTTGTCAGGACCTCAACCTTTGAGTGTGATGGGACCAAATTCCAGCAGGGATAGCATGTAAAGCATTCTGGTTTTGATTAAAGTAGCTTTTATTTTCTTCTTTTACTTGATGGCACAGTTCCAGAGAAAGTCTTTGTGCTGTTAAGAATATCATCTGCATTCTAGTCATCTGCCTCTAGGTTTCACCTAATAAAGTTAGCTGATGAACTATGGTGATCTGTTGGTATACAGAAAAGGTATGATGAGACCAAGAGACAAGTATTTGTTGTAGTGTCTTACTAGCTCATCAGCCTTTTGGCTGTGTAGGTGGGTGATTTGTCTTGCTAAGGCATGCTGGAAATTTAAGCTTCAAAAGAATTTGTAGGCAGACAGAGGGTAAGAGTTTTTACAGGGTTAAGATGGTGGTTGGACAATGCTATCAGGACACTTTGTGAGAGTTCAAATATCCACTTCCGCGCTGACAATAAGGTCCAGTTGTGCGAGTGGATGCAGAAATAGGTTCTCTGAAAACCATAGCTTCCACGTGGATCAGAAGCCCTATCCATGTGCAAGTTGAGGTCACCAACAACATACTATAAGCAAAAAACTCCCCCACCTATATCCAGAGCCTCCTATAAACAAGGAAGAAAAAATGGCAAGAGACTTGATTAATTCAATTGGGGTCTTCACTTGGCAGATCTAATTTAGAGGGAGAAGCACTTAGGATGAATACAGAAAATCCTGAAGTACACAGACCATTCTGCAGTTCATGCAAAGGAAATTCCATCCTAGAATAAACATTTCAAAGTAGGTCATTTTCAGATGACATGGGTTGACAGTGTCCTTTTAAATGTGGTGTTGGCGATTAGAAAAATCATCTTATATATATAGACTGAACAAGCTGGAAATGGAGTTGTGGAGGCAAATACTGAACTGCAAAATGCCGTTGTTAGCCACTTTTCTGAGCAGATCTACACCTTAATCTGTAGGTCTCTGCTTGGATAGTTTCTTTTACCCCTAGATGTCTTGGAAAGTAAATTTGTTCTTTATTCCTTAACTGCATCTGAGAGTGTTAATTCAACTGGAAACCCTCTTTACAGTCTGGTATATAGAATAACAACACCTGTAAGGAGTTTTGTTGCAATGTGTTATGGGTACCAATGCTTTTTCCCCTCCTTCCAATGAGAAGGAAGAAAACACTGCAACTGGCAGAAATGGTGCTATGCAGTGCTTGGAATTCATCAAAATATAAATCAGAGACTGGGATGCTTTGAACAAAGCCGTGAGCCTAAGTGATTACATAATAATGCAGCTGCCTCTCCAAGTCTTCAGATGATATTGTTAATGCTATATAACAAACCAGAAATATAAAGTGTTTACTGCAGATGCAGATTTTGAATTTCAGATGGACAGGCAAAGAGGAGAGGTTATAGCCACTAAAACCTTATAGTGGGTGACGGGGTTAACAAGATGTTAAAAATGTTTCCAGTCACCTATACTCTTTGGCTCCAATAAGCTAGTTTTACCATTGCTATTTAATAGATTGTGACTCATCTACCCTACTGCCATTGACCAAACACACTCATTCTTTGTAACAGATTAAGCAAGCTAGAAAGAGAGAAAGGTGATTTTGTTGGCCTCCTTTTTTCCCATGGTCATGTACGATAAATGAGGCTATTCTTGTAAGCATCTTACATGTCCCAGGCAACCAAAAAAGGAAGAAAAACAGGCACAGATGCTTTGCAGAGCAGTGTGTCAGTCTGTATAAAACTACAGAAGCTCTTGTAATACTTGTATTTCAAGCAACAATCATTCTGATTAAAATTCAAAAACAGTCAGAATCTACCAGTTAATCAGATATGTGTCACACTTCTGTTCACCTCCTTACCACAAATTTAAAGGAATGTAAATTTTGATCTCAAACTGTCACGTTATTCAGTCCATCCAAGATGTTTCTCCTCTAGTTTATCACTACATTTGTATTGAGGAAAAGAACAACAGCACACATTCTCTAAAATGCAGCTCTATGACGTGAAAGCCCTATTACGGAGAAATTTTTTACATTTTCAGAAAAAACAATGATCCTGAGAAAGATAATGCAGACATAGGGAGCATTAACTTTGTGTGAGTTGTTCTGAAAGGCATATGGAAAGGGTTGAAAAGGAGGATGTGCCACGTGCCCCATTCAGACCCTGCTGGTGTACTCTAAAAGGTAACTAGTTTGCATTAATGTAGTCCACAAGACAATGTACATTTTAGACCATGCCGGCAGGCTCTATACAGGGCAGTTAGAGCACATGTTAGTGTGCTTTACAAATCACACTGCTCTGGTGCACTGTGCAGACAAGTCCTTAGTTTCTGAAAAGAGGTGAATGGGGAAAGAGAAAAGCACACAGACACCAAATGAGTATAAAATGCTGGGTAGCTTAATTTTTTTAAAAAATTCCATAACAAAGGAATCCAATTTTTACAACAAAAGCAGTAAAGTAGTCATGGCTTCAAGAATTCTTAAAAAATGTGTACAACAGGTTCAGATTTTTACTGTTATTTCAAGACCAATATATATATATAAAAGGCATAATTTATCAAGAGAACTCTGCAGTAAATGAGCACAAAATAGATTCTAACTTGCAATGAAATTGCTATGGTGTTACATAATCTGCATGAATACCTAAAAAGGACATTATGAATACCCAAGTGGTTAGCAAAGAGTTTACTTTAAGTGTTACCACTAAAATGTGCAATCCTTGAGTGTTAAATGCTGAGAACGTTAGAGCCCTATTTATGAGGGTATTCATTCTCAACAATGCTTTGTACAGTAAAAAAAACAAGACACAAAATACTCTGTTTACTGTTTCTCTGAATCCACTTTCCCCTCCCACAAAACAAAGCTTTACTCTGAGTGAAATCCAGGCCCCTTTGAAGATAGTGGCAGAACTCTCATTAACTTCATTGGAACCTCAGAGGACAGCTCAAATGTTCTTTGGAAATAAAATCCATTGTTTTGTATAGTGTGCAAAGTGCAATCTCTCTCTAGTGCTATCAGAAAACATGTGCTGATAAGGACACAGCCACAGAATCAAATGAAAAGGACTTAAATCCTTTCTAATTCTAGCAATCCTAACAGAAGGAGGGTGTTTGACATCTACAGGAATTTATGACAGGTCAAACTGATTTAATACAGAGGCTATTACTAGGTCCCTTCTGATTTCACTGGGTGAAATCAAAGTTGTTTCACTCAAGTTCTTCAGTTTCTTCTGTAAAAAGGTCTGCCAGATCAGCCACTGTCAACACTGAGGCTTCTGACTGTTTCATGGAAGAGCTGGTGTGGCTGTAGGGAAAATTTGCACATCAGAGTTAGAGAAATTGTTTAAGAAACAGACTGTGTGCAATAAAAAAAAAGAACATGCAACTGTAGATTGTCTGATATTTACATTACAGTGAACATCACAAAGAAAGATGACAAGGAAGGGTTTGAATACAGTGTAGTTGTAGCTGTGTCAGTCCCAAGATATTTGAGACACAAAGTGGATGAGGGAATATCTTTTATTGGACCAACTTATATTGGTAAGAGAGACAAGCTTTTGAGCCACACAGAGCTCTCCTTCAGGTCTGGGAAAGGTACTCCAAGTTTCACAGCTAAATGCAAGGTGAACAGATTGTTCAGCAAAAGTAATTAGCACATATTCAAAGGGACCATTCAAGGTAGACTGACCCAAAACACCTCTGCAGTCATAGGACAAAAAGAGGGGGCTAGTGGGTTACAGATAATAATGATGGCATAGCTGCTGTCTCAAATATTTACAAGACACCCTCAGATATTCATCCCAAACACATCACCAGACTCATCCATTTCATCCCCATCCATAGCAATTTTACATTCAACAATAAATACTTTGTCCCCTGGACAGACAGCTTCAACTCCCTCAGAGTTCCACTACAACTTCAACCAATACCCATCCATTGAACACTCCCACACTAGCATCAACTTCCTGGACCCCACAATCAGCTTCAACAATGGAACCCTACAGACAACCACATGTAAACCACATGATCACCGCTGTAATGATCACACCTTCCACAACACACTTTTCAGGATCCATGGATCCTACATGTTCCTATCACAACATGTTGTAGACTTATCAAGTGCACTAAATGCCGCAACAGCAACTATGTCGGTGAAACCAGATTGTTACTATGCTATCATATGAACTGACACAGGAAAATGATAAAAGACAAAAATATCCCATCACCTGTGGATGAACAGTTTTCACAAAGCCATCGCTCTATAGCTGACCTATCAGTCCTCATCCTCAAAGGAAACCTGCACCACACTTTCAAAAGACAAATTTGGGAGTTTAAATTCATAACTACTAGACAGTAAACATCATGGACTGAAAGAAAAACTGAATTTACAGCTTATTACAACAATCTATGACCCAACCCCCTTCTTTTGTCTGATGACTGCAGAGATAGTAACGGGCCACTCTACGCTAAATGGTTCCTTAGAATTTGTGCTGACTACTTACACTGAAAAATCTGTGCCAATTTGCATTTAGCTGTGACACTCAGAGTACCTTTCCCAAACCAGAAGAAGAACTCTGTGTGGCTCAAAAGCTTGCATCTCTCACCAGCAGAAGCTGGTCCAATAAAAAAATATTTATTTTGCCTAATTTGTGTCTCTAAGGAAAGGTATGGTTATTACCATGCTCAACCAAAACAGCATGAACCACTCTGTTGATTAGGTGGAGACCATTTTACAAAAGGTTTTCTCAATAGGCAATTTTAAAGACAAAGCAATTAAAGTAGTCTGATCAGCTATTTTGCTGTTCATATTTTTCAGAATAGGAACATAAGAATTGCCATTCTGGATCAGACCCGAGCTCCGTGTAGTCCAGGACCCTGTCTTACACTGACCAGTAATCATATGCTTCAAAAGAAGGTATAAGAACACTGTAGCTGTGGGATAATCTGCCCACAACATGTGATGCTGATCTGTAATAGTTAAGAGACTGACACAAGCCGTGAAGCATGAGGTTTAATACCCCTTCCCAAATTTTTGCTATTAATTATGTTATTTAATCATTGGACAAATTACTTGAACTTTTACATGCAAAAAGTATTAAAATGGTACAGATATGGAAAATTGATGAGACAATACTTTCAAAGATAAGGATGATGCCAAATCTCTCATTACGATCCCTTACCCCTCCAAATGAATACAAGGTGAGAATTTCGGTCATACAATGTGGTAATAGTCAAAAATTGTGAAAAAATAAACCCTTTAACTGCAGTTTCCTCCACTTAATTCACAGAAACAAGCTTTTGTGACTAGAAGCACTGCAGATCCAAAATAGCTGCAGAGGAGCAAAATTACTGTATTATGCTTCTTGCTCAAAAAACAAAACCATCAGCTGAGTTTTGATTCCAGTCTTTTTATTACTTGTGATAGTTTGGGAAGATGTAGAAAGCAGAAAACAGCTCAGATTTTCACATACCAAGTTAAGCTTTAAAAGCTGATGTTGATTAGAAAACTAACCAATGTGGTGTGGACATTATGTTTCTGGTTTACACAAAAATCTTATTTCTCGTCTCTTTTGGAAACCTCACACACACCTTAGGCCTAGTTCACCACTAAATTATTCTAGTTTTATGATAGTGTAATTTCACTGATTTCTATGCAATTATACTAGTGTAAAACTGGAGTACGGCAGACGTGAATCTTGTCTCACATTTATGGTTATTCCACAGACCTGAGTGCTTCACGTCCTTGGAGACTCTTTGGTTCTCTTAATTAAAATGCCTGGCTAGTAAGGGAATTTATTTACATTGTGTTCTGTTTCAAATTACTCAACACCAAATCCAGGTTAAGTTGTCCATTTTTCAAAGCTCTGCTAAAAAACATTTTGGGACTTTAGTCAAAACATTTCAGAGCAGAGCAAGGGTTTATGACAGAGTAAAACCTCATAAATATAATGAATACAGCATAAAAATTTCTTAAACACAGGGAATGCAGCATGTGTGTGTGTATAAAATATACTTTCATTTTTGGAACAACGCTTTTTAACCCCTCCCTCGTCCCCCAAAATGTACCTTCTCTCTACAGTTTTCAGCATCATTTGCATTCTCTCTTCTATTGTTGCTTTTATCAGGAACCTGTGAACAATGGTGGGCCTGCATGTGTTAAAAAAAATAAAATTGAGCATTGGCATATTTTCTTAGAACACTGTCAAGAAGTTCAGGTGCAAATTTTGGCCTCCCTACAAATTATTTTAACCTTGTTGACCGTGGATTTTAAAGTTCCAATCCTGCAAGGTGCCGAGCAACCTCTACTGACAGTAAAGGGTGTTCAGCAACTCCCACCACACAAACAGCAACTTTGCAAGATCAGGCCCTCAATGAATATAAAAATAAATAAAACCCTAATAGACACTGGGTAAAACACTGCTCTGTTTCACTAGTAAAAATAAAAAAAGCTCAAAGTGTATATCTTGTGTGCAACACTGCCTAATGAAGCTCAACCCCAGACGCTCAGAGCCATGATTCCTTCTGTATCTCCCAGGGCCAGATTAACTCATCACTTGGCCCTAGCCAAACACACACTTCTGGGCCCCTACCTTGTTTGAGAAGAAAGCAGTTTTCTTTACCCAGTGCCCCCCTCTCTCCTTGGCTCTGTTGGAAATGGCAAGCGAACCTCAGCTGTGTGAGGTGAGCTCTGCCCACCCATGAGGATGCACATGTATTGAAAGAACTTCACTCGAGTGAGTGGTGGTGTGACCTGGCACAAAGTGTTGCAACACCACTCATGTGATGTTATTTTAGTTCACTTGCAAATCCGCATCAGTAAATATATATACAAATAAATTTCAGCCCTAGGCACATGTCTGTTTTACCTATGTATTAATCCAGCCTGGGTAACTCCTCAGCACACAGGGAGAGCATTCCTGCTGCTACAACTCTTAAAGGAAAGTGGCCTGCTCCTTCTTGTATGCTGGGCCTGCTCCATAGATTAGCGTGGTATGTGGATGGGAGAACAGTCCTGTCTTCTCCCATCACATGGTGTGATGTGCACAGGGCATGGGGACATGGAGGAAACATCTCCTGAACTCCCGAGTAGAGGAATTGTGACAGGCTCTTTGCTTGTTGTCTGCAAGAGCCCACCTATATGAAGGCCAGTCACAATCTGATCCTGAATAATGAACTCAGTCCATTGTTTGTATAGGACCTACAATATTTTATACCAGGGATAGCCAATAGGTAGCCCGCAGTCCAAATCCAGATTGCCAGAGGCTTTTCACTGGACCACGGGGGCAGGCCAGGACTCAACCCCATCAGAAGCGCATCAGGGCTCAGGGCTCCAGCCCCTGCCATGCATGCTGGTGTGTCCAGCAGAGGATGAATCCCTGAGCGTGCCCTCGTGCTCTGCGGAGCTGAAGCCCTGAGCCTGCCCCACCCCCAAGTCAGCCCCAGGCACCCGCCAAGGCTCTCACTGTCAGCCCCATGGGGGTGGGGGCATCTGCCACTGAGTGACCTCTCAGCCCTGGGTACTGGCTCCCCCAAACCCATCAGCATACGGCCAATCACTCTTCTACCCGCACTGGCCTCCCACCCAGAACCAAATGCCCACCACCCTCCAGAGTTTCATTGTACAGGGAAGACTCTGGCAGTCTGGATTTGGCCCATGGTCCACCTAATGACTACCTCTGCAATAGGCCCTGAGTATATTACACCGCATGGTATGTATTCATTGAACAGGGGCACTTGTGGTGTAAAAAATGTTTCTCTGGAGTCTGGACCTTCACCAAGAAATCTGAACCTTTGACAAAAAATAATTGACTACCCTTGTTTTATATTACACTGCTTCTGAGCCAGTCCAAGAAAGGGAGCTTAAGGTAATGACTAATTAAACCTCATTTTCAGAGCTATGCTGATATCACTAATGAAGAAGACAAGAAGCAACAAAATGGTGGCTTATGTGCCATATAAAAAAGGGTAAAAAATCTGTTTGCCAAATGGAGAAGAACAAAGCTGACTATAAATCAAAAGTTAGTATCTATGAGAATACCTGGAGAGCCTTCTGACATACGTTTCTTTCAGAACAGGAATTTATATTAAAAAACGAATCACTAAGCACTGAACACTGCTCAGTTAGAACCTGATTCAAAGTCCACTGAAGTCAATGGGAGTCTTTCAAGCCCTACAGTAAAATTTAGTGGATGAAGTCAATATAACTACTCATGTTGGTGAAAAGTAAACATCAACACAGGTCTATGCAAGATAGGGACTAAATCTTATTTAACTCCAGATTTATGCTGGTGAAACAGAACAGAATTTGGCCCTTGCTACATATTTAACTTATACATAGTCCTCTTCTTGACTCAAGACTCATTACAATTTTATTGAAGTGTACAACAAAGCATATTGTTGCTGCTGCTTAATATTATACTGTCATGCCTAGATACTTCAGTGCCAGCACCACGTGAAATTACAGTGTAGGCTGTTGCTATTATTTGTTCCCACAGTTGATTCAAAATATTTACCACCACACCCAGTATCCATCTGCTTATACATTCTCTCTCACATATGACTCCTGCAACTCCCTCTACCCCAAACAAAAATAAACATACAGTATCTTTCAGCTAAGTTTCTATTTAATGTGTGGCTCTTTTGGTTTGACTAGTAATTTCTGAAATCTAAAAAGGTGAGCATTTACAGTTAATCTGCAAATGATAAACTATTAAGGGGTGTGGGTCAGTGGTTTCAACACTAACATGAAAATGCAACACCAAAACAGCAATACTAAAATTTGTGCAGATTTCGTGGATCCACCTATGACTGAGATATTTAAATAAAAATATAATGGAACAGTACCAATTAAAAAATTATGTATTACACTTGGCCCTCTTGTCCCCCTGTCAGTCTGTAATTTTACAGTTGTAGTTTCCTATTTTAAAACCTTTTTCTCTTTCTCTGCAGTTGTGTGAGACCCCCACACAAAAAATGGAAGCTGACTGACTATACACTGGAAACTGCATTTGATAACACTTTTTGTATTGTCAGTTTCACAAAGTAAACAGACACACACTTCTCCAGTTATAATTAAACAAAAAAGTTTAGAGGAATCTTAAATGGTCATGATTAGATGTTACAGCGATGGGCACTACAGAAAAATGTGAGAGAGGTACTACTTGTAATAAGAGGAAAAGTAGCCATTTTTATTTTCTTTTTTAAGTTCACAGTGTCCCTTTACAGAAGGACTGTAACTGTCGTATAGGTGTCATAGGTTGCTTACCACAAGTGAAAGTGCTAAACACTTTCTCATACAGTTTTAATAGTTACAGAATATAAGCAATGATCATCAATGTAAAGCTTAACATCAGTAGGTTTCTTTTAACCTAGTAAAAAGCTAAATGACCAATGAATTATTTGGGCTAGATGGTCTCTTTCCATAGCAATGAGACTGGATATCCTGGAAACTTCAGTAGTTCACAAGGTGTTTTGTTTTCTTTTTTAACTGCACAAAGAATTCCAGAAGTACAGTGTGAAAACCCCACAATGCTCATTTCAGAAGGCCCAGCGGATGGGCCAATTCTTCGACTATGCTCCAAACAGACCTCCCACTTAGTCTGACTGCCCATCTTCTTCAGGAGTCACACCTACCCACAAATATATACTTTATCCCCCTCTCCAAAAGGGGAGTAGCAGGTGCAAAAGGGGAGCTCTCAGCAGCATTTCCACAGCCAATTTCCACTCAGATATCCAACAGCAACCTTAGGAGTATTTTGCTAGGAATTGCTGCTCCCCATTTCCACTGATCGGCACCTCATTCTTGGTTCACTTCCTTCACACCTGTAGAATCCCGGCCCTGCACTGTCAGAGGGCTTTCACAGCTCCCAGGGAAGATGAAGCTTATAACTGAGTCAGTACTAATTTCCACCAAATCTTTCATGTTCTTCATCCAGTTTTTACTGCTCTTGGCTCACCTGTGGCTACCTCAATAAAGGGGAGAATTGGGACTTTTAAGTTTTCCAGTCCAACCCACTCATCTCCCAAAACAACATGCAGAATAGCAATACCGCGGCAGAGTGGCTTGCTTATATTAGTGTAAATGTGCAGTTAAAATGAAGAAGATCACTAATTAGAAAAAGGAGAAAAATCTAGTGATGATTAGCGATTAAGATCACTAATTAGAAAAGGAGAAGTTTGTGTTAAAACATAACAGCAAAACTGAATAGAAGAGATGCTTAGAAGGGAAAAAAATATTGTTATGCTCGATTTTTTCCACATGAAAAGGAATGTGGTTCTTGAGACCAAAGCAGTTAAGCCAGTAAAGTACTGACCCCTTCTGAGTTACCTGCCACTCAGATAAAATAGAAAAATATCATGAACCCATTCTGCCTTTACAAAATTGAAGAGATGTTGTAGTGCTAGTGGCTAGAGCTTGAGATAATGAGTCAAGACACTAGATTCTAGTCTTGGTTCTGAATATGTGGCCTTTGGTAAGTCACACAAGGAAAAGTTTTTGTAAGTGCCTAAATAGCCCTGTCTTAGGAACCTAAGTCCCACTGACTTTCAATGGGACTTAATGCTTAAATCACTTTTGAAAATGGAAAGTAAGAACTTAAGTCACTTAGGTTCTGTTTGAAGATTTAATCCATAACCATGCTGTTCCTTAGTTTATCCATCTGTAATGTAAAGATACATACACCACCTCCCAGCTTAGAGATTCTCAGGACGTTGCCACATAAGCGGACAGTATTATTTCAGAGCAAGGCAACAGAATGGCAATTTTAAGCAACATTTATTTTAATTCTTACTTTGTTTGTCCAATACGATGCACTCTGCCAATGGCCTGAAGTTCATGTGCAGGATTCAAAATGGGCTCCACTAACAGAACATGAGTCGCTTCAATTATGTTTAATCCATTGGAACCAGTATGAAGCGGTAGCAACAAAATATTGATCTTGGGATCATATTTAAATGCGGAGAGGTTCTCCTAGAAGATAAACACCATATTAGCATTTTAATGGGAGTCTTTTCTGAATAAGAAGTATAGTGTCAGTATGACAATCAGGATCCAGACACCCTGGGAGCCAAATGGAATCTGAACCCTGAAGAATAAGCAAGTGTATCACCGGATTGTATACAGTATTATTGTACTATCAAAGTGTATCAGCTAAGGTCTGCTATGAAAGCTGGTGAATCTCTGGTCATTAATATTACTGAGTGACGTATGTACACTTAGTGTGTTATACTGGGAATATGTTCCTAAAACACGGTCAGATCAAGCCATGTGAACAGAGTGATAAACAGGTTTGTTCCTGACAAAGGAACGTGGATATGCCAGGGTACAGCTTTGTAAGCCAGAGACAATGAAAATACATTTTCATCTAATGTGAAGGAAGTAATCAAACCAATAGAAAGAGCTAATTCACAAGAGAAAAAAGAAGAATGCACGGTGTCTGCGTAGCAGCAGGGGAGAACTCTGTTTGGGATGTACACTTCAAAAGGAAACATTTCAAAGGTTTACTGGACTATAAGAAGAAAGATAAAATCCCCTAGCTGTCCGTTACTCACGGGACAAAGGAATCAGAACCTGCTGACTCTGTGAATGGTGGATCCTTCTGCCCGAAGGACTGGAGATGCTGGTAGCTTGATGTGAGAATTCTTCGGCAAAGGTCGTAACTTGCTAATTAGTTTTGGTCACTAGAAAAGCATGCTATTTTGTTTGTAACCATACCTGTCTCTCATTCTCTAGCTTACAACCACTTAAATCTATGTCCTTTATTAATAAACATATTCTTAGTTTTACTATAATACTTTGTATTAAGATAAAAAGTGTGTCCTCAGCTGGGCTAACAAGCCTTAGGGGTGTGTGTACTGTCTCTTTGGAGACAGTGGATTTAGTAATTTCTACAGACACGTCTCTGGTGAATTTGGGAACTGGGGTTCACTGAACGTTACCTACAAGGCAAGCTTTAGATTGGTAGTCTTGAGGAGTTTTCTGGTGAAGCAGGGAGGTGACATACTATTTAAGCTACAGCAAAGCTTTCTCCTGCAGGTCTGGGCTCCCTGAAGAGAATGTCAGAAACTGGGTTGTTGGGTTTATTTATTTACTTAAAGAGAATTTAGTAATTGACAGCCCTGAGACAGCCCTATTTTATTCAGAGGACAAATGGACAGCAGCATTGCAAGCATTCCCCATAACACCCTGGCCAATCTTATCTCGTCCCCTTGATCCATACACTTTTAAAAAAAATGTATAGTTTATGGTTTATTTTTGTGTTTTTGAATTTTTAAAAAAATTATTATGGTTTAGAATTCATAAAACCAGAGATCAAAGGCTCTGCCTTGATCAGTTCTATTATTTTCATTCCATTTTCCGAAAGGAGATGCAAGGTGAAAGGTCAAATGAATTTCTTCTAATTATTCCCTGACCCACCCGTCCTACAAAAAGTGACCTGTAGCAAAATCTGCTTTCTGTACCTGAAATTTACTAATTCCATTAATCTGAGCAAACACCATGTTGTTATCATATAGAGCTTTTGAAATTATGTCCAAAACATCTTGCCACTAGAGGAAAAATACAAAATAAAAGCAAGTCAGTATTACATATAGCACTGACAACACTAGAATATGAAAATACAGGAAGGACTGTAATATCTTACCCTTACCAATAAGTAACCCAAAGAGACTGCAGTTATAAAAGAAACCTTTTATGATACGCCTTACATATGAACATGAACCACGTTTTTATTTTTTGTTTTTTTTATCCAAGAACAGCATCTTTTAAAAATTGTCTAAATATTAAAGATACAAAGTGGCAAATAGTCCAGCAGTTAGAGTGAGCCAACGGAACCCATAGGAGAGAAAACTAGCACAAAGAAATAAAGATCAGTTTGAGCAGAAGAGATCTGCAACAATGAAATGTAGTTTTAAAATTTATGAAAAATCCTTTGACAGCCTCTTTTCAACCTAGTTACAACACATGCAGCATTGATAATGCTCCTGCATATGAATGTTCAGTGTTTGTCCTTTGAACATCTGTAAAGTAGGGGTAATGATACTGACCTCCCTTGTAAAGTGCTTTGAGATCTACTGGAGAAAAGTGCTATAAGAGCTAGATATTAATTATTATTATTGTACCAATTCTTTCAATCTATTAACCATGACTACTATCAACAATGTCCCAATCACATGAAGAGTCCTTCACAACTCTCAAATAATCAAGTGGATACTGAAAATTATTTTATATAGGTTAGTACCTAAATTGAATTTGGGAAACAGTTATTGGCATTTAAATTTGTAGAACACAAAGTAACCTTTAAGATAGAAACTGTCGATAAATACCGTTGAGAAAACTAAAGATTTAGCCCCTGGATCTTTAAACTGGATTTTCTTCAGAGTCCGGACCACAGCTTCCACTTTGGTGGAGTGACTTCCCTTTGAAAAGGGAAAGAAAAACATCAGCACACAGTAGGATAAAGCAAAACTGAAGGAAACAAAACCACACATGCACATTACACGCTGATCTTTCTATCAGCATCTCTTAAATATAGTGCTGTCTCTGTCTTATGCATCTCAAAAGAGTTCAGCAAATATCTGTTACCCTAGTATATATATTTTTTGGATAGGTCTTACAAAATTATACCAGGAACTCTGGAGGCACCTTCCATAGTTTGCTCTTAGACCATACTCTTCCCAGGGCAGAGACTATCCATGAAATTCAGAACCTGGAGTCTGTGATTGGGGCACTGGGGAAAGGTAGGTTAAGATGGCTTTCAGCTGCCTTTGTGCTCTTCCAAGTAACACACTGCTCTGGGAGCTACACCAATCCCCACTGTAATTTAGATAGCCCTCTGGGTGTCAGTTTTGCCCATCACCTCCACAATACTTTGCACTAAAACCCAGTCCCTGACACAACTCTCCCTCCCCCAGTACATGCCTTGGAGGGCTTGCAAGGGGGGTCCTT
>ML675604.1:29823057-29867582 GCA_007922155.1 Mesoclemmys tuberculata | reverse complement strand
CTCCCTCCCCCAGTACATGCCTTGGAGGGCTTGCAAGGGGGGTCCTTGAAGTATGACTGTCATCCTTAGCTCCTACACTGGGCAAATTCTGGGCTTTTAAGGGTTCTGTGCCACTTGGTCCTTTCACCAAGGCTGGAGTCAGAGTAAGAATCGCACCATTTTTGTTTGTGTCTGGTACAGCAATGAACCACCCCTGAAATAAATAATTCTTTAAAATGGTTATTTAACATAGGGTTCTATCATTTGTCTTATTTATACTGATTTATGTAACAAGGTGTGCCTTATTCATAGCTTCTTGGTGCGTTTAACAGACATTTAGAGAACAATCACAATATAAGACGAGTAGAAAACTTAACAAATAGCAACTAAAAATTTGAGATAAACAGTACTCACAAACACCAACTCTCTTTTAACTCTAACAAATAGCTTCTACTAAACACTGTAAATGTCAACAGATGCTATTTTGGATCAACTGAAGGGGACAGAATTCTGTAATCCAGCGCTATTATGGAAAGCACCCTGCCAGTAAGTTCCCCCTTCTTTTAAAGAAGAGATCTCCAGATTGGGTGCTCTGATGATTGTAATTGCAGCACTATAGTATAGGAAGAGATATATGTATGGTAGGCAGATCTCATGCACAACTGTCAAACCCAGCTCATGAAACTCCATCTAAAAACCAACAACTAACCAACGCACTAGAGAACGAGTGTGATGTGCTCATGATAAAATACACTGCTTAAAAAGTGAGCTGCTGCATTCTCACTGTCAGTTTCTAAATGGGTAGCCCATGTACAGCACAGACGGTAGTCTAATCCTGAGATAGCAAAAGCATAGAGAATAGTAGCAAGATCACGTAGATGGAAAAAAACATCCTGTCCATAGCTGCTATGTGATTGCCTAACAACAGTACATAGCATTCATAAGAATTATTACAGAATTATGGCCAAAACTTTCACACTTAGGTACCTAAAATTAGATACCTGCATCTATATTTAAGCATAAAATATGTGGCTTGATTTTCACTGATATCGAGTATCTACAAGTACCATTCACTCGTGGTCAGGGAAGGTAGTACATGCACGCACTGGAGTCCATCAACAGAGACAGCTTCCTCCTGAAACAGAACTTGCTGCCTTCAAAGCAGATGTTCGCCACCACAAAAGTGACACTGCAATCTATGATGTGGCAAAGCCTGCACAGCAAAACGTTAAGTTTTTTTAGGCACTTCGTGCAAACTGTTAGGTAGCCTTTCCGCTCAACAGATGCTATTAATTCTAAACACAGATCTCTAGGCACCAGATGTGGCATTATGATTAGAGAGAAAAGATTTCTTACAAAAGGAATGGAACTTGCAAAATTATGCAGGTTGCTCATCTAATTATATAAGTCGTTGGCACTTATGCCCTAGTGAAACTGGCAAAGTACTTTGTAAGCAGACAGCATCCTAATGCAGGGATATAAGTGTGGGCAGTGAAGCAATCATGAACAGATATCATTTGTGAACTCTATCAATGCTCATGGTCAGGGATCTCATAGACTCATAGGTCAGAAGGGACCAATATGATCATCTAGTCTGACCTCCTGCACAAGGCAGGCCACAAAACCCTACCCATACACATTTATAACAACCCCGAACCCATGACTGAGTTATTGAAATCCTCAAAAGTGAGATTTGAAGACCTCAAGCTGCAGGGAATCCACCAGCAAGCGACCCATGCCCCATGCTGCAGAGGAAGGCGAAAAACCTCCGTGGCCCCTGCCAATCCGCCCCGGAGGAAAATTCCTTCCCGACCCCAAATATGGCGATCAGCTAAACCCTGAGCATGTGGGCAAGACTCACCAGCCAGCACCCAAAAAAGATTTCTCTGCAGTAACTCAGTTCCCATCCCATCCAGCATTCCCACAGACCATTGAGCAGACTTATCTGCCGATAATCCAAATCAATTGCTCAAATTAAACTATCCCATCATAACATCCCCTCCATATACTTATCAAGCTTAGTCTTAAAGCCAGATAAGTCATTTGCCCCCACTACTTCCTTCGGAAGGCTATTCCAGAACTTCACTCCCCTAATGGTTAGAAACCTTCGTCTAATTTCTAGTCTAAATTTCCTAATATCCAATTTGTACCCATTCGTCCTCGTGCCTATATTAGTACTAAACTTAAATAATTCCTCTCCCTCCCTAACGTTAATCCCCCTGATATATTTATATAGAGCAAGCATATCCCCCCGGAGCCTTCTTTTGGCCAGGCTAAACAAGCCAAGCTCTTTGAGTCTCCTTTCATAAGGCAGATTTTCCACATCTGTCCACATCTGTCTTGGGTTAGCTTTAAAAATCAAATAGTTTGAGTGGCTATGTAAGACAAGCACATGGTTAGCGAACTAGGATTGATATTGCATGTGCACAGATGTGAATTGATATAAGTGCTGAATTCTCTGGTCTCTAAGGCTACTTTGTTTGCATAAGTGGGCCAGGTGGCCTTAAAGTGGCTAGAGATGGCCATTAGAGAATTCCTCCTCTGCATGGGAACTCTCCTACTGATGTGATTCTGTTGGAAATGGATCTTCCACTGCCTATGCCAGCTGCTTCCCCACAGTGTCAGAGGATTGAGGGGGGATGCCAGGCAATTCCAGAGGCAGAACTCAGTGAAGTTCTGCTATGTTTGATCCTCTACTGGCTTAAGATCTCTGAGGGAACTTCTTAAGAACTTTATACATGTGTATGTTTTATTAAGGCCAGATCCACCAAAGCACTTGAGCATGAGTATAGCAGTCCTACTGAAGTCAGAAAGAGGAACAATTATGGTGGTATCCATCCTTCCTTTGTCTCCAATGTTCCAAATGCAATTTTGTTCAATAGAACATTCCAAAAGATTCTGTTACCAGAGCCAAGAGGAAAGTATACAGGGGCGTTCTTGCTCAGGTCCCCTCTCACAAGAAGGTATGGAAGATGGAAAAGATTTTGGCACATGATTGTTGAACTATCCTGACAGTCAGATCAAATTTAGTGCATTTATGCTGCCTGGAGTATTGGTGGGGAAGGGTGGTTACCAGTCTACGTGTGTGCATGGAGCAAACATTGGGCTTCTCAAGCATTCGTGTGTCACAAGTAGCTATGTGAATGCTCCAGAAAATCTGTATAAAAGCTAGAGATGCCAAGGGCTTCAGTATGCACTGCCAGCTTCTTTGCCACTGTTTTCAATAATGATTTCTGTGCTATGTCATGAGTACAGGAGTGGACAACTTTTGGTGCCAACACCTTTGCTATTTATATGCATCTAGAATCCTGTTTCCAGACATGTGAATAGACTGTTCAGTGTGAATAGACTATTCAAAAACATATCTCTAAAAAAGGTTGGAGGCTGGGGAGTGCTGATGATACTCTTGATGACTCTATGACAACAGCCAGCCAATGGTATCATCCTTAGTGAGGGGAACTGAGACTGGTTAATGCACAGAATTTCTTATAAGTGCTGGAATAGAGTGGCAGGGGCTGGGGTGGTTCCCCAGGTGGAACGAGGCTTCTTTCTACTCTAGTCTCTACACTGTTGCAAACCCCAATCTTTCTCTCCTTTGTCTTCTGGATTACATTAGCTGCATGCAGAATCTCTTTATTGTGCTCTGTGAGTATCAGCTTATTGGCTGTCGTAGGAGTTAGGGAAGGGTGCTGTGGCCATCTATGGAGTTGGAAGTGACTGCCTGGGCACTTATGGTTGGTTTCATGTACAATTAGTTTTTCTTTCAATCAAAGGACTGCAACTTTGGGCAGTTGGTCTTGGATGCATGGGTAAAATTCTCTTGGAAAACTGGGGGTGGGGGTAAATTAAATAGGGGAACACAACTAGTGTTACCCCACAGAGGTTGGGAGTTGGAATAATGTCCTTTTTCTAAGAACTCGGCATCAGTGCATCTTCCTAGAAGTGGTTGAATCTGCATGGAGGTCCAGGTAATTATGCAAGGTGTTGTCTCAATAGTTAGCAGTTGCCTCATCAGCACAATACTTTGGACTTAATCATGTTTTGGTATGATGCACACTTGGCTGGCCAAACAAATGTTATGCTCTGGACTGGAGAATCAAAAAAGTGAGGTGGCCTATGACAGTTTTCCCCTCTTTTCAATGCTTCTAGGACAAGCTGCTTTTTAGGAGATACTTTCAGTTAAAGGTTTAATAAAGCTACAGCCCCAAAGCCAAAAGATTATAGTTTTGTCACCATCCATGCACAAGCAGAAAAAGATTATAATCACCATGCCATTCACAATTACTATTTGCACAAGAACTATTTAAAACATACAATTTCTCATAAATACAGACCAATTTAGCTTAGTCAACAGCACCACAGTTAGTTGTACTGCTGAACTAACTAACACAAATAACAGTGGGTAAGTTGACCATTTTCCCCTTTTGTATAGTATGAACTTCATACCATTTCACTTTACAGAAATCAAACATTTACACTACAAAGAGCCTTATAATTAGAAAGCTTTCCTTTTACACACAACATCAAACACTGACAAATGAATTCAACTAAAATCTTCTAAGTCCAACCTTTGCAACAGGAAAACTGCCCAAAGAAAATACATTAATTCAACTGAAAGTTCAAGATGTGCACATAAACAGCTCAGGTAACCATGTGATTTTATTACTGCAAATATCAGTCCTTCTTCATTCCATCCTCATACCTCTCCTTGTTTACATAATTTGTCACAATGTACAAAATTAGAGTCCTGTGACCACTCAGGCAGTGAGTAACTCACTGGTGGAAGTGCCTGCAGTTTCAAGGCCTTATATAGACTTCAGTATAACAACCATATTTTCCAGATTCTTGACTGATCAGCAGCATTAAAAAAGAAAACAAAAGCTGTCACTAAACAGTACCACAGATTTTGTAAAAAAATTACTACCACCACCACCAAATGCCTTGAAATTTGGTAATTTTTACATTTTATAAAAAAGCATTTTCATGGCTTCATTACTTTACTCATCGCTGTGGTTCCACTCTTCCTACAGCTCATATTTGCTTTGTTTTTGTCAGTTTTTGCAATGTCACTCTCCTGCTGATCTGAGTGTATTGCACATCAGTGCCACCTAACAGGAGTGAAAGGAGCAGCAAGAGAGTTGAAACTATGGATACAATACAAGTGTCCCAGTTCCTTTGCTGCCCCCAGTTCTTTAAAATCGTTTTGCTCTAAACAATCAAGTTAAAGGTACACCATCACCTTGAAAAAAATAAAAATAAAAACTACAACTCCCTTACACTACCACCACCCCCCACACTCACAAATACCTAGAAGAAACCTTGGTTCTCAACTAAAGAAAAAATAAATACCAAATGAGGTTTATTCTTAGTAACAAAAATAAGTCAGGATTTTTCCCCATTGTGTTTACAGGAGGTGTACCATAGATACTATGTATTCTTGGCTTCCAGTCTGGCCTTACATTTGTTATGCTATTGCCCAGCAACACATCTTGGTTTGTTTACATTAGAGTTTAACTGGAGTTAAATGATAGCTTACATATTTGTACATGCTAGTCTGACCAGAGTAACCCACTAACATCTGAATCCTGTTGTGGAATGTCCAGAGTATCATGTATAAAGACGTTAACTGACGATCAATTAACCCATGTTAAAAAATGTCTAGTGTGAATGTATTCCCTGATTAGAGGCAGACTAACAATAGCTAGAACTTTCCACAAAGAGTGAAAAACTTGCTAGGATTCCCCCATGTACTAAAACTGGAATGATACAAAGAAGATATTAGCACAGCTCAATGCAAGGATGACATGCAAATACATGAAGTGTTTCATATTTTAGCTGAACCAAAGGTTATAGAGTTGATGCAGTAATGCTTTAGTGCAGTTCTGTGACCTGTATTATATGGGACATCAGACTGAATGATCTTAATGATCCCTTCTGGCCTTAAAATACATGAATCTATGAAGGAGACCCCCCTGAATATTCCCTTGCACTGTTCAAGATGGAATGATATTTACCCCCCCCTTCCAAAACTTCTGGGTAAACAATGTAAATATAGAAAAGATACTGTTAAGAAACCCACAAACACAAGCCCAAACAACTAACGCCCAAAGTACAGCCTACCTACTCCCCCTGGTGCCAAGTCATGCCAATTACTTCCAGCACTATATTCACTATTTGAATTAGGCTTAGGGTACGCTACCCTGGAGGCGTAATTATCCAGCTTACGTAGACATTTGCCTGCTAGCTTTGATCATGGCAGTGTGCTAAAAATAGCAGCATAGCCACAGTACTGCTGCCTGAATCTGTACCCAGGGTCTCTGACAGACAACTTGGGGCAGGGCAGCTACCCCATCCTGTGGCCTGTGCCACTGTGGCTACCATGGTATTTTTAGTGTGTTAACTTAATCAAAACTATTGCATGTCTACCTGAGCTGGAAATTGCATCACTAGCTCCAGGATAGATATACCTTTAATCTCCTCAGTCAAAACATTACCAAGCTACCTGCCTCTCTACCACTGTACTTCAAGTCCAGGTTCCTCATCCATTTTCTTTTCAACCGCCATGAGGAATCAATTTTGTTTTGTTTTTAAACTAGAATTTTATAAAGCCACCATTGTAAAACAAAAAATTAATATGCTTCTGGCCTAGGTATCCCAAACATTACATAAAATCCAAGAAAATAAACCTCCTAAACAAACTCCGTCATCGGGAAGAGATGAAAATAGCAAAGAAGGAACACACCTTAATAGGAAGGTTTCTCTGAAAGCCTTCAGAACAGCTGCACAAGGACTCAGATGAACAATTTCAAGGAAGAAGTGCTATAGAAAGGAACCAGGGTCTTGGGACAAAGAACCAGCCAGCAGTTTTAACTGCCTTAACAGGTCGGTCAGCTCAGTAATTACTCAAATGGTAAGCTCTTCAGGGCAGTGATCGTCTTTGTGTTGTATGGTTGTGCTTAACACAACAGGATACTGTTAGAACTCCTAGGCAATACTGCAATACAAATAATAAATAGGATTTTGGCTTCTAAGTTCCTATATCCCTTTAAAAGTGAATCTTAGGCCTGGTCTACACCTACCTTTGTGATTCGGTGGCAGTCGACAGGAGATACGCAAGTGACATACTTGCGTATCTCCCGTCGACTTTGCAGTGTCTCCTCTGCACGCCATCCACACTGCGCTGCGTCGAAGGGAAAAATGTTCCCTTTGACGCAGCGTTACGCCACTTACCGGGGTGGTTTTCTTGCATCGCTTACTGGATCAACTGAGCGGGTCTATAAAGACCGCTCAGTAGATCCAGAGCAATTGATCTGACGGCAGCGAATTTGCCGCCGTCAGTGTACTCCCAGCCTTAGGTGTTGCAACTCTGAGCACAGTAATGCCTAAACAGATTTACAAATCAGCCCAAGAGTTTTGTACACTTAGGTCTGTTCTACACTGCTGCTGTCGACTTACTTACGTTGCCATATCACGGGCACCCTCCGGTCAACACAGCCTTACTCCTTTCGGGTGGATAGATTAATCATGAGGACCAGGGAGCACTTCCAGGATCGACTGAGAACATCTCCACAGCCCGCTCAATTGATCGCACTGCATCAATCCCTGCAGCCTGGCAGCGTAGACATGCCCTCAGTAAAACCTTGAATCAAACCCACTGACTAATCAGCAACCGAAGTAGGAGGAGGAGGGAAGGAGCTGCAAACTTCTTTGTAAGGAGGCCTTTTTCTTCAGTAACAGCAGCTGCCACAATAGGACAGCAGCAGCCATGAGCTAAGAAGCAGAGTCTCATCCTCACATCTAAATTGCATCAAAATAATGTAGTATCGGGCTGTTAAGAAGGCGCTCCTGTCTAATAGCACCTACATCACCAGATAAAGAAACAGATCTTAAGACTTGTAAAGAAAATATTGTTTGATAGCATTCTGTCTGGCAAGGAATCACTGATCAACAGTTGTGATTGCGAAATCTATACTACTTTATTGTTGCGCCTTTATGGTCCTTTACTTCTCTATTGTTTTTCTGAATGGTTTCTCTTTGATTGTTTCTATTTCTTGCATAACTTATTTTGCAAGATTTAGATCATCTAAGGTGGTAGGGTGTGATTGGTTAAA
Organism: Mesoclemmys tuberculata; assembly: GCA_007922155.1. Lineage (NCBI taxonomy): Eukaryota > Metazoa > Chordata > Testudines > Chelidae > Mesoclemmys > Mesoclemmys tuberculata. The sequence goes on along the minus strand of ML675604.1, from coordinate 29,859,492 downwards.
TAATTGTTTTATAATGGACTAAGACTGGTGAAAAATACTGTTTTGTAGTACTTTAGTTTAAAATGATTGGTTAAAGTATTGTTAAGCAGAACTCAAGTTTAATTATATAAACTGGGGTCCAAAAAGAAGTTCTTCAGAATATAACTCCAGGACACAGCCCAAGTCAGAGCTGCCAGACCTCAACATCTTGCCAACCATATTGTGCAGAGGCTGGAACCTCGGATGAGCTGATCCTGAATGGCCACCAGGAAAAGGTCATCTGCTTTACTGGAGTGGTGAGTATTGTATGCTTAGCATGTGTATTCTGTTTTGGTACCCGTTAGTAAATAGAGAGTGAGGATATTACTGTGTAAGGCTCTTTCACTAGTAAAAGGCCCCACAAACCTACAGAAGATTACTACGAGTCCTAGGAACTGGGTAAGGGTGAGGATGCTTAAATTAATCAGGTTATGCCTTGAACCCATGAAAGGGTAAAGGAGGGGTGCCCTAGAGTGTGCGGGTAACACCTTCATCCTTCCATCATTGAGCAAGAAAACCACATCCTGGAACTCTTCAACACCGTGTCAGGAAGGAATTGAAAGGAGAGTTTTATAACAATTCACCCTAGAATTAAACATACATACAGCTGAACCACAATGTTGAACCTGCAAATGCTTACAACAGGCATAATGATTACTACTGGGAGCAGTTTCCTCAACTGTATTGACTGCCCTCAAGTGTACTACTGTTGATGTTGTATATGTTAATCTTCATTCAGCAATGTTTAAAAAAAAAAGAGAGAGAAAGAAAAAACCAACTTCTTATCCTTTAAAACCACTACAGTCTGAACAGAAGCTAATCTTTCATGACTATCCATAAAGTCCGTAAACCTAAAACTGTACCACTCAGAGGTGTGGAAACGAGAGACAGACAGACAGACATGGCAAGTAGCTAATCTTAATTTAGGAACAAAATTCAGGTATTTGGTAAATCCAGATGGTTGGTTACAAAATGGTTAAAATAAAGATGCAATAATTTTTTCCTAAGAAAGTGCTACTCATCTAAGTAAAGGCTGCTAAAATTACTAGACCTACAGGGCATAGCTACAAAATGCCCTTCATTCAATCATCCTCCAAGCAAGTTATTCACAATCCTTTATATGACATGGGTCTATTTTTACAGGAGGTGAGACATTAAGAAAACCCTCACTAAAATGCAATAAAGGCTGTTTCTGATATAGGAGGCATTTAGGTTCTGGCCATCAGATTTTATTCTTACATGAAAGACAATATTTATCCAGTTTTAAAAAATTAGTTTAGTAACACATCTCTAACAGACTTCAGTCAGACACTTAAAAACATCCTTCCAAAACTTCTGATCTTTGATGCCATCATATGTGGCATGTTTGTACTTTAGGCTGAAAAAAGTAATGAAAATGTATTTTGTGTTTAGGAAAAATTAAAATGTTTACTTGACAGTTAGCTTCTGGTTGTCTAAACTTTTGGAAAGGGAATAAAAATGAGGACTCCCAGCTAGGATGGGAAAAAGCCTTACATGCTTATGAATTGCACTCGTGAACATATTGTGGGTCTGCATGCCTAATTCAAGCATGCACAAGCTCTGGTGCATAAGTGTGTACATCTGAAAATGTGGGCCAAGATATCCTACATATGATGGATTACCTTCACAGGAATATCGTCATCCTGGTTTGCAGTCTCTGCAGTGAAGACATAGGATATTTCCTTATGAGAAGTTGTCTGTCTGCAGATGGCACATTTAATTGAACGTCTGCGGGTGCCAACACTGTACTGCTCTATAATAATAGCTATGCACTCATTACAGAAGCAATGTCCACATGTCAGCACTGCCCACTACACAGGGAAATATAAGAGGAACAACAGTACAATGTAAAACCACTTCCTTCTCCTTATGTATACATAAGAAAAAAATTCAGATATATAATTTTGATTAAAATTATATTTTTAAAACATTTTCTTAACTTTATTAAAAATAACACTTTATGTTTTAAACTGAAGTAATTCTAGAAAAATATTGCTTACTATTTATTAGAGTTGGTTGAAAAAAATTGAATTTTGAAATTTTTCCAATAGAAAGGGATAATCTTTTTGTGAAAAATTTCCAACCATCTCTACTATTAATGCTATTTACTACTTGCATCTCTCTCAGTTTAAAAAAGTAAAATTAGGCCAATCAGTTTCACTTTTTTTTTTTTTAAGTCAGTGTCTAGTCAATTTTTTATTTATTTTAGGGTTTAAAGCACCAGAACCAGGTTGCAAATATCACAGAAGAACGTTTGTTAAATATTAACTTTTTGTAATAGATTTTCTAAAGAAAATTCTATTGGACTATTTCTATTGGCCTTCGTTTTTGTAAAAGCTTTGTTTTTATAAATCCTGTTAACAGCAAAAGTCACAATTCCTTGTTCCAAAAGTCATGAAACAATATTTTAATTTTTTTATGTCATTACTAAGTTCTATGTAATGGCACCCCTTTATTGATAAAGAAAGAAGATTGTGCACATGGATTCTCAATCTTTTTTATAGCGTGGCCTGTAGGATAATGGAGGGATTGTATTGTGGATACCTTCCCTCCCATTCATGATCATGCTGATTACTTCCCTTAACTAGTGGTATAATATGACCTCCCCATGGCAACTACAAGAGTTCCTCACAAAAGAGTAATATTTTGAAATTAATGGGGTTTGGGTTTTTTTAGCAGCTGAAAACAAGTCAACACCATGTGACCAGCTAGCTCCATGTGGATCACTAGTGGTCCAAAGACAACACTCGGAAAAATGCAGCTTTAAAAAATATAGAACAAACATTTCTGAGTGATTGGATAACAGAGGGGCTTGACAAGGGGGGCATGAAGCTTTCAGTCTTAGGTCACTGGTTAAAATCCATTAGTAGTAGATTGATAGTATGACAAGACTCTTATGCGAAGGCTCTTTCATGGTTTAAGTGAAATGAGTTGATGGTCTCAATCTGGTTTGTTGCAGACCAGATGTCCACACCAGAAAGCAACATGATCACTGATTGTCTTCCTGGGTGTTTGTATCAGCAAAAGTGGACTGGACTACCCTCTCTCACAGAGGTGGTCCCTCCAAATCAGAACTGAAGCACTTTGGCAGGCTAGTGTAGGGAAAGCTACCATTACCTATACTATAACTGCACGTAAAGACATAGGACATAAATCCTACAAGCTAACTGCTGTAATCAAACATTTTTCAGTAAATTCATTCAAAAATTCTGGCTTTTCTAGTTCTGAAAAAGAATTGAGATTATTGATATATAATCTATCAATTGTTATTTGTTTCTAAAAAGATAGTATCCATTTCTTCAAAGTTTTCTATTCTCAGAAGAAAAAAACAAAACATATACTCAATAACAATTGATACAGAAGATTATGTGATTAAGTACACACTATATTAAGGAAGCTGATCTACTTCTTAATTAGCATTTGAGCTACCAAAAAGCATCTCTGACCTGCAATAAAGCAGCGTTTTTTATTTATTTATTTTATTAGATGAAAGAATAAAATAAATAGTTAGAGAATTATGTACAACATAATTAGCAATGGACACGCTCCCCATACATCTCTGCCAATGCATCTCAACAGTGCGCTTACATGTGTCACTTATGCCAACATCTATTGTGATTGGGTGGAAACCACAAAACTCATTTCATTTGTAATGTTGTTCACATTATATTATAATTAACAATCCAACACCTGGTGTGAAGGAGAGAAATTATCTGATAGGTCCTTCCAACTTCAATTTTCAATAATTCTGTGAACATCAAGCTCTAGAGCTGAAATTCCAGTGAATTATCCAGTGTAATAAATCTTGACTTGAACTAAGTTTAAATTATTACAGTTCAGATATGGACAACATTTAGTAATTCTGGATTTGGACAGATGTTCATAATTTTTTTTAAACATTCATCCAACTATTTAATTTGTCCTGGTGTCTCTATTAAATATATAATGCTTGATATATTAGAAACGTGGAGAGACACGATATTCAGCCAAGTAAAATTGAGATGGGAGGCAAAGCAAAAAAAAAATCATGTCACTAAATTGTATTGGAATAAAAATTCTCCTCTCTTATTCATCTCTAATGCACAATTTTGACTTCCAAAACATGTTGATTTTATTTAAAAAGTCTCTCCCATACAATCTTTTTTTTTTTTTTGGGGGGGGGGGGGAGGTGGAGGGTGAGGGAGGATGGCCCATATACTTAATCCACCTCTCACCTGGTATAGGAACCAAAAAGGTATATGATAAATATTAGCCTATCTAATCAATAAGAAAATATGTTGGAAAAGTATTAGTTTCCCAGTTTTAAATATACTGTTCAGTTAAATTCAGATTACTGAAATGTAGTCTAAAGATGCTGAGATCTAGGCTAAGAATTCTGTAAAGTGAGGATCAATGCCTGGATGTTTTACCTGTTTTCCCAGCTGGCGGGCACAGATTGGACAGGGTTCTGGATTAACTCCTCCAGTGGTTTTATCCTGAGACTATAAAGCAGAAAAACCAAAACAAAGGAAAAGTTAATTGAAAAACAAAATTGAGTTATTCTGCATTTCAAATAATTAATTTGACAACTGATCACGGTTCATTCTGAGCTGATTTTAAAAATTATTTTTTAAAAGATGCCAGAATGTCTGTAATAATTCTAGGAGAAATAAAGCAAATTCTTTTCCCCATGAATTACAGGAAAATAATCTGGTTTAGGGTCATTAAATAACTGCTGTTTATGTCACTATACTTCAGGTGGCATCAGCATTACTACTAGAATAATTTGGAAAATTTTAGTCAGTGTTCCATTGAAAGAGAGAAAAATGTTGTAGGAATTTTGCCCCGCCACCTCCATTTTTTGAACTAGCTTTAATTTCTATTATAAAAGCACTGTCAGATCAGCCAAAGAGATCCTCAATAGGCTAAACATTCAAACACCTTTAACCTTTAAGAGAATGTTTTCTCATTAATACAGTATTTAATTAAATGCTCCCTTGACACCCTAGGAAGGGAGACAGCAGAATGCTCTTTGGTTTTTGAAAGTTTCTGATATTATAACATGTTTTCATTCTGTTTGGATGATACCAAGAATTGTTTACCTTTTGTTTATGCTAGTTTGCTTTGTCCAAACTGCTCAGAATATCAGGTAGCAGAAATAGCAGACTAGAGCTGATAAAAAGTTAAGTCTGTATAAAAGCTAACGTGGCAACCTTCTGCTAAAGACATCATACAATTATCCCTAAACGTACTGGGTACAATTCTGTACCATCTGGGTACAATTCTGTACCATCTCCTCCATTAAGTGACTGACTTATCTTGGTTGCTTAAAATAGGTTTCACTATATAGATTATAAATATTTGGGTATTCCTTGGGTATTACTGTCTAAAATATACAGCTGAATGAACAAATTAGATAGCTCTGTAAAACTGTCATGCAAATTTACCAGCCCAGATATGAAATCTACTCATCTGTTCATTATCATTATGATTGATGATAGTGAAAAAACCTAAAGATGTTTTACTCACGCATCTAAACTGGAAAATTTTACAGCTACTGATACATATAATTACAGAATGTCTGATTTTAACTGCTACACATCTGCAGCTCCCAATGATTTCAGTAACAACTGTTGGTGCTCAGCACTACTGAAAATCAGGCTAAGGTATATATGCAAAATTATCACACTTTTAAAAAGAGAAACTTTTACTCTGAGTTGCTGTACATGGTCTGGTTCTTCCCCTAATATATTTACATCTCCCTCTCTATTTACACCTTAATTTGCACTATTTAGACGGCACAGAATTGCTCTCTCAGCTCATCCACTCCACCATTCAAACAATGTATTCTGTAGCCAAAACAAAATCAGTAGTAGTTAAAAGCCAAAATTATGGTTATACTGAAAGAAATTTGTTACATTAAATTATGAATAACATCCTCCCCCCCCACACACACACTTTTAAACTCTTCGTGAATATTGAAAGTGAGTTGGCTGGTATCCTCTGAAACAGTTAAAATTTAACCATAAAGTTTGTGTCAAGTGTACAAAATCCCTTCTCTAGTTTTTCATTATATATTTTCAAAGTTAATTCACAATCAAATCTATTCCTGAATAATTTGATAAATAGAAAAAAGCTTTTAAGTAGCTTCTCATGCAAATGCACTGATTAATTTTGGCCAGGCAGTCAGAATAATAATGTAGAAGATGTAACTGAAAGTTTAAATACATTACCATAACCCATAGATCACCTATTTATGCACTTAGGAGTGAAAATTTCATTTTGAATAAGTGCCACTTACCTCAAATTCTGAACTGTACACAATGTGGCTGCACACTCACTCAGACACTAAACTGTCACTTTTTTCTCTCTCTATTACACACAGCAAGTCTCAGACACAAGGCAATTTTAAACAAAAATGAGTTTGGAAAAAAATTTAAGTGTTTGTATAAAACAGACTGAGCCAAGCTAAATAATTTGGACTGTGATTAAGTTCCAGATTTCAACCTCCTCCAAAAGTCCGAGTGTGTTTGGAAACAGACTTCCAGTTTGTGCCCATCGGTAGCTATCAGGCTATAAAGGCATAAAAAGAAAATACAAGCAAATGGTTAGGATGCTTGTACATGCCTAGTGATGATAGATGACTGTTTTCAAAAATTAAACCTTGTGGACTACTCCAATATTTAAGAAAGAGTGTCACACCATCAGACAGAGCAAAGCCTTGTGTACTCAGGGCTTCTGAATGTTCCATAATACCTTGTGGTATGTGTGGGTCCAGTCAAGTGAAAGAGAAAGAAGAGAAGATCTGGAAGGAGAGAGATCCACCACAGGGATAACCAGAAAATATGGGCAGAGGTAGCTAGGAAATCAGTACCAGTAGACTGACTAATGTACCCTCTGTAATTGGTAGAATAGGTTCCATCAACAAGACAAGGACCTATCACTTACATCAGATGTACCAGATTGGAGGATAGCTAATGTGACATTGATTTTTAAAAAAAGCCTCAGAGGCAATACTCACGACAGGCCTGTAAGGCTAACTTCACTACTGAGCAAATTGGTTGAAACTAGAGTAGAGAACAGAATTATCAGACATACAGATAAACACAATACATTGAGGAAGAGTCAACACAGCTTTTGTAAAGGGAAATCATAACTAACCAATCTATTCGAATTTTTTGAATTTTCAATAAGCACGTGGACAAGGGTGAACCAGTGGATATAGGGTACCTGGACTTTCAGAAAGCGTTTGACAAGGTTCCGCACCAAAGCCCTTTAAGCAAAGTATGCAATCATGAGATAAGAGGAAAGGTCCTCTCCTACGATCAGTAACTTGTTAAGAAATAGGAAACAAAGGATAGGAATAAATGGTCAGTTTCCACATTGAAAAGAGGTGAATAGCAGAGTCACCCGAGGATCTATACTGGGACCAGAGTTTCTCAACATATTCATAAATGATCTGAAAAAGAGGTAGCAAAATTTGCAGACCATACAAAATTATTCAAGTCCAAAGCTAACTACAAAGAGTTAAAAAGGGATCTCACTAAACTGGTTGAGTGGACAACAAGATGACAAATGCAATTCAGTGTAGATAAATGCAAAGTAATACACATCGGAAAAAATAATCCCAACTACACATACAAAATGATGGGGTCTAAATTAGCTGTTATCACTCAAGAAAGATCTTGGAGTCATTGTGGATAGTTCTCTGATAATATCTCCTCAATGTGCAGTGGCAGTTAAAAAATCTAACAGAATGTTAGGAACCATTCGGAAAGGGATAGATAAGAAACCAGAAAATATCATATTGATACTATATAAATCCATCATATGCCAATGCTTTCAATACCATGTGCAGTTCTCATCACCCCATCTCAGAAAAAATATACTAGAATTGGAAAAGGTACAGAGAATAACAACAAAAATGATGAGGGGTATGGAATAGCTTCCAAATGAGTAGAGATTAAAAAGATTGGGACTGTTCATCTTGGAAAATAGATAATTAAGGAGGAATATGATAGAAGTCTAAAACCATGAATGTATGGAGAAAGTGAACAGAGAAGTGTTGCTTACCCCTTCACATAATACAAGAATGAGACAGGGGTCACCTGATTAAATTAGCAGGCAGCAGGCTTAAAACAAACAAAAGGAAGTACTTTTTCATACAACACACAGTCACAACCTGTGGAACTCATTGCCAATGGATACCTTCTATAGAGAACCTCTAGACCAACCCCCTGCACAAAGCAGAGCCAACCCGAACTAAACCATCCCAGCCAGGGCTTTTTCAAGGCACACCTTAAAAAACTCTAAGGATGGAGATTCCACCATCTCCCTAGGTAATTCATTCCAGTGCTTCACCACCTTCACAGTGAAAAAGTTTTTCCTAATATCCAACCTAGACCTTCCCCCACTGCAACTTCAGACCATTGCTCCTTGTTCTGTCATCTACTATCACTGAGAACAGCCTAGTTCCAACCTCCCTAGAGCCCCTTGCAGGTAGTTAAAGACTGTTATCAACTCCCTCTCACCCCCCATTCTCTTCTGTAGACTAAATAAGCCTAGTTCCCTCAGCCTCTCCTCATAAATCATGTGCTCCAGTTGCTCCCCACTGGATTCTCCCCAATTTGTGCACATCCTTTCTGTAGTGAGGGGCCCAAACTGGACACAGTACTCCAAATGAGGCCTCACCCTTGCCAAACACAGGGGAATAATCACTTCCCTCAATCTGCTGGCAATGCTCCGACTACTGCAGCCAAATATGCCATTAGTCTTCTTGGCAATAAGGGCGCACTGTTGATTCATATCCAGCTTCTTGTCCACTGTAACCCTCAGGTCCTTTTCTGCAGAACTGCTGCCTAGCCAATCAGTCCCCAGTCTGTAGCAGTGCATGGGCTTCTTCCATCCTAAGTGCAGGAGTCTATACTTGTCCTTGTTGAACCTCATCAGATTTCTTTTGGCTCAATCCTCTAATTTGTCTAGGTCACTCTTTATCCTATCCCTGCCCTCCAGTGTATCTATCCGCCCTTCAGTGTGTCTGTTGTGAAGGTCAGAAATGTAACTGGGTTCAAAAAAGAATTAGGTAAGTTCACAAAGGCTAGGTCCAACAATGGCTGTTAGCTAAGATGGCCAGGGATTCAACCCCATGCTTCTGGGTGGCCCTAAACCTACAACTGTCAGAAGCTGGATCACTTGAAATTGCCCTGATCACTTTAATCCTTGTGAAGCATTTGGCACTGGCCACCACCAGAAGACAGGATACTGGGCTAGATCAACCATTGGCTTGGCCCAGTATGGCCTCTCTCATATTCTTAGCTAACACTCATTTGAATCCAGTACCATAACAAAAAGCATTTGACTAAAGCGAATTCTGCATATTTGTTAATACATAGTTTCAGCACACTGTAGTGTCTCTTTGGGAGAACATGAAAACATTAAACAGCCCTCAATTTCCATATTAAAATGCCATAATTCCAAATATGCTTAATTATGCTTATGTGAATATTTGTATTTATTTGAATATTATGGTTCAATAATACTATATTTAAAGATCAGCACGAAAAGCCATTAGTGCACATGCTCAGCAAATGTTTCTTAAAAATTGTATCCAAACTGCATCAAAAATTGTAACAAATATATATATATTTTTATAATGAATAAACATTGACAGACTCCTGTCTGTTAGGGCTCTAGAGTGTGCTACTGAAGTGTAACAAGGAACTGTATGCTTACCTTCTCCAAATTAGTAAGATACAGGAGCTGGCCTAGTTTCTTCTGAAGCTGTGATTTGGCAACTGCCTTATCATTCAACAGTTTCACTCGATTTTGTTCTACCTGTAAAAACAGCATTCATTAATTGTGTGAACATACAACAGGGCGTTGCCTAATAAGTCTCAGCATAAAGTTTAAAACAACCATTAAAATACCTGTTAATTTTGATTTAATTTTGGGGAAATTAAACTATGTATTTAAACTTTTGAGACACAGGACAGCTAATTTCTTCATTTTAGAATTTCTCTCTGTGTTCTCCAGGGTAGCAACTGAATGTGCACTCCTCCTCTGTACCCAGTATGGGTGAGACAGAAGATAAATACAACTTAATTTAGTTGGCATTTTCTTCATTTTCACTGCAACCAACTGCAACCAAAACCAACACAAATGTAATACACCAATCTATTGTTATTGAAATATTGTTAATTATTTTATTTAGAATATAATTGATCCTTGGGTTTATTGCTAATATTACAAATGATGTGAACCTGAATAAGATTTTTTAAAATTTAAATTTACATGTTCACTGTCTATGTTGTTTTACTTCATCTCTTTGCCATTCATTTACTCTGTTCAATGACAAGAGATATCACACTCACTTTTGTTTCTAGTCAACATAATTTTTTCTTTGTTATATATTAGCACAAGCTAGCACTCACTGCTGGAGTTGCAAGGCTGAAGATCAATTAAAAAGTGGGTCTCTTAATTTTGAAAACACATGCCTAATAAATATTAGATTTTGTAAAACTTTAGTTATTGAAATAAAACCTACATTTTGGATTTCAACTACCTGATAACATCTCTTTAAAACAGGGCTGAAAAATCAACTGAAGGAAGAGCAAAGCATCGGAAACATACCATCTGCAGCAGCCAGAAACCTGAGAGAAAGAGCAGAGTAGTGGAGACATACATGCGCTTATCACAGAAGCCAGGAGATTGTGGTACATGCAAAAGTAGCAGAGCACCCCCACCCACATAGTAACAATGAAGCTAGGCTAATATACTTTCATAGGGCAACCTTAAAATACCAGTCCTTTTTTGACTATTTCTCTCCTGAAAAACACAACTGCCCCTTCTTTGACTCAAATATTTTACCTCATGTGGTTCTATGATGTGAAGAACAGGAGGGCTAGGCTTTGGCTCATCAGGATGACGCACCCTGAGCCGCTCTGTAGCCATAGCAAGTTCATCGATAGCAGACACATGATCCCTCAGTACCATCCAATATTCATGAAGTAACTACAGGAAAAGACAAAATGAATTAGTAACGGAACTATGGGGTGAGTCCCCTGTATACTGCTGCTTCCTATTATAAGTGGTACACTCTCAACCCAAATCTTTTGAGAGAGGATTTCACAATAATTTGGCCATAATAACTTTTTCTGAACAAAGAACTGTAAAAAAGCATATGCATAAACTGCTCTCCTCTACCAACTCTATATGTGTTGCTATGAATGAGCTTAACTGGTCCCCCACATGATTTTTCCAATGAAATATAGCTACAAAAATCTATGTAATAAAAAATATAGCTGTCAGCTCCTCTGCATGATTAAGCATACTCCCTGAATAAAATGAAGGAAAATGAGAAAACTAGTAGCAATGTTTGCAAAGCATAAAGTAGTCAGGCACAGCTTCTTAGAAATGAAGCATGAAGTATTTTGTTCACTGGAGTGATAATACCATTTTTTTAAAAGCTGATGACATACAAAGTTTGACCATCCTGGATAACAGAGGAACAGAAAAGGGTAGGAGAAAAAGCCAAAGTCATTTGGATTGTATTAATCTGCGGAATAGCAGAATTCAAATGTTAGTTACCTATTTTAAATATATACAGAAAACCGGAATATTGTAAACTGTCACACTTCTTCCTGTTCTCTCAAAGCCCTAATTAATTATATTGTGACAAATTGTTTTTTTACTCCTACACCTTTTTTGTTTTATGAATCTTTCCTCAATTTTTAATGATTTTATTCACGACTCCCTCTGTGACCCCGTTGAGACCCTAGGAACTACCCCAACTTTTTATGTTAAGATTCCTACCTTCTCCCAAGGCCCAATGTCATATGTGAACACTGGTTTGTTACTATAAGTATGTTCCTGAATGCTGGCCTGCTGGCACTTTTCTTTTTTTTTTAAAGAAGCACTGAAGCATTAATTTTGGAGCCCACACCTTATCACCTACAAATGCAGAATTATTCTGCATGTAAACTAGCATAAAGTTAGACAAACAGGTCACATTTTGAGCTTACTTCAACAAACAAACAAAATTAAAACAGCTTTTAAAAGTAGGTAAAATACCAGGAAATACAGTTTATAAACCCATTCATTAACAGATGCTTCCTTGGATCATGTCACAGAAAATGCCACAAGACCTTATTGCCACAAGCAAAGTCTTTTTTCATGAATCACCCAGCAGCCATCAAGTGTATGTATGGAATGTTCATCTCTGCATGAAGTTTTAGCACAGCAGCTGCATAAAAGCTCTGCAATTACCATTCACTAATAGAAAAGCATGCAGTTACTTTGGCTTTCTTCTCTAAGTGAGTGTTTAAGCAAGTGAAGTGTTTTGTCTACACTGAACGAGCCTTCCCAATTTTAAATAAAGCTGTCAAGCCAATCTGTGTGATTAGAAAAGAAACTAGTACATTTCCCATTTCATCCTTGTCTGCAAATAGCTGGCACTGACAAAACGTTTATATTTATACAGCATAAACAATGAATCCTAGAGCAAACTGACATTATTTGTCCTTTGCTTAAATGCAAGAGTTATATTTCAGAGTAGGGCCAAGGCCAGTTTGAGATCATGTACTGAAAAATTAGTTCTAGATTTGACGGCTACAATATATGAAGCAGTGCTCTCACAGCTCTAAGTGGATTTGAGTAGCACAGTGAATTGAATCAATGTTACCAGGCCAGGACAGATGGTCACAAATGTACTATTTTCATTGTCACTTGCAATATTAGCCCTCCTTCTGCCTCCCAAGCAACAGAATATGAAGAGACTATTTGTTCTCACAGCAGAAGAAACATACTCATGCCACAAATGAATGGCTTATGTCAGAAATCTAGTCCTCTCTGTGCCAACTGCACTAAGTTCTGCACATGTAATAGTGAAGCATGACAAAGAACTATGACCAACATTTTCAAATCAATGTTTACAAATACCTAAATAAAAACGGCCTGATTTTCAGAGAACATGTGGGATTTACAGGGTGCTCAGTATCTCTGAAAATCAGGTGCCTAAATGTTGTTCTAGATGCCTGAGAGTTTGTGTACAGTTTTTGCAGTGTCAGAGTGAGATGGATCTCTGAAGTAGTTGTAAATTCAGTCTCATCTGTGACTAGTTTACCTCTGAGTCCATGGATCACATGATGGGAACATGTGACTAGGAACTAGTCCTGCTGGGGAATATAAGGGCAACCTGGGTTCAGTCAGTGAGAGTTTGGGGAGCCTGCTGGGAAGAGGCTGGTGAAAACTTTCCAGAACTTTAAGGCAGAAGGCCTGGGAGAGAGACCAATGGGAAGCAGGAGTCTGCTGAAAGAGAAGCTCCAGCTTCCGGGCTGCAAAGGAGTGAGTCTTGTGGGAGGACGATGAAGAAGGTGTAATGTTCTGCTCACGACACCCGGAATGTTAAGCCCCTGTGTTGCTCTGCCTCAAACAGTGACAGCTTTGCTGCTATAAAGCTGTATGTCAGCTCCCTGACACTCCAGCCTCTCTGCCTTGCCAGCAAACTCCTCAAGCTTTGGCAGTCTAACCCTTGCCTTGCAGGTAACAATTACTGAAGTTTCCCAGAGATGTCTCCCTGCAGCCTCAAGTCCCTCTCCCTGTGACACTCAAAACAGTGTATTTGCTAGCCTGTTAAATTACTGAAGACTTGCACTTTAATACACACCACTTAAATGGTTTTGCAATAAAACAAGAGTAAGTTTATTAATGAAGAGCAGAGATTTAAGTGACACTAAGCCAGAGAGACAGACACAGATAGGGTTAAAAACAAAACATGCTTTCTAATGACTAAAACTTAATTTTAGCCAGTTACAATCTTTGCCTAAGCAGTTTTCTTAATTATGTCCGTTTACCAGCATCTCTAGCCTTCCAACCTAGGTCACTGAACTTTTGCAGGCTCAGGAAGTGCTGCACCCTATGTTGCTTAAGTGATGGTCATAAAAATGTCTTTTTGCTCCTCTCATATCACCCAAATTCCGTTGTCTCTGCCTCAAGACTCAGGAACACTTCCTGGAAAGCAGACTCTGACCCCCTGGTGGGTTCACTAAGCCTTCCTTCACTGCTTGTTAGCTTGATTGCTTACATATACATGTACTTTCATTGTCCTCAATCTGTAATCAAGCCAGTCAGACAGGGGAATCCACATTCCTTTGTCTAGGGCAGGCTCAATATACACACTGCAACCCAAACACATTTTAGGAACATATTTCTAGCACACACATATAGAAGTCTTTAAACACAACATGTACGCACACCCTGCAATGATTTCCAGGACCAGCATGTCACCAGTTTAGATATGATACCTTTTAGATACATATTATGAGAATGGTATGTTGTGGGTAATGTGTGTGTCAGGCCTGATATGTTAAAGTATGCTGGATTTTCTGTCTTTGGGCATGAAGGAGCTCCCAGATTCATAGGAAGTGAAGTTGTGGGAAAGGATTTTTGAGTCTAGAGAGAGGCTAAATGGATGCTGAAGCCTGTTCTAAACCAAATAACTAAGCCCAGGGGAGAGGGCTGTAAGGTTTTGTTATTTTATGATAATAAACTACACCCAGAAGGGGAACAGCATTGTGAAAACACCAGATGTGGTGGTTTGATTGATGTGACACAGTAGGTAAACTGAGGCAATGGATGGGCCTGACTGATTTGGTGAACCCTGCTAAATACAGAAAAAACAGATTCACTGGTTTAGTCTTGATGGGAGGGGAGGGGAGCGGGGGAGGAGAGAGAGAGAGTGTGTGTGTGGGGGGGGTGGACCAGTATAGCTTACTAAATGATATACACACACATATAATGGTTTAAATGTGTGCAAAATCTACATGTCGACAAGCCCTAACTTTAGGCATCCAAGTTGAAAATTTTGGCTTATGTTCATATTACATATACATATTACTGTAATGTTTCTTCAACATCTCATTTGTTGTACCTTGTACTCCTTCTTCCATGCTTCAAAGAGTTCCAGAAATGTATTCCCTTCTTCAATTACTCTAACATCCATTCGGTGAGCTTTGGCAAAAGACAGTATGGCTTTTAGGGAGCGCTCTGTCTCACTTGCTGCCCATAGTCCTCGACTTGTGGTGGGCAAACGGTCATCGACCAGCCCGTCTTCATCTTCTATCATCTCTTCAAAGATAGCCATCTGGCCTTTCACACTTAAAATACACCAAAGCATAACACTTGTCACTAGTTTCTGAAGGCTATTTACATTGCTATATTTAACTACATGCTGTTTGCTATTTTTTTTAATGAACCAAAAAACATGGTCGCATTGACAATCAGGATATATTAAGAAGGCAAAATAAAAATCATCATCCAAACCAAAGAAATTCAAGCAGCCTGTAGTACTATTCACATTCAGGTTACTTCAAATCTTACACCCCTGGTTTAGAACATATTCATAGTTTAAAAAGGGAAAAAACAGCTTTGGTTTGTGTGTGTATGCTTTTATATTATGGTAGAAAGTAGTGTGTTAGATACTAGTAGCATGAATACCGTGCAGGCCATCTTGACAGCTTATGCACTCAGTACTAGCTCTTGCAAAGCTTTAAACATCATACTTTTTGAGTGGTTATTAAGGATACTGGAGGTGTCAAGTGTAAAAAATATTTTTTTTAAATAGCACTTCTGTATATTTAACTTCTTCTTGCACTGGCAACAAAGAGATGCAGAGGAGGAAGCTTGGCTCAAAGTCTGTTCTCCCAAAACAGAATCCTTAATTACAGAACAGCTCCCCAATTCCCTTCCCTGCAAACTGACAATGGATGAATGTACGCTAGTGAGCACCATCACCAGCCCAAGAAAAACTCAGTTCCATGCCCAAGTCTCTTTCAGGCCCTTCACTCAGGGCATAGTTTATTAACTCAAACACAAATTCACAAACAAAGCTATTCTCTGACCTTAGCAAGTGGCCTCCCTCTTATCCAGCAAAACAAAAAAAGAAACACCATGCCCTTTTCTTTAGAACCCTGCTGAATCATGTGACAGGCACAGGAAGTCCTTAAGCCTTTCCATGCTGTTCCACCTTGTCACAAGGGGGTTTCAAAAAAAACTTAGGCTAGGAGCACAAATCCCATTGACTTTCAATGGCACATGTGTGTCTAACTTACTTAGGTGCTTTTGAAAATCCCTTCCACGAACCTAACCTCTCTCTATTCCCTCTCCCCCACTGGAGGCTTGAGATCTACTACATTTTTAAATGTAAGGTTACATTTGGCTATTGGAGGCAACATGACCTAATGTGCTGAGCTTGTGGACGACAGCCAGGATCTACAGAGTTCTAATTCCAGCTCTGCCACTGACACACTGTGTGGCTCTGGGCAAGCTCAATAATCATAATGTTTAATATTATCTAATTTAATCAGACTGTACTCTCACTAATCAAAGGACATTAAAAGCAGCAAACAGCCATGTTCTGAGGACTTCTGATTTGCATGCATACAAAACAGCATTTTCCCATACAGACTGTGTAGCTGAACATAAAGTTACCAAATCTGCACATTAACAAGCTGGACACATTTTTAAAATTTAGCTCTGCGATCTTTCAAATCATAAACTATAATAAGAAATCTTATTTGTTCATTTTACAAAAGAGTGATTTAAAAAAATTAAATATGCATGTAAAAGTTACACTGTCTATAAACATTGATACTGACTCCCTTTGCAAGAATAAGTTGAAATAGTCTGCTCCTAAAACAGAGGTTTTAGACAATTTAGGATGTTTTATTTTTGTGAACTTTAACTTCCAAAATAAGATTTTCCTTGTACCACAAAAATAAGAGTGAAAACTAAATACTCACGTATGAGAGAACAGCTTTGACTCATATTCTGTGAACAGCTCATCAGCCTTGCAGAAGACACAGCTGGAATGCAGGAGATTGCAAAGAGAAGCATTAAAAACTAAAAATGTAACTGTCAATCAAGGTAATTCTCAAGAGATGCCCAAAATTATCTCTATTCTGATGAATGGAAGTATTATTTAAAAAAATATAAGATTATTAAATTTTCAGATACTCAGTGAAAAAAATAGGAGACCTCCATTTTAATTTGTTTAAGAATAAACTTAGGGCCTGATCTTGCAAACTGGATCCATGCAGGCATAAGGGTCTGTTTGCATGGCTCTCATGTAATATGGGAGTGTTAATATTTCAATTTCCTTTTTCTTCCTCTTATTCCAAAAGAAGATGGACTTCTCAATATGCCTCCTACTAAAACAAGGTTTTGGACATACTTGTTCAAAGGAAGTCTAACAGGTCGCAGATGGCAGATAGTGGCAGCCTCAATAACTTTCTTAGAAGGAGGGCCTTCTAGATTTTTCACAGCCTCTCTTACAAGTTTCTGGAACTTCTTCACCTCCTCCATTTGGGTTGTGAGCAGGTACTGAAGGCCTCTACAGTCACGGAACCTGATCAACAATCAAAACACATAACAGCACACTGAGTCACCATATCAAACCCCCAATTCATCATATTCACAAAGAAGAGAAACAAATAAATGGCAGTATGCAATAAAACTTTTTACGGCCCAATCTGGCAGTGTCATGCTCACAATCATGAATAGTCAGTGTGATAAAAAGACTCAGGTTTTGGAATTGGGGAAACAGAAACATAACATCTTGGTCACTGGTTCAAATCTGGTCAAGGTCAGTAATGCCTGAAAACATTTACCATCTGATTTCTGTTTGGTGGCCAGGGAGTAACAAGTTTGGTGGTCTCAGTCCAGTTCACAGTGGACACACACACATAAAACCAAGACACACCATGCATTTGTTACTCTAGTTCTCAGAGGTAAAATACTAAACAGGCATGAATGTGAACCACCTTGTCAAATCTAGGTAGCCCTGTTCATCAGGTGCACAGCATGCTGTCAGTGCAAAATGGGCACTGTTGCTGCCCATGCTGTAACTGTTCTGTGGGTGGATTACTTTGGATGCCAGACCCCTGCTTAACTTGGCATCTTTAAAAGTATACATATATTTTTTTTTCTAAATAGATTGCTTCTCCCCTTTAGGGAAAATCTGATTAAAAACATTCCACATGTACAGTGAGTCAAGTTAGGAAAGAATAATCTCATCTGTGTAAAGCCAAGCAATGTTAGAAAATGGGAGCTGTTTAAGTGATCAAGTTAAGCAATACATTCTTAGGGCTAATTTGGAATTCTCCAACAAAATGGGAGAGCAAACCACCAACAGGGTACTTTGGAAACACATGGGTAGCATTTAAGTTTGAAATAATAATATAACCTGAGCTGCCAAGTGTTCCAAATTTAAGAGAGAAATTCCCTTTGTATCTCAGGTTAGCCAACTCCACCATTCCACTTGCTGCTTCCAGCATTGCATTTTTAATACTAATAAAAATACTCTTTTGGAATATTTTTATTGAAGATCTTAAAAGTACTTTACAAAGGAGTATAAAGTATCATTATCCCCCATTTTACACATGAGGAAATTGAGTCACAGAAAGAAAAGTGACTTGCCCAAGGTCACAGTTTGTCCGTGGCAGAAAAAGGAAAACAGTTAAAGTTTTCCTGACTATTCAATTTTAAGTGAAGAACTGTATTTCCTCTTTCAGTATACATAGTGGCAAGTACAACTGGCCAGAAATTTTCCGATGAAATTTAGTTTAGTCTGGTAGAATGGAATATTTAATGAAGCTATCATAGATTCAACAAAAACTTTGGTTGAAACACAAAAGTGGACTGGAGCACTCTGCCTGGCTCCCCTGCAGCTCTGTGGGATGGTGAGGTGAGTGCAGGGACTTTCTGCCTGCAGGACAGCTGGGCTGGAAGGCTCTTGTCAATTTCATGTGTGAAACTGTCCAGAGCCTCTCCCCTGGGAAGCCAGTTCAAGAAAAATTATTTTTGTGAAACTCCTTTCTGTAAAAATTTTCCCATTTTTGATGTTTTGTCCTGCTTCAGAATGACACTTTTTCCTCAAATACACAAATTGTTGTAAAAGGCGAATTCTCCCTTTTGGCAAGCTCTAATGGCAACTACACACATATCTCTAACCAATTCTCTTCTCCCAGCTATGTTGAACAGTGGCATAAAGAGAAACTCTCCATCTCAAATGGTAGATCTCAATGGAGATGGGTGGAATTTCCTTATTTCTCCCTTTTCCACACAACTCTGAATTTTGCAGAAGAAAAGCTGTGACGAGTAAAATCCACCCCCCCTTTTTTTTTAAAAAAACAATACTTTGGTGGAATTAAAAGTTAAGCATGTGAGTAAGTGCTTTTGCTGTATCAGTACTCAGCATCTCGCACGATCAATTCTTATTACTAAACTCTTCAGGGTAAATGTACTGTTTTTCCCTTGTGCCTGAAGAATTGTTTGTTTATAGCAATGTAGAGTAAATAAATAGAAAATTTCCTATAAAGGATTCACATTTCAGTATTTTTTACAGGCAAATACTCAGTTTTACCAACTGCTTACACTTCACGTTCCTGTATCTGAACCCAGACTACTAACAAGTACAATACACGCCAGTCACTCAAGTATAGCCCATTTTACAGGACAAACATATGAATCTGTAATTTATTGCTCCATGAGCTGGGAGTATTGCACAGGCAGAACTCTTGAGCTTGGGACTGATGGTATTTGTGAAAAGGGTGATGCAGGTAGGAAGCGAGGAAGTAAGTGGTGACAGTTCCAATAGAAGAAGCAGTACTGATGGTTTACAGTGGGAATCCCATCCAGAGCTCCTTGGCCAGAAAATGGTAACTCAGAAAAGGGAAGCTGCATAGCGGGAAATGGATAGACCTCAACAGGGGTCCAAAATAGATGCAAGTGAATCCGTAGGGGAACAAATCAAATTGTAAATCGGTTTTAGAGAACATTCAATCCCAATGCAATTAACATTGAATTATTTTGCTTAGCAGTTGCACGAACACAGAAAATTTAAATAAAACCAAAACAGTAGATTATACAAAGGAGAACATTTTAATGAGTACCTGTCTGAGGGCAAACCAAAGGCCTCTCTTTTGAAGTTTTATATATAGTTTCTCCTTTTTGAAGTGTGTTTTTAAAACTTAATTGCAGCCCAGATGTTCTGAAGCACAAGTGCCTGGCATTTAATTGCATCTGCTAGCACAAATTGATTAAAAAACTTGAGCTGAGTAAAGTGTATTAATTATGCTATCTTTTAGTTATTCTCTTACTTGTCTGCCATGGAGAGTTTATTAGTTTGCTGTTTGTAGTTACTGGTTATCTCATTTTGAACACGTTGAATAAGCTCCTCATCAATGGCATATTGTATTGCTGTCTGGATCACATCCAACCACCAAGGCGACCCAGAATGTATCTGTATGCAAGAGAGATTTATTCATGAACACTCACAAGTAAATGCTTTGCACACTGTGGGGGAGCCTCTTTTGATCTCTAGACCATATTCTGCCTGGACTGGTAAATTCTACTGGAAGTAGCCAAGAGATGAAGATATAGTTCAAAAGGCCAACCTCTGCCCACAAATAGATGCAGCATGACGTGGGGGTACTTCCATGGTAATGGTATTGACAAAATTGAAATATAACTGCTTACATGTTAGGCACAGGTTGGCTATCTATGCAAGAGAAGGGACATAAAAATATTGAGGCATGTGAGGAAGTAAAGTAATTTGGAAGTTTCCTTCCATTCTGAATAACTCCCTTTTCCTCGTTTAGCGTAGACTACTAGTAGGAAAAGAAAGGGGGGGAGGAATAAAAGACTATTAAATGAGAGAAACACAGCTGTCTTTACAATGAAAAATGGCAAAGATTGAAGTAACTTTGGAAATGTAAAAGAGGGTGGAGGTAGATGGAAGGGAAAAGTATATCTGCTCATGAGTTATTTCATCTTCTATGTCTATTTATTGTAACATAATGTAGCCCAATCAGCATTTCAGCTCAAACCTTCATCAGTACATTTTTCTTTTACACCATCCCTCAGTAGCTAGGCTGTCAGAGTGAATTAATGCTGTTGAGATATAGTTGCCTGGAAGAACAGTTCCTTAGGAAGGAATGGAGGCCATACCTGATACAGAGCTTTTTAAATATAGAAACACAGTATCTTCCAGGTCAGTTATTATAGCTTGGTTCTTAGCCTACATTTCAAGAGGCAAGTGTGTACATGTGTAATATGATGCAGTGGAAAAGGCATAAAGCTGTTACTTTATTATAATTGTCTCATTGTTATCTTGTGTTCCTCCTATCTGCTTGTTGTGTCCATCTGTTACAGACCATCAAATACAAAAAAGGTTAGTTTTTGGGGGGCAAAGACCATCTTTGTGTTACGTGTTTGTGCTGTGCCCCACGCAGTGGGGCTCCATTCTGATCAGGGCCTCCAGGTACTACCACATTACAAATATTAAATGATACTTGGAATCTAGGATACACATGTTAAAAGTAATTAGATCAATCAAAAGTCAAACTAAAGAGAGGCACCTACCTTTCTCTGAAGCTCACGAATGGTCTGTAGCACTGGCTGCAAGGCCTGATGGGCTTCTGAAACTTCTGCATTGGATTTACTCATATAATGTTGTCGAAGTTGTTCAGCCTATATGAAAATAAGAGTTTAATTATGCATCAGACATTTATATTTAAAAGGAATAATTAAATATAGAAAAGCTCTAATGCTACTGTATTGCATAAGTCCAAGAGTGTAGTTGGTTACTCCAGGTCTGTATTTGCTCCCATGCAAACCCAGTTTGTTGTTTGTTGTTTTTCCTTTAAAAGATATTGAATTGCATATTATCATCAATATGAGAACAGTACTGTTGTGATAAACTGTAAGGAGCAAGGAGGCTGGCTACCAATTTTTCTTCTCTGAACAGAAGATAAATACATTAAAAGTATATTACCTTAATAAAAAATGATTTTAGCGAAATTCAAAAAAGCCAAGGATTTCTGAATTAAAACTTTCTCTCTGTCCTTTAAAGTATTCTGCTAAGCCTACACAGCAGTAGTTTTTGCTGAGTCAATAATTTGTTTTATATTTTACCTGAACATCAAGCTTAACTGCAATATAATGAGTTAAAAAAGCTGGGTGAAATTTTCAGGCCAAAACTTTTTTCCTCAAAATTAAAAAATTGCAAATCTGGGTGGACCAAACATTTCACAAATTTGTGTAAACTTCACAAAATTGTCTTGGTCAGAAAAAAAACTCTGGATTCAGATCCAAACAGCTCACCTTCCTCAGGGGATGAGAGGAAGGAAGAGGGGTCAGAGTCAGAGGACTAATATCTCCTTTTTGTGTGTGCTTTCTCTCTCTTTTATTCCTTTTTAGATAACCTTTTACACAGGCTTTGGGAGCATAGAAGCTCTTTGGTGGTTTTGATGAGGCCTTTTGTTGCTTGCCTTCCTCAGAGCCTGGAGCCCTCTTTGGCAGTCTGACTGAAAAACGTCCCCGACAGGGTCCCTTTATCACTGGGAGGGGGGAACTCACTGTCTGAGTCCTCCTGCTTGGCTTGGGATGGAAGGGGGCTGATTAGAAGTTTCTTTCCCCAGGGCACTCAGGACCCACTAAGACTTTGGGAGAAGGGGGGGGGGCATGGCCCCACAAGGCTCCTCTCTTTGTTCTGCACTACTTTTCCTGGGATTTACCCCATGAATCAGGTAGTCAGGGTCCTTCTCACATTTAGAGTCTCTACCTGCTCTGCACTGGGGTTCCTGGTCCATTTCCCCCCCATTGGAGTTGAGCTGCTTCAGTGGTTAGGGGCCCACAACTACACATCTGCCTCCAAGCCCCAGAATCTAAATAGAATTAGGGTTGATTAGCTGGGTACTACTCAAGGTCTGCAGAGCCTGGGAAGGCTGCTTCACTAAGGACTGGTCTACACTAGAAAGTTTTGTCGACAACAGTGCTGATACGCACGCACGCACACACACAGAGAGAGAGAGAGAGGAGAGAGAGAGAGAACACGAACTGCCCTGTTTTTTTAACAAAATAAAACCACTTCAATGAGGTGTAGGGCTTTGGTCTCCCCTTACACTGGTGGTCGGGCTGCCACTGGAGCGGTGAAATTGACAAGAAAACCCAACCCAAGGCTGCTGCAAGCCACAGGCAGCTGGTGAGGACACACTCCACCAACCCAAGGAGGGTAGTCTGGATGTCAGCCACCGCAGTAATTACTTAAAAATCAACTTATTTTTTGAGTGTAGACAAGGCCCAAGAGTAGTTATCAATCGTTCACAATCAAGCAGGAAAGGCCTATTGAGAGGGATCCTGCATAGATCTGTCCTGGGGCTAGTTCTATTTAACATCATCATCATAAATGATTTGGATAAAGGTACAGAGAGTACACTTATAAAGTCTGTGGATGATACCAAGCTGGGAGGGTCTTGCAAGTGCTTTGGAGACAGGATTAGAATTCAAAATGATCATGAAAAACTGGAGAAATGGTCTGAAATAAATAGGATGAAATTCATTAAGGACAAATGTCAAGTATCCAGCTTAGGAAGAAATAATCATTTGCACAAATACAAAATGGAGAAAGTCCAGAGGAAAGCAACAAAATTTATTAAAGGTCTAGAAAACATGACCTACAAGAGAAGATTGAAAAAAATTGATTTGTTTAGTTTAGAGAAAAGAAGACTGAACGGGGATTTGATAACAGTCTTTAAATATGTAAAAGTTTATTATAAAGAGGAGGGTGATAAATTGTGCTCCTTATCGGCTGAGGACAGGAAAAGTAGTAATGGGCTTGTATTGCGGCAAGGGAGATCTAAGTTACACATTAAAGAAAACATCCTAATTGTACGGGTAGTTAAGAACTGAAACAAATTACCTAGGGAGGTTGTGGAATCTCCATCATTAGAGGTTTTTAACAACAAGTTGGACAAACACCTGACAGGGATGGTCTAGATAGTACTTGGTCCTGTCAGAGTGCAGGGGACTGAATGACCTATCAAGGTCCCTTCCAATCCTATATTTCAATGATTGTGATCATTTAAGCTGACCTACTATATATCACAAGTCACTGAACTTTCCCAAAATAATTCCTAGAAAATAGGTTTTAGAAAAACATACAATTTAAAAATTATCTGTGATAAAGAATCCACTATTACCCATGGTAAAAAGATAAAGAGATCTCAATTCACAAATATCTAGTGAAGTTGACTATCATTTGTCATGCAACATTCAAGAGACTGCTTTGCAAACTTCAAATACAAGTATTTTCATAGTTTGGTCCATGAGGTGGCTAATACTTATTCCATCTCCTCTGATACCCTCTTTGCATATCACATTGAAAACACTTATGAGAGGTACTTAATTTTACACGACTGAGACTATTCATACATAAACACTTGCAAGATCACAGTTCCAGTGATCAATATTTAAATTTCCCCAAAACATATCATCATAAGATGGCAAAGATTAGCACACGTTCAGAAGAGCAGCAATCAGACATTTTCCCTTCTCTCATACATTCAATCAGATGCAAGTTTAACAGCCCTGAAGATTTACCCACTTGGTCTGATGATTTTCCCCCCTTGCTTTGACATAATAGGATAAAGATGGTTACAGTCTTAAAAAAAATTGCAAAACATATTGTTTAAAATATATTTTATACCAAAATGAAAAACAATCACCTCTTCTTCAAGTCTGCCATCTCGCAAGGTTGGTGGTATCCCTGGATGCTTTGCTACCAGTAGTTCCATCAGGTTGTGCGTAGAATGAAGTCTCTACTCAGAGAAAGACAACAATCATCATGGAATACAATTTACTGTATTATCTGTTACAGCAACAAGGTAATCAGTGAAATCCCAGAATAAGGCTACTTATGAGGATAATAAATATTTAATTTAAAGATAGGGCTTTCCTCTGTAAATTTTAAAGTACCTTATGAATGGGGGGTAAGCATTATTACCTCCATTTTACAGGGGGCAAAAATGAGACAGCAAGATTACCTGACTCCCCCAAGATTTATAGCAAATCAATGAGAAAGTCTGAAAAAGAACCCAGGGCTTTGATTTTGTGCATTATGCTCTATCCTGTAGATCACTGCTGTTCCACCTAAAACTGTGAGATACAAGGCTTTTATCTTAAAATTAATTCCTTTATAATGATTTTTTTTTAAATTAAATATGGCAGGAAGTTGTTTATGTCCTTAAAGTAAACAAAATTTAGAAAAGCTGAAAAAATTAAACTCTGAGCAGCTTCCTGTCATTTTTCTGAAGTTTCCACCCTTTCATTAACATCATTACTGTTATATAAAAGTCAGAGTTTAAGGCCAGAGAAGACCATCAGATCATCTACTCTGACCTCTTCTTTATCTCAGGCCACTAAATACCACCCAATCACCCCCACAACAAGCCCAGCAATCAGAATTAGACCCAAGCATTACAGCCTTCTGAAGATTAGACTGTTGTGTGCCACAGGAGGGACAGAGGTGCACCTCTGCCCAAGGCCCCTGCAATGGCAAGGAACTGATTTAGTGAGAGATACTCAGATATCAGAGGCAGTTTTCTATACTGGTACAACTATCATTAATCTGACCCTGCTTGAACTGACAACAAAAATATAGCATGGGTTGGGATAAAGAGGGCCAAAGCAACTCTACCTGGGTGCAGAAGACTCAAAAACAGGACAATGACCTGAAATAATATTTAATTTCCCTTGGGGATCGTAAGTGGGAAGGGAACCAACAAGCAAGTAGCTTACTTCTGAGTTATCATCATGACACAGTCTATAAACATGCTTCTGCTGTAAGACAAAATAAATTTACCTTGTTGAACTTGTTTTTTAAATATAAAATATCTGCAGTTGCTGGTTATTCACATAATATAGTTTCCTAAAAACTATATTATTCTCTTTCTCTATTTTATTCTCTTTCTTGCGTTATAATGTTCTTTGAGGTAGCATTTCTTATGACGTAATTTGACTTAACTCCATGTATACTTCTCTGAGAACCATTGTGACTGCCTTTTGTCTATTTCTCTGTCTCTGCTCTAGCACCACTGATGTTAGCAGTCACATACAAGACTCCATGATTAGAGCTTGTTAAATTCTATTGCAGACCAGCAGGCAGAGTTCACACTGTGTTTGGATGCATCAGTAAAAATTAGACACAAGGCTTTAGAAAATTTTTTGGTTGAAATATGGTGACTTTTAAACAAGGTATCTGTAGTTCAGCAGACTTTTCTCATAGATCACAATGTGTAGAGTACAGTATAACCTAAAAAATACAAACACCTCAGTAATGGAGGCTGTTCGTAACTCTGAACAAAACATGGCTCCAAAAGCACAGCTGTGGGCAAAGCTTGGGCAGCATCAGTGCATGTGTTGTACAGGCTGTGGCCCTTTAAAACTGAGATGCTCTTCCAGAGCAGAGAGTGCTGGCTGCAGCTTCGGCTCTGGCTCTAGCAGCTCACACTCCAGGCCGCAGCTTCCTTGCAGCATCAGCAGCTTGGGCTGCAGCAGCTTCTTTTCCGCTTGCAAGCTTGTCCCCTTCCCAGCTGGAGGGGGGTAGGACGGGGTGAAAATAGCGCTTGCAGCTTACAGGAAAGTGGCACAGACCCCAGTGCTGCTCCTGTTCTGCCTGCCTTAGACTGGCAGCGGGGACTTGCAGCAGTACCCGCGAACCTCAGCGTCTTCAACCCACGGTGTGATGAGTGAGAGTGGAGATAGGCAGCCCAGATGTGCCTACCTTTAAAGGTACAATACAGGCACAGCACAGTGTTTCTGCATCTGTGTCAGTCTGCTGCCGTCTGATTGCTTATTTCCAATTCCACATGGTGTGCAGTTCACCAGTCAGTCCGTAACTCTGGATACTTATCTTTGAGGTTCTACTGTATATTTTATTTGAACAGAGAACAAGTTAACAGTGTCCCTTTGGCAAACCCCTGTGAGAAACAGTTGTAACAGAAATTTAACTTTGACACAAGAACTTAAGTATATGTTGACATGTTTATTTAAAAAATGGCTGTGAACTTAAATGCATACTCACTTGCAATGAATCCGTTTTGAGCTTTTCTTTGTGCTCTTCAGAGGAACGCAACACCTCTCTGTACAGGTCTGCTGCCAATGCATATTCATCTGAAGAATTCAAATCCACTTAGAACCAACACAGTATGATTTCCATCTCCTTATGGCCACAAATGGCCACAAGTTACAACATATGCAAGATGCTTTCAGAGGGACCATCTACTATTTACTTGCTGGCTTTTTGGTTATTGTAAATTGTCTATTTAAGATGCCAGTTGAAAAAAAGTATTTTACACAACATAGTGGAGTTCTACTCTGAAAAATAAATCTGTAAGAATGGCATTGCGGAGTACCATGTTTGCTGTTTCTCAGTGACTTCCAGACCAAACAAGTCTTGGTTTCCAAGTTAAATGTGGTTTTTGCAATTGCCAGACCTGCAAACTCATCATGGTTTCAGAGTCAAGCAGAATTCTACAGGCATATTTTCAAACTTCAAAATCAGCCCTAAAACAAATCCCCTCTGTTACAACACTCATTGCATTGCTCAATTAAATGCAGAATCTGCCAATTTTTGACAATAAATTGCCGCTATCAGTGACCATGAATAGTCACTGGGCCAGGGAAACAATAAGATTGATTCTGTAACCTAGTGATTAGGGCACTTACCAAGGAAACGGGAGACCTAATTTCAAATCTCTGCTCCAATGGCTATTTAATTATTTATAAAAAGTGGAATAGCTTCAACAGGAGAGATTGAGAAAGAAACATACCATAATGTCCCACAGCCCAGTGGCTAGAACACTCTTCTGCAATATGGGAGACTCATGTTCAAACTCTTCTCTATACAAGGCAGATAGTGAAGTTGACCTCAACTCCTTCATCCCAGATGAGTTCCCTAACCACTAAGCTAAATGTTTTAAAGGAAGCCGCCTCCTATTGCAACCTCCCCTCCATTTACCCTCCCGATCCTTTTGTGAATCTAGTCCTCCCTTGCTTTGTCAAAATGCCCTCAGGTCAGAATGTTTTGTTTTGAACCACTAAATTATTTTAACTTTTTGATTTGCCAAAAAAAAATCATTTTCAGTTCCACACGAAATGAAAGGTTTATTTTGATTTTTCAGAATTGCCAGTAAACCAAAAAATCCTCTGTTCACCAGCTCTCGTGACATTTTCACAATAACTTTTCAAAGTTGAACTATAGTTTAAGAGGCCATGCACGCTTTCAGGAAGAAATTAACTGACGTTAACTTGAAGCTATATTTCTAAGTCATAAAAACAGAATTATGTATGATTTCTTCTCCGGCAATAACAAACAGAAGATAGGTAACCTAATTAATAGTCTGGGAAAACTTTTGCTCAAGTGTAGTAATCCATGGGCCATAAAAACGTAAGGGTGGACAGTAAGATAATGGTGAAAGCTCTTTTCTAGTTCTAATTATCTTGAAAAGTCCGGTTTGAACGAGAGTTATGGTTTCTTATGCTGACTCAGAGCTGTTGGTGGTTCCAGAGTAGGTGCTTGTGAAGGACGTGGAAGAAAATTATTTACTGTATTTCTTCATCAAACTGCTTCTTAAAAAGGGCAAAACTTCATTTTTGCTACTACATTTCAAAGAACCGAAGCTTTCCTGATAATTCATTTTCATTATGCCTGTTTATTCTATCTGGAATACTTGCTTCTCTCTTCTGTCGGTCCCAACAGCCATTGCAAACTACTCATTTCAAACCTATTAACTGCTGATGAGTTGAACTGAATTCAACCTTTTGGGGTGTGGGTGAGGGGAATTACAGGGTGGAGAAACTGTCACGTAAAAGCTTCTCTGAAAGAACTAAACAGGTAAACTGAAGAGACTGTTGAAGTTACTGCGGCTCAACTAAAAATGGCATCATGTGATTTGACATATCTTAACTACTCGGTATTACAAAATACAGTATATTACAGTTTTCAGAAATCCCTGGTAATCACCAGAATGACATCTGATTAATAGATGCAAGTGGGAAAGAAGTGAACAAAATTTATTTTTATCCTTATATATTTATTCATAGGAGATTGTTTTAAAAGCTTTTACTAATACTATAACTAAGGGGGGTAATTCTACACAACTCATTAGTTTTAACAAGGATCACTTGGCAAAAAATACAACAGGCTCTGCTTTTGCTTTGAACATTTAGAACTAAGCATCCATGTAAAAATTATGCTGCTTGGTAACAGAGTCACACAATTATTTCTCCTTGCTTCATTTTTCAGATTTCTGATTAGAACTCTCAAAAACTCCATACTGATTCATTAAAATCTACACTGTCATTTAAATTCTAATATTTCTTCAATTAAACTGTGTTTGCAATGGCAACAACATAATGATTTTTTCTATTTCTTACTTGCTCTGTGTACACAGCAATTTCTCTAGACTCGGGGGCGGAAAGTGTCATCATTGCTACCAAATTGGTTATCGTTTGTACCTTCAACTTCAAATGGAAGTATCAATCCTTGCTACTTGATGCCACTAAAATCTATTACCACTTTAAAATAATATTGCAAAAGCGTTCACATTTTATACAATAAACATTTCACATTACGAGACACAAAAATCTTCAATAAACACTTTTCACTACAATGTGTAAAATACTATAAAATATACCATACATATATTCTAGGGAAGAGGCCAAAGAGTTCACTAACCATTAGATTAAAGGAGTGAAGTTTAGTAACTGGAAGAAATGTGCAAAGGAGAAAAAAATGTTTCTGGTAAATTAAGCACCACATATCCTGTATTGTGCCACTCTTTGCTAGTTACATGTTTGCAGTTCTACTACCTGCAAAAAGCCTTTGATGTAGTTGTCACAGTTCCAGAGACCTCTAACCATTACCCTTCTTGGCAGAGAGAGAGTCCTGTGACACTCGCTCTCTAAGTTGGGAATTTAGCCACTGATCTTCCCTGCAATTTACTGTGATCACCTCAGCAAGTCTGACTTCAATTCAGCACTTTCAGTCCTATTCTTTCAGGAGAAATGACAGGGTTAACCTATGACCAGCCAGACTTCATAAAACAAAGTACAGCATACGCTTGCTATAACGCCCTTCACAATAACGAATCTTCACTATAATGAATCCAGTTTCTGAATCCCACCTTGAGCCCTGCCGCAATCAAGGGCCTGGAAGAGCTGCCAGTCGCCTCCCTGCCCCATCTTTTACTATAACAAACAGCGTGGATCCCAATTGGTTCATTATAGTGATAGTGTAAATTATTATTTATTCATAAGGTTAAAATTTTGTCATGGTTATTTTTCAGTAAAAATCAGGGAGAGGTCACAGGCAATAAACAAAAATTCACAAATCCTGTGGTTTTCCCCTGACTTTTACTAAAAATAATCATGACAAAATGGAGCTGACTGAGGCCACTATCATAGCTTAACAAAAGTTGAGAAAATAATGCCCATAATTCACTTCAGTTTTACACTAATGGAACTCAACTGACTTCAATGGATTTGCACTTTAATTACACCAGTGTGACAGCAGAATCAAGATAGGATAAAAATAACAAATCTCTCTTGATTAATCTATACCTCAGAAAGTGAACATAGATAGAAAGAATGTTACAAAATTAAGAAAATGGAAAGTGCTTTTAGTTAGTCCCCAACATATTGCACCTCTTCCCTCCCTGTCAGCTCAGAGAAATTTGTTGGCACTTCAGATGTTGCCTGTATACTGTTTCAGTGTTCTGTGATCACATTATGCACTTTCCCCTGAAATCAATGGACCTGTCATTTTGCCATGATGATAGCTAAACTCATGACTAGCCCATCAGATGGAATGAAGTAATATACTGGAGCAATCTGCTTTTTACCTTTTATGATATGGATACCAGCTAAGCCATTGAGAGCGCACACCAGCTGTCGATGGGCTTCCTCACACTCTGTTCGACATTTCTTCTGCAGTGAAGTCAGTAGCTCCTCCATGGTCATGGTGCTGAAATAAAGATCTAATGGATCAAATTTAAAATAAAACGTAGATGCTACACTTGCATGAAAGCTCATGTTCTGCATGGCAGATATATCATGCAAACGTACGTTTGCCACATGATAAATATTCTCAAGGACAATATAGTAAAATGACTTAGTTTTAACAGACATTTATTCAGCTGCAGTATCTGCATGTATCAAGTTACAGGCTGTGCCCCAATTACTAATCTGACCAAGGGTATATGTCAAGAGAATAGGAATGAACTCTCCTATTCTGTGCAGACTTGGGAAAATTAGAGTTGTCAGAACTCTAGTGTCAGGAATTTCTCTCATTCCTTCATTCAGAGCCATTATTTCCAAGTCTCTACACTGCAACAACACAGCATGCCTCCAGAGATGAAGAGGTATAGCCATATAGGCCATTTCTTGTAGACAAAGAGCTATACAATCTATTTTTAAAAGCACCTTCCCAAAGGGACCAATTCATTACCTCAGCAATGTGACTGAGATCCACCAGTCTCTCGGGGGCCAGAGTGAAAGTACTGCTGTAAAGTACATTGTAAAAAGTCTCTCCTTTTATTTTAATTATTTGTATTGCTGATATACATAATGGACACCTGAAAAAGGGGTCCCATTGTGTTAGGGGCTGTACAAATTAAGAATAATTGTACTTATTATTATTCCCCAAAGAGCAAATTTAAATAGAGAAGATAAAGGAAAGGAGGGAAAGGAGATTCAACAATACAAGCAAGTGAACAGAGTGATGGCTGGCAAATGTCACATTAGTTACACTATGTTTTCCTTCAATTTTTCTCTAATTCTCTGAGTGGGCCTTAGTTAGCAGGAGATTAGCTAAATAGGAAGGAGAGAGGTGAAAGGGTGAGGGCAAGGAAGAAGAAAGAGGAAAGGAAGAATGAAGGGAACATGGAGGGCAACTGGAGTCAAGCTGAGATGGAGAGTTTGAGCAGGAGAGGGTTGAAGCAGACAACCAACCATCATGAAAAGAGAACGACCACAGCAAAAACTGTCAAAATCAGCCGTGTCACAACAGTCTCTGCTAAGGCTGTACCTGTGCCTCATTGAGGTTGGCTCTTCCCTGGAATTTCTGGGCTTGGGAAATGCAGGGGCTATTGCATTGGTTCTATTGCACTGGAGGGAAGAGGGAGTCACTCCTGCATAATTGGGGTCCAGGGTGTGAAGGCAGAAGGTATCCACCTTGGTTGCGCCCCCATCTTCCCCTCCCAGCAACACGGCAGTACCTAATAAGCTTACCTTTGCTCCTGCCAGCTACATTTTCGATGCTCCTGCTGCTGTTCCAATGTGGGAGATGGAAGTGCTATTGATTTAAAACTGCAATCTATACTGCGCTACATTGCTCAGTTGTATTGGCAAATATGCACAGCACCTGCTGCTCATGCTCTGGTTAGCTCTAGCCAGTACTATTAATCTTTCATTTTCATAAGATCAAGAGTGAAAAATTTCTAAAAGCAAAACAAAAATAGCACATACAAATAATGAAAGTAAGGCCTGGTCTACACTAGAAAAAGAGGTCTGTTTAACTATGTTGGTCAAGGGTGTGAAAATAGACACCCTGAGCTGCATAATTAAACCAACTTAAGTCCCCATGTAGACAGCACTAGATCAACAGAAGAATTCTGCTATCGACCTAACTACCACCTCTCGGGGAGGTGGATTACGTACACCCCTCCCTTCAATGTAGGTAGTATCCACCCAGCAGTGCAACTATGTTTCTGCAGCATTTTAAGCGTAGACAAACCCTTCATCTATTTACTTTGAACAATCTGAGGCTAATAATCAATTTCAAGAGAATTTCCCAATTCAGTTTAAAGTCTAGGAGAACCTAAAAAGTATCCTGTTAAGAATGGCTATGTATTTGAAAAGTAGATAGCCTTACTCACTGCCTTTACTATGAAATGAGAAAATTAACATTGTCTCCCATAGAAAACGCTCCAGGTGTCAGTTTCCTTGTTTAAATCCAAGTCTCCTATTCACAATAATTCCTGGCACTGAATTCTTGTTTATTCACATGCAAATAAAGGAAGGCATAAAACAAGTCTTCTGCATGTTCTGAGAGTGGCCCATTGCAGCAGACAGGACTGGTTCACAAGAAAATGTATCAACAGTACCTGCAAACTGCCCTTCCTTACCCAGTTTTAAGTGCGGAAGTAGAGGTGGAACATGGGAAAAATTAGTATTCCCACCAACCCATGCCACATTACTGTTTGAGAACTGCCAAACATTCCAATGATGTACAAGTGCAATATGCAAGCCACGTTGCTGAATGCATCAGTAATGTCCTAGCACTGCACTGATTTCAGTGGAATGCTGATTGGTGACAGGAGCATAGCAATAAAAGATGAACCCCCACTGAATTTAGAACATGGGAAAGGACCTGAATTTTATATTCCATCATAAATATCCACCAGCATGATGCCCCTCTTCATCATAATAAAAGGTCAGTCCCTGGAAGAGTGCAAAATAAAGAACAACTAACATCACTTTTTCTAGCGTCTAGGAATTACTAGAAATAATAACCCTATTATATCCTTCTCAGTTTCTGACATCAGATAAGATCATGCCTGATACAGCATAGCTGCAGGTGGCTCAACTGGCAGGTATAATTTCTGACTTGTAACAACACTGGCTCCAGATCCTGCACCATTAGATTCAATGGGAGTTTTGCAACTGATTTCAGTGAGTGTAGGACCAAACCCACAGTGCCCAATTTAAGCAGTGGTAAAATTCACCTTTTCTGCAATGGCAAGAATTCCCCACGGACAGCTTGTGGATGACAGCAGGCCTGTCTCAGCCGCAGTAGTGGGTACAGAATAGAAGTGACTGTCCTCCTGTCCAGGCTGCTAAGTTTAAGAGTCCAATCAGAAATCTTCCTGAGTTTTGCTAGTGCATCTTGGCAGCACACTTCATGTTGACGATGATAGAAGTGTCTCTCCACAGGAGAAAAGTGAAGCCAGTGTACATCTTCTGTTTGAGGGGGAATCTGAATCTGCAAAGTAAAACAAAATAAATAAATAAAATATTTTTGGTGAAAGTGCTATTTATAAACAATTTTTTTAAAAGTTTAAATATTTACTTGGTCAATCACGTCCTTCTTTGCTGACCTCCACATTATGTTGGCAATTAGACTGTAGAGAGGCTGAGGATTTTTTCTACAGTAAGGTCGATACAGAAGTTGATCCCACCAATGTTTGACCCAGTAAGGATCAACTCCAAGAAAAAGCACTAAGCCATACAGATCTGATAAAAGAAGAACATTATTTTACTGCATGCTATTTTAGAACACCACACCAAAAAAATTGTTTTCAAACACTGATGTCACCAGGTTTGAAATACCTAATTCCTTAAACAAAGGCAGACTCCGTTCATTACCCTCTAAGGAAAACAGTTGAAGCTCCATGAAGTGTGCTATGGTCTTTCAGCTGAGACCTTAAATATCGAGGTCCTGTTTTGCATATCTTTAAAGATCATCTGAGACTTTCCATAAGACTTGGAGTTCCAACCAGGACCTGATTCTCATGGGGGACTTCAATCACCCTGACATCTGCTGGAAGAGCAATACAGCAGAGCACAAACAATAAAGGAAGTTTTTGGACTGTGTTGCGGATAACTTCCTGGTGCAAGTGCTGGAGCAACCAACTACAGGCCGTGCTGCTCTTGATCTGCTGCTCACAAACAGGGAAGATTTGGTAGGGGAAGTAGAAGTGGGTGATGACCTAGGCAACAGTGACCATGAGATGATCGAGTTCAGGATCCTGACAAATGGAAGAAAAGAGAACAGCAGGATATGGACCAGGGACTTCAGAAAAGCAGAGTTTGACTCCCTCAGGGAGCTGATGGGCAGGATCCCCTAGGAGGATAATATGAGGGGGAAAGGAATCCAAGAGGGCTGGCTGTATTTTAAAGAAACCTTATTGAGGGCACAGGAACAAACCATCCCAATGTGCAGAAGTGGAAGTTTGGTCAGATGACTAGGGAGGATTATAAAAATACTGCTTGAACATGCAGGAATGAAATCAGGAAGGCCAAAGCGCAATTGGAGTTGCAGATAGCAAGGGATGTGAAGGGGAACAAGAAGGGTTTCTACAGGGATGTTAGCAACAAGAGGACTATTAGGGAAAGTGTGGGCCCCCTACAGAATGGAGGAGGCAACCTAGTGACAGAGGATGTGGAGAAAGCTGAGGTACTCAATGCCTTTTTTACCTCTGTCTTCACAGACAAGATCAGCTCCCAGACTACGGCACTGGGCAGCACAGAATGGGGAGGAGATGGACCTGTTCCCTCAGCACTGCAGGATGTTCAAGACTATTTAGAAAGATTGGACATACACAAGTCCATGGGGACAGATGCAATGCACCCGAGAGTGCTGAGGGAATTAGCTGATGCGATTTTAGAGCCATTGGCTATCATCTTTGAAAGCTTGTGGCAACTGGGGGAGGTCCCTGATGACTGGAAAAAAGCAAATATAGTGCCCATCTTCAAGAAAGGATCCAGGGAACTACAGGCCGATCAGCCGCACCTCAATCCCTGGAAAAATCATGGAGCAGGTCCTCAAGGAATCGATTATAAGGCACTTAAAAGAGAGGAAGGTGATCAGGAGAAGTCAACATGGTTTCACCAATGGAAAGTCATGCCTGACCAACCTGATTGCTTTCTATTAAGAGGTGACTGGTTCTGTGGATGTGAGGAAAGCGGTGGACGTTACATACCTTGACTTTAGCAAAGCTTTTGATACCGTCTCCCACAGTATACTTATCAGCAAGGTAAAAAAGTATGGGTTGGATGCATGGACTATAAAATGGATAGAGAACTGGCTAGAGCAAAGGGCACAACGAGTAGTGATCAATGGCTCCATGTCTAGCTGGCAGCCGGTCACAAGTGAAGTGCCCCGGGGGTCGGTCCTGGGGCTGGTTTTGTTCAACATCTTCATTAATGATCTGGAGGAGGGGGTAGATTGCACCCTCAGCAAGTCTGCAGATGACACAAAGCTAGGGGGGAGTGGTAGATACCATGGAAGGGAGGGACAGGATACAGAAGAACCTAAACAAATTGGAGGATTAGGCCAAAAGAAATCTGATGAGGCTCAACAAGGACAAGTGCAGAGTCCTGTACCTAGGACGGAAGAATCCCACGCACAGCTACAGACTGGGGACTGACAAGCTAGGCAGCAGTTCTGCAGAAAAGGATCTGGGGGTTACAGTGGATAAGAAGCTGGATGAGAGTCAGCAGTGTGCCCTGGTTCCCAAGAAGGCTAATGGCATATTGGGCTGCATTAGTAAGAGCATTGCCAGCAGAGTGCAGAAAGTGATTATTCCCCTCTATCCAGCATTGGTGAGGCCGCATTTGGAGTATTGTGTCCAGTTTTGGGCCCCCCACTACAAAAAGAATATGGACAAGTTGGAGAGAGTCCAGCGGAGGGCAACAAAAATGATAAGGGGGCTGGAGCACATGACTTATGAAGAGAGGCTGAAAGAACTACGCCTGTTTATAGACTCATAGGTCAGAAGGGACCAATATGATCATCTAGTC
>ML675604.1:29753480-29818057 GCA_007922155.1 Mesoclemmys tuberculata | reverse complement strand
ACAACTTTCACATTCATTCCCATCTTTTCCAATTTAACTAACAGTTTGCTCTGCAGAAGAGAAGAATGAGGAGGGATTTGATAGCAGCCTTTAACTACCTGAAAGAGGGTTCCAGGGAGGATGGAGCTAGGCTGTTTTCAGTGGTGGCAGATGACAGAACAAGGAGCAATGGTCTCAAGTTGCAGTGGGGGGGGTCTAAGTTGGACATTAGGAAAAAGTTTTTCACTAGGAGGGTGGTGAAGCATTGGAATGGGTTACCTAGGGAGGTGGTGGCATCTCCATCTTTAGAGGTTTTTAAGCTGCAGCTTGACAAAACCCTCACCGGGATGATTTAGCTGAGGATAGTCCTGATTTGAGCAGGGGGTTGGACTAGATGACCTCCTGAGGTCCCTTCCATCTCTATTATTTTATGATTCTATGAGTTTTCCCTGAGATCTTGTTAAAAAAAATACTGATCTCCGTCATTTTGGAACTTTCTATGAACCAACTGCTTACTGCCTACCACCCTAGAAATGGCTGTAATTCTGTAGTTTCGTTCCTTCAATAGCATCTTAATATTATGACAGAAGAAATCATTTTAGACTTACAAACTAGAAGCATTCTTCTATAAGGATATAAAATACCTACTGCAGGAATCTAGAATAAGAATATTAAAATTGGCAAATGTAGGGGTCTCGCCTGGGGCACCAATTCATCAGGGGAAAAAAGCCACACATACTATGCTACTACACAAAGTTTACCTTCTAAGCCTCGCTGCACGGGGGTGCCACTGACACACCAGCGATTGATTCCACTCAAACGGAGTGCCATTTCGGCAGCCTAATAAGAGAAGACAGGAAGAGCAATAAGTGAAAAAAATGAAAAGACTAAGAGCTGAGAAAAAGCTCATTCAGTTTGAAGAACCATAATTGCACATATCAGCCTTGCAAAACACTACTAAAATAGCTGCCTGTGGAGAGCAGTATTTTTGATTGACAGGTAAGAGAAATATTTTTTCATTAACATAATAAAAGATGGGCAAGATTTGTGTCTGGGTAATGAAGAGAAACAGTGATTAGGACAGTAAGAGAACTTACTAACTTTGGTTCCACAAACAAAAACTTTCCTACATGTGTGGCAACTACAGCATTTGCTTACATATAAAAGAAAGGAACTGATCCACTAGAGCAACACGTCTCAGATTGCTACCTTCATAACTCTTGCATGTTCCAAACAGAGTTTGCTGTAAATATGGTCCTGGTTCTCCTCCTTGTTTCCAACTACTAGCTTCCATTAAAAGACAGCTAAAATTACATTAAATACTTTCCTAACATTACTTTTACATGTAAGCAATTGATTAACATCCATATGGGGAATACATCATTAAGGGGAGTGGAAGTGACACACACTCTATTAAGACATTGTTCACGCTGTGGAGGAGTGTGAACCTCTAACCTACCAACAACTGATAGACATATGAGTAGAGTTGATATACGTGTGTTTATTGTTACACATGCACGCACATGGACAATGGTATGTATATATAGCCGATTCATAAATGTTTTTATTTATTTTAAAAACAAATGGATCACTTGACAGCTGATGAGACATAATCACAAATGTAACTCAAACTGGGTAGAGTGTTTACAAGGAGATAAGTTAACTTGGGGTGTGTAATATACATAAAACAATGAATAAATTGTCATGTGAGTAGAATTTTCTGTTGGCATTTTTATCTCCCTGCTTTGGATTACTTGGTGGACAAACACTAATGGAAAACAATCTCCTCTGAGAACTGCTGGAATAAACCGAAAAAGCACCCTGAGCCATTGCTGATTGTTTTATTGTTTCTAGACCTAAAGGACATATTTGTGCCTCTAAACTATGTCACTGAACGGGCTAGTGTGCTCTCTGAAACTATCAAACACTGTATACAACATGATGACCTACTTCTTTAAACCGTCAGGACAGATGATGATAAATACTTTTTGAGCTAGATACACATCACAGCCAGCCAAAACTCCAACGGGGGAACATATAACAGTAAACATATTCAAGGGAAAGTAAACTATTAGTAACATCTGAACAACACATTATAAAGACAAGTTTATGTGTAATACATGTTAAGAGTCAAGAAGCAGCTTTACTTTTTTTTTTTTTTTTTAAAGCTACAATAACCTTGTCAAACTTTTCAATATAGGCATGCGCAGGAGATATTCTCACCTTTGCAGTGGTGCATTCAACCATCTGTGCTTCATCTAGACAGATCCTCCACCACTCCACTGCTACTAAGGGGCTTGGGATGGCCATATACCGCTTCTGGTTCCTGAAACGGCGCCCATCTTCACTGTTGCTATGAGGGATATCCACATAGTTCAGTTCAGTGCGAAGGACATCGTAAGTGGTGATGACTATCTCCTGCTCTGCTAACATGTGAGGCTGCAAGAAGCCATGTTTCTTCACACCTTGATACACCTACACACATTTATATATACAAGCATGAGAGCAAAGACTGAAGATAAGAAACACTTCATAACAGAAAGTATAAGATCTCTTTATAGTTTTACAGAACACACACTTAAAAAATGTTCCTGGTATGACTTGCTGTCAGTTCATAACATTTGCACTCAAATATATTATTAAATTATACAATGGGAAGGAAATATGGTTTCCCAATTGATTGTAGCCCCCAAGAGAATAAAAGGATTTTGGTATATCATATGACTGATGTATTTGATCTTAGCTGACTAAACAAGGATTTAACATGCAGCAACATTACAGACGTAAATAATAAAACATGCACTTTTTTCCTACAGTAGAATATCATAGGAGAATGGGCAAAGAGAGAAACATGCAATCAAACACTTTTAAGAATGAAGTGTGAACATGAGCAGACTATTTCTATCCTCCAAGGAATCTCAAAGAAGAATCAATGAAACACATGGAACAAACATGAAAGACGATGGCAAAAGCACCAACAAAGTACATAAATCTTCTGTAATGATGATCTTCCACTAGAAAAATCAGAAGTCTTATAATAAAAGTATCTGTTATTTGTAACAGAATGTGTGTATCTGTCTCTCTTTTACCTCAGCATTTTCAATGTAATCCTTTGTGAAGCATATAGTAGTTGCAAGCGGAAAAAAACTAAATTCATAAGATAAATTAAGCCTTGTAACTAATGTTTTTCACAGTGTTAAAATGTTATGTCTGCAGGAAAGTGCAATAAATACTGTAAACTAAAAACTTTACTTTACATTTACTTTGAGTATTTTAAAATATCAACATCATTAGATTTCACATTGAACATGTCATACACACAGAATTTAACCAGATACTGTAACAATGTCAAAAACCAAAACCATTTAGTCGTCCTTCAGGACTTGTAGCTGCCCAAGATCAACGATATAGCAACTTCTGTCAAAGATATGTACCTCATCCTCAAACATATACATCTGCTTCCTATTCATATCAGGACGCAACTCAAAATTGCCTCACCTGTTTTTAAGGAGACTCTATGCTGATTTACTCCAGTTTCCCTCGAAAACCTAAGCTGGCACTACTCCTCTCTTTACGGCTAGCACCATCCTTCTCTCTGTCTTTTAACCCCAATTTCAACGGTGCTGGTAGAACAGCATCTTCCTCTGTTGCTCCTATCCTTTAGAAAAAATAGTTCTGATGTTTCTTGGCCTAAAGAAATCCCTCTATTTTCTAATCTCATTTTAACACATTTTTTTCTCCTTTGCCTCTGTTACTCTCTCATTCTGTTATTAGTCTTATGACTAAATGCTCTCTATATAATGTGATCTAGATAGATTATACATACACATCTTTTTACACCATTGTTTCCTGTAGTTTATGACATAATAACCATCTTTTATGGTGCTTTTATGGGATTTTGGGTTGCAAAGTCAAGCACCCAGCAGTTAGGAATTGCCAGAATTAAGATTGCCTATGCAATCTTAACTTGGGCCCCCCTGCGTGTGTATGCATTATGATATAGTCTTTGGTTACATTATCAAATACTATTTTTTGCAGTAATTGTTTTTGTGCCGAATGCCACAACAGCCTGTGCCAGCCAGAAAGAATAATTGCAGGTAAAGTCCTGCTTAGTTTCTGCAGCCTGAGGATAGAACATGCTTTGTCACTCTGTGGTGACAGGGCATGTACGATCTGGTTGGTATGAAGGAGCTGTGCGTGGGTAGAGATTGCTCAGTGCAGAAAGAATCTTAGGGAAATTTAGCTGCCAAACTCTAACCTCCACTAAGCATGTGCATCTGTACCTGCACTGCCTGTAAAAATGCCTGTTATAGAAAGATATTTGGGATAGTTTTCATGAAAGTTACTGTAAAATAAGGGTCCCATTCCTGCAAAGACTATGTTTGAACTTAACATTCTATGCATGAGTTGTCCCATTATTGGGTCCATTCCTAATAAGAGTAGACTATTGTTATTTTGCTCTGATATAGAGTCTTTGTCAAGCACTTTACAAATATGAAGTCCCACAAGATTCCTTTTTCATCACATCTGTGAAGGACATGGGACTGATCTTTAATAGTTAACGAATTACATGATTCATGTATGGGACCTGATTATTGAGACAGTTACCGGATGGCTAAATGGTATGCTATATTGGTATGTTTACTGTATGCATATGCTAGTTTAGTTTAGTAGCAGAGCTGTTAAGAACCAAGCAGGAAGGAGACACAGGGTATGGCTACACTGCAATAGGACATCTGCAGCTGGCCCATGTCAGCTGACTTGAGCTCGCAGGGCTCAGGCTTCAGGGCTATAAAATTACATGGTAGATGTTCAAGCTGAGGCTGGAGCCAATGCCTGGCTCCATTCTAAGTCTGAAAATCTACAGTGCAATTTCATAACCCAGCAGGCCTGACCCCAACTCAGCTCACAAGGGCCAACCACAGGTGTTTTATTGCAGCAGATGTACCCAAAATGGCTCCAGATAACCAACCTCTTGGTAAACTCATCAGGTGTCATTAAGGGTATGTCTACACTGCAATTAGACACTCATGGCAAGCTGGTGTCAGCTGACTCAGGGTTACGGGGCTCCAGCTAAGAAGCTGTTTAATTGTGCTGTAGATGTTCAGGATTGGGCAGCCTGGACTCTAGGAACCTGCGAGGTGGGAGGGTCCCAAAGCCCAAGCCCCCCCAAGGCTGAGTCAGAAGGCAGGGCTAGCCATGGGTGTGTAGCTGCAGTGCAGGCATACACTAAGAGACTATACGCAAGCTTTTAGCTCTGAAGATGCTACTTCCAGGTGCCAGCCAAGTCACAACACTTTTTTTGCCAAGGCTGGGAGCCAAAAGAGAAAAAGGGTATTAAACAGTTAAAAAAATCATTCTATGGCAGAAAAAAAGAGAAGCCTTTGTCAAAGAGCTGTTTGTGTGGAACAGATAGAAAGAGACAGGGTAGACAAAACTAATTAAAATAAAACCAGACCTTTATTTAAATTAAACAGGTTTATTTTTTAAAATTAAATTTGAAATTATGACAACCTATGTTAATGCCTAAACTTACTATGCTCTATTAAAATAATTTAAATTCAATAAAAAACATGCAGTACATGTTTGCTGCCAAAGTTTTAAAGAAAGTCAAAAGAACTGAACTGGTGAAAGTCACTACTGGCTAAGCACCTGGAACCAGAGTTTGTTGACGTGCTAAACCTGGTTTTGCAGATGCAGAGAAAATAATTTTCTTCACTTTAGTTTATTCAAGCTAAATCAACTTAATGACCTGTAGATTCAAAGATAGAAAACAAAAAGAAGGTCAAGGAGGATAGGTTAGCTCCCTATTAATACATCAGAGGAGTAAACACCAGGGAGAATGAAGATCTATTTAAAGGACAACATCGTCCCAAGAACAAATCGATATTAACTGAAATTAATGGAAATGAATAAATTCAGGCTCGAAATCTGAAGAACATTTCTAACCTTGAGGTTCTGGGACAGCATCCCAATATGAATTGGGAGGGCAAATATCACAATTAATTTTAAGATAGCTGGACAAATTTATGAGTGTAATTATATGAGTAGGTTGCTTCTGATGGTAGGGCTCATCAGCTCTAGGGCTGACTTCTGGTTTATGTCTTATGTTCTTAAAAGTTCACAACTCACGGTTTTAGACAGCCACCTGCAGAGGGGTCAGGAAGGGATTCCGCTCTCCTTCCAATACATTCTGCAGAAATTTTTGGTCTACTGCCTCTGAAGCATCAAAGATGGCCAGGGCTGAATGTGGGATCCTGGATGGGGTGAGCCAGTGCTCTGAGACGGCACTGAGCAGTCTTTCATTCAGGTGCTTGGCTGGTTGATTCTTACTCCCATGCACAGGGTATAACTTTTCGTTATAACTAATAGCGGTGTTGGGAAGGAATCTTCCCCCAAATCAGATTGGCAGATTTGACAGGGAGGGCAGCTTGCCTTCCTCTGCTGTGTGGGTGTGGGATAAATCTGCCAGGATTATCTGGGTATATCTCATGTAATCATTTTCACTGCCACTTTGGAAGCCTTGGGCATTGGTGCACCTCCGTCACTCCTATTCTCTCCCTGTAACACAGAATGGTCTAGCCTTCTGTGGGCTGTGTAAAATTTTGGTTTAATTTCAGTTGTTGAATTTTAGTGGGGAGGTGGCTGAGTGGTGGTGATGAGTGATGTACACAAAGTCAGACTAAATGATCTAGTGGCCCCTTCTGACCTTAAACTCTAGGATTCTATAAACCCACTGGGAGCTGCTAACGCAGGAAAGCTTGTTTTCCTCTTCCAATCTATGAATCAACTGTAGGTATGA
Organism: Mesoclemmys tuberculata; assembly: GCA_007922155.1. Lineage (NCBI taxonomy): Eukaryota > Metazoa > Chordata > Testudines > Chelidae > Mesoclemmys > Mesoclemmys tuberculata. The sequence goes on along the minus strand of ML675604.1, from coordinate 29,811,276 downwards.
GAAGATGAGATGAAATCATCTTACCAGGACTCGAAGGGAAGACGATCTCACATGCCTGTTGATCTCATCCACCCACTGATGGCAGATAGAACTTGGAGAGATTATTAGAGTTGCTCCTGTAGAAACTGGTTTCATTGCTACGAGGCAGTGGGGACAATAAAACGGCTTAATCTTCAAGTTTTCCTCTTTATAGTTTACACACTCAGCATGCTGCCATAGATGGCACTTCAGGCACTGCACCCGGGCCTTACAGTCAACCAAGCCAAGCTCGCCACAAATGCATTCAAAAAGATAGTCAGAGGTGCTGAATGGAAAAATGGAACTGGCATGGTGTATGACACTGCCAGTATGTTCTTGGGAGTCTGAGGACTGGTCTTTTAGGACTTCAGCACCATCTGTATTTTTAGGTGCACCGATAACAGGCCTAGTGGAGTCACTGGACATGAGGTTGCCTTGCAAATCAGAAGATTTCAAGTCCATAACTTTTGGCTGAAGGTTTTCTTCTTTTATGCAGGTCTTTTGTCCTGTCTCAGACTGGTTATTTTTGCTAGTTGTACAGTAGTCATGGTCTTCTGCAGCGATGTCCACCAGCTGGGGTGGTTTGACATTTTCTGAAGATGTGACCCTACTTGCTGATTCTTTGTTTTGAGTGTTAGCATTAGGCAAGGATGTCTTCTGAATCCTTCCAGAACTTCTTGTCTAAAATATAGAGTTAAAATTAACCAACAGATTTTTTTGCTCTTTGATGAGGAAGTATAGACACACTGGGACTAACCTGTTAACATTACATATATCTTCTACTTTGGTGCATGTTTGAGGGATCAAATTCTCTTAATATTAGCTTAGGGTTTTTCCAATGTTTCACAGAACCTCTTGTTCATAAAACTGTAACATCTGCTAACCCTTACAGCAATGTCTTCAAAAATTTAAAGAGGACATAGTCAACAATTTTAACCCCAAAACTTGACATACTTTGTGTTTTATTTGTATTTTTGGTAAAGCCTACATACTATAATTCTTTATTTTTATTTTCAAAGCAAACGTTTCAGGGTTTTTGTTTCTTAAAAAAAAATCAATACCATCAATCAAGCACTAATGGACAATCTTTTAAATAGCACCACTGTGGCAACATGTAATTGGCAAAAATAAAATACCTCCATGCAACATTTGCCTTAGCTGATATTTTCAACTCTCATTTTACCTGTTTTTTTGTTCTCTCATGCCTCTTTTGTTCCTTGTAATTCTTCCCCAACTTGAAAGATCCAGCCAGACCATGACCTTTAACCCGCTCCACTACTTGTTCTGCAATTAGTTTTTCCAAAGTTCTTTTGAGAAGACGTCGGTTTCGCTGTACGTCATATCTGTATATGGCACTGACATACTTAAATATTGCAATGATGGAAGCTCCCTTCTTCACATTCATTTCCTTGACAGCTGCTAAGATCATCACCCGTAAGCCTACATGCAGAATGAAACTACGGCTCAGATAAAATGAAAAGTTACATGGGAGAAAATTTATTGATGGAGCTCTTCAAATGTATTGTCTGGAAGTGAATTAAAAATTGCCAAAAAAAACTAAGAGCAACAATGGAGTAAGCAGTCCTGCTCAAGCTAGTCTAGCAGACCATTACTTTTCAATCAAGATATTCAACAGTGTCTAGGGCTGGGTCTACACTGACGGCTGCAAATTGGCCACCATCAGATCGATCCAGCAATCGACGTAGGAAAACCACTCTGGTAAGTGGCGTAGCACTGTGTCAAAGGGAACACGGTTTCCTTCAGCGCAGCACAGTGGGGATGGCGCACGGAGCAGACACAGCGAAGTCGACGGGAGATACGCAAGTGATTTATGTCATTTGCGTATTTCCCGTCGACTGCCGCCGAATCCGGAAGGTAAGTGTAGACGAGGCCTAAGAGTACATATAACCATGGAAACAAAAGTCTTGTTTTTTTTCATTTATGGAGATATGCAAGAACAATACTTTGGTCTGGCCAATAAACCATCTTGCTACAATGGTTCTAAACTAGATAAAACTGTGCTACATGGAGTCCTACAATGCAGCCCACAACTGGTTTTATCTTTAAAATAAGATCCCAGAGTGCAATGTTATATTCTTGAGCAAAACTATACCTCTGCATCAGAAATAAGAGCATCAGTAAACTGCTCCCCTCATACAAATCAAGTGCAGCCCTTGCACTCCTGGAAGGCTGCCAACACAACCTCAATAAGCAAACTATTTTACATAAATTGTCTCTCTCCGTGAATACTTACTGGGATACTGTACTCTCTCTTTTGATGTAAGCTCCACTGTCTTTGATTTTTTATTTTTGTTTCCTTCAGCAGGCTGGGGTGGAACGAAGAAGTTCACCAGTTTACCCTAATAGAGACAACATTCAATAACGGTAGGAGGATGTATATCTATGACGTAATTTTGAACTGTTTTATGAAATTAGTATTTTCAATTAGCAGAGTAGCAAAAAGCATTTTTACTTTGAAGTTGTCAGTTCTTCGTTAAATACCTTCACAGGACCACAGAAATTGTCATGCTAGATCAGACCCATGCTCCATCTAATCCATTATCCTCCTCCTGACAGTGATCAGTGCCAGATGTTTCAAAGGAAGATGCAAGAACCCTATGGTAGGCATGTGGAATAATCTGCCCTCCACATTAAATTTCATCCTAATCTTTAATAGGTTGAAATTGAAAAATTCTGAAGCATCAATTTAATAGCTCTTCTGAAACTGCTGTTATTAATTATAACTCTGGAAATTCTGGATATTCAGATAAATATCCAATCCCTTTTCAATTTGTGTTAAGTACTTAGCCTCTAAGTTCTTAGCACAATTTCCTGTGCAATGAGTTCCACGATCTAATTATACACTGTATAAACAAATATTTCCTTTTATTTTGAAATTCCCACCTTCTAATTTAATTGAATGTGTCTTGTTCCTGTGATAAGAGACAACAGAAGTTCTTGATCTACTTTTTCTATACCACCCATAATTTTATAAACTTTTATCATGTCCCTGCTTATTCATCTCATTTCTTAGCTAACAATCCCAATCTTTTCCACCTTTCTTCGTGAGACAATTTTTTCCAGGTCCTTGACCACACTAGTTCTGTAATATCCTTTTTGAAATGGGTATTTAAGTACTACATGCAGTATTCCAAGCCACATCACTGGTTTACATGAAAACACAATAATATTCTTTGAATTATTCACCATCCCATTCTTTATGCATCATAACAATCTTGTTAGCTTTTCTGAGTGCCACTGCACATTCAGTGGAGGTCTTCAATTAGCCATCTAGAATGATGCTCAGGCCCTTTTCCTGAATTTATATAGTCAACGTAGAAAGTGTATGAGTACTTTAATTGATTCTGGGTTTAATCTGCCATCATGCTGCCCATTCATCTAGCTTGTTTAGCTCTCTCTGAAGTTCCTCATAATCTTCTCTGGTGCAAACTAACCTAAAAATTGTGTGTAATTTGCAAGTTTTGTTACCTCACTACTTACCCCGCTTTTCATATAATTAATAAATACATTAAACAACATAGGACTTAGCATGTAACCTTCAGGCACTCCGCTATTAACCTTTTGTCACGATGAAAGCAGACCATTTAATCCTACTCTTTGCTTTCTGCAACTTGCCTCTTACCCCATGTCTATTTAGTTTAATTAGCCTCCTGCATGGAACTTTGTCAAAAGCGTTTAGGAAGCCTAAATAAAATTAGGTCCACTGGTTCTTCTTTAATCACCACCATCCTGATAAGCTAAAAGAATTCTAAGAGATTAGTAAGAATTTTCCTTTGCAGAAACCATATTGGCTAGATTGTATCATATCATCTTTCAAGTTCTGTATTATTTTGTCTTATCATTTCAACCAGTTGTCTAGGTACACACGTAAGATTTACTGGTCCATAATTCCCCAGATCATCCTTTGTAAACATAGGTACAAGATTTGCTACCTTCCAATGCTCAGGAACAGTGACTGTTTTAATCAGAGTCTTCCTCTAAAGCTTGGGGCTCAGGTCACTTGCTGGTTTAAATTAAAGGAATCGGTGGATTCTCTGTAATTTGAAGGCTTTAAATCATGACTGGAGGACTTCAGTACCTGAGCCAAAGATTAGGAGTATATTATAGGGGTGGGTGGGTGCGGTTCTGTGGCCTGCAATGTACAGGAAAACAGTTATTTACCAGTAACTGTTGTTCTTCGAGATGTGTTGCTCATATCCATTCCACTTAGGTGTGCGCGCGCCCTCGTGCACGACCCTCAGAGAACTTTTTCCCTAGCAGCCCTCTGTAGGGGCCGGCCTCAGCGCCCCCTGGAGTGCTGCCCTCATGCGGCGGTACATAGGGCGCTGCCGGCCCCTCCCCTCCTCAGACCCTTCTTTCTGCCGACTCCGACAGCGGGGACGGAGGGTGGGTGTGGAATGGATATGAGCAACACATCTCGAAGAACAACAGTTACTGGTAAGTAACTATGTTTTCTCCTTCAAGTGATTGCTCATATGCATTCCACTTAGGTGATTAACGAGCCTTACCTGGAAGTGGGTAGGAGTCAACAGCGAGCTGCCCTCAGCATGGTTCTGCCGACTCGCGCGTCCTCCCTCAACTGCTGGACGACAGCGTAGTGCGCAGCAAAGGTGTGCACCGAAGACCAGGTGGCAGCCCTGCAGCTGGCATCCAGGGGCACCCTTTCCAGGAAGGTCGCCGACGCTTCCACTCCGGGAAGCTGGACGCCTGCACGCTTGTAGCAGAGCCGGATGCAGGCGGTGATCCACTTGGCGATGCACTGGGCGGAGACCGGGGAACCCCTCATCCTGTCCACCACCGCAATGAAGAGCTGCATGGTCTTTCGGAACGGCCTCATCCTCTCTAGGTAGAACGCCAGCGCCCTCCTTACGTCGAGGGTGTGCAGTCTCCTCTCGTCCTTGGACCCGTGCGGTTTAGGGAAAAACACGGGGAGGAAAATATCTTGGTTACAATGGAACTGGGAGACTACCTTAGGCAGGAACGCTGGGTGAGGCCTCAGCTGTACCTTATCCCGGAAGAACACGGTATAGGGGGGCTCCGAGGTCAAAGCTCTTAGCTCAGAGACCCTCCTAGCCGAGATAATGGCCACGAGGAAGGCCACCTTCCAGGACAGGATCAGCAAGGGACAGGTGGCCAAGGGCTCAAAGGGGGGTCCCGTCAGTCTATCGAGGACTAGGTTCAGATCCCACGGAGGCACCGGGTCACGGACCTGCGGGTAGAGCCTCTCGACCCCCCTGAGGAACCTCACCAACATGGGGTGGGAGAACAGGGACCGCCCCCGCATCGGCTGATGGAAAGCCGAGATGGCCGCTAGGTGCATCCTGAGGGAGGCTAGCACTAGCCCCTGCAGCCTCAGCTGCAGCAGGTAATCGAGGACAGCCTGCACGGGGGACGTACCGGGGGTTACGCCCCGCGACTCCACCCAGCAGGTGAATCTCCTCCACTTGGGCCTGTAGGCGATCTGTGTGGAGGGCCTCCTGCTTCCCAGCAGCACGCGTTGGACCTGCTCCGAGCAGGTTCTCTCCTCCTCTGTTAACCAAAGAGCCTCCAGGCCGTCAGGTGCAGGGAGTCCAGGCTGGGATGCAGCAGGCGACCATGGTCCTGGAAGAGCAGGTCCGGTCTCCTCGGGAGCTCGATTGGCAGGGTGACTGAGAAGTCCTGCAGCATGCTGAACCAGTACTGCCTCGGCCACGCTGGGGCGATCAGTATGACGTCTGCTCTGTCCCTCTTGATCTTCAAGAGGACCCTGGGCAGGAGCAGGAAGGGGGGGGAACGCGTACACGAGGGTCCCCGTCCATTCAATGAGGAATGCGTAGGAGAGGGAGCCCGGCTTGCGACCCCGGAGCGAGCAAAACCTCGGGCACTTCGTGTTCCAGGACGACGCGAACAGGTCCAGTCGGGGAACACCCCACTCGCGGAAAATCCTGGCCGCTACCTCCGGATGCAACGATCAGTTGTGTTGGGGTAGAAACGACCTGCTGAGGCGGTCCGCCTCGTTGTTCCTGACCCCCGGGAGGTGAGAGGCGGTTAAACAAAAATCGTACCTCACCGCCAAGTCCCAAAGACGAAGCGCCTCCTGGTACAGAGCCGAGGAGCGCGCTCCCCCCTGCTTGTTGATGTAAAACATTGCTGCGGTATTGTCCGTCAGCACCTGTACCATTTTCCCCAATAAAGAGTGGCGAAACACCTTGCAAGCCAGTCTGACTGCCCTCAGTTCCTTGACATTGATGTGGAGGGCAGTCTCTCCCTGGGACCAGTGTCCCTGTGTGGTCAGCCCACAGGTGATGTGAGCTCCCCACCCCAGGTACGATGTGTCTGTGATCAGAGTGACCGAGGGGGTGAGGGCTCTGAAGGGGACCCTTCCAGCACTGTCCCGGGGTCCAGCCACCAGTTCAGTGCCCCCAACACCGCGTGGGGCACCATAACCACCCTGTCCAGAGTGTGCCTGCTGGGCACATATACCTTGGCCAACCAACCCTGGAGGGGCCTGAGCCTGAGGCGGGCCAAACTCACTACATAGGTGCACGAGGCCATGTGGCCCAACAGCTGCAGGCACTGCCTGGCTGTCGTCGTGGGGCACCTCTGAAGCTGCGATATGATCGCTGCCATGGCCTCGAACGTGGGAGGGAGGCTCTGGCCCGCACCGAGTCTAGGGATGCCCCTATGAACTCTATGCGCTGTACCGGCGACAGCGTCGATTTCTGCTCATTGATGAGCAGCCCCAGAGCAAGGCAAGTGGCCTGAACGAAGGAGACTGCCTCGCACACCTGCAACTTGGTCTTGCCCCTTATCAGCCAGTCGTCCAGGTAGGGAAATATCTGGACCCCCCTGCGCCTCAGGAAAGCTGCCACCACTGCCATACATTTGGGAAACACTCTGGGGCGGAAGACAGGCCAAAGGGCAAGGCCGTAAATTGGTAGTGGGCACCAGCTACCATAAACCTTAGATACCGCCTGTGGGCGGGAAGGATGAAGACGTGGAAGCACGCATCCTTCAAGTCGAGGGCGGCAAACCAATCCCCTGGGTTCAGGACGGGAACGATGGATGCCAGGGACACCATGCAAAACTTTAGCTTCCTTATGAACCTGTTTAACTTGCACAGGTCCAGTATAGGTCTGAGACCTTCCTTGGCTTTGGGAACGAGGAAGTACCTCGAGTAGAACCCCTTCCCCACCTCAAGCAGCGGAACCGCTTCTATGGCTCCCTTGAGCAGGAGGGAGCGAACCTCCTGAAGGAGCAATTGCTTGTGAGAGGGGTCCCTGAAGAGGGACGGGGGGGAAGGTGAGTGGTGGGGGGGAGCCACCAGCTGGAGGGCGTAACCCCGGCACACGGTTCTGAGGACCCAGCGGTCTGGAGGTGATACCCCGCCACAGGCCGAGGTAGGGCCTTAGCCTGTCCTGGAAAGGCGGAGGGGAACCCAGGGAATGGGAGACGGTGCCACCCTCGGACGCACCGTCAAAAGTTGCACTTCCCTTTGGAGCTCTGGGCGGGTCCTTTCTGGGAAGAATTGGTGTGGACGCGCTGTCCAGAGCCCCTGTTCCTATCCCTGCCCCTCGCGGGGGGGAAAGGCCTAGGAGGTGGCCTAGGTTGCTGCCGCTGCCGCTGCCGCTGTGGCGGCTGCTGGCGGGCTTGTAACCGAGCCGCCTGAGGGGTGTAGAGACCCAAGGAATGCAGCGTTGCCCTTGAGTCCTTCAGGGCATGCAGCTTCTCATCCGTCCTCTCCGAGAAGAGGGCGGCTCCATCGAAAGGCAGGTTCTGGATGGAGTGCTGCACCTCCTGGGACAGGTCTGTGGATTGCAACCATGCTGCACGCCGCATGGCGACGGCGGAGGCCATCACCCTACTGGCCGTGTCTGCAGCGTCAGAGGCAGTCTGGAGGGCTGCACTGGCCACAGTCAATCCTTCCTCCAGGACCGTGGCGAAGTCCGCAGCCTGGTCCTGGGGCAGGGACTCTGCGAACCTTCGCAGCAAGTCCCACAAGTTTAAATTGTACCTGCCCAAGAGGGCCTGGTGGTTCACCACCCTGAATTGGAGCGCCCCCGTGGAGTAGACCTTCCTGCCATAAAAGTCTAGTCTCCTACCCTCCTTGTTCTTAGGGGAGGCGCTCTGAGCCTCTTGCCTATCCTTCTGGTTGGCAGCGTCCACAACCAGAGTACCCGGGGCAGGGTGCGTATACAAGTATTTGTGCCCCTCGGCTGGCACATAATACTTCTTCTTGGTCCCCTTAGACGTGGGGGCAACCGAGGAAGGGGTCTGCCAAACGGCCTTAGCCAGGCGCAGGACCCTCTTGTGGACGGGGAGGGCTACCCTGGACGGTCCTTGTGTCCCCACACGCCCGAAGAGGGGGTCCACTCTTCCTCCAGAACCTTGACCTCCAGGCCAAGGTTCGAGGCAACCCAATTTAGGAGCTCCTGGTGAGCCCTGAAGTCAATAAGAGGGGCCCCCTGGTCCCTGATGGCCGCCTCGTCCGGCGACAATGAGTAGGACGGGTTGCGGGGTCCAGTAGAGGGGCCCTCCCCAGGGTCCTCCTCCTCAGAGGAGGAGGAGTGGTAACCCTCCTGCACTGAAGGTGCCTTGGGGAGGTAACTGGGTAACAGAGGCAGGGGCCGACAAGGTTCCCTGCCCCATCTGGGCTGCCCACAGGCCCCAAAATGGCCACTGCCGGTGGCTTGGGGCCAACCCGGGGGCAACACCAGTGCCGAGGGCAACGCCGGTACCGGTGTAGGTGCCGGTGCCGGCTGCGGTGCCGGTGGGAGTACTTCCTCCTGGCGCCGGGTCTGGGAACCCGAGCCAGAAGATCGGTGCCGGCGGTGACGCCGGCAGTGACGCCGGGAAGAGCTGCTCCGGGACCCACTACCGGACGATCCCGAGGAGCGACGTTGTCTGCGGTGCCGACGGTAGGGTGATGCTGACGACGACAAAGACCGGTACCGGGAGAGGGACGACTTACGACGCTTCTTCCCGGAGACTGGAGTGCGGTGCCAAGAATGCCGTCTCGGTGCCAGGCTGGAGTTGGATGTCGATGAAGAGCGGTGCCGCCTGGACAATCTGGGTTTGCCCTGGGACACAGGCCCTGACTCCCTCAGCCGAGAGAGGGCCAGAGGCGTGGGCAAGGCCAGCAAGGCTCGAGCCGCTTCAAATGCCTCCGGCGTGGAAGGGTCCTGTACAGGGGGTCCCCCACTCCCAGGAGTCAGGGGAGGTTCCCTGATTGGTGCCGGTGCCGGAGCCAGGGCAGGTGGCACATCGGAGAGCCGAAGCACCTCCGGGCTCGACCCCGGCCGCTCCTGCGGTGCGGGGGAGCGTTGCAAGCGTGGGCGGCACTTCTTTTTTTTCGGCACCAGAGACGGTCAGTGCCGAGACGCCTGCAGTGCCGGTGGTGCACTCTGCACCGAGGGTACACTCGGTGCCGAGGGTGTCCGCGATGGCTCAGACGCCGGACGCAGCACGGACTCCATAAGTATTGCCTTCAGCCTCACCTCCCTCTCTCTCTGGGTGTGAAGCTTGAAGGCTTTGCAAATGCGGCACTGGTCTCTACGGTGCTGCTCCCCCAAGCACTTCAAGCAGCGGTCATGGGGGTCGCTGACAGGAAAAACCTTCCCGCATCCAGCACAGGGTTTAAACCCTGGCAAGCCCGGCATAGCCGGGTCGCCTAGAGCCCGAAGGCTCTTCCTACCTATCTAACTAGGTACCTAACTAACTAAAAACTAACTAAGTTCGGGGTGAACTGCTAGCTAACTACTCACATGCAAGGAAAAAGTTTGCGAGGAGCAAGAGCTGTTCCCAACTGGCCGTCACAGGCGGAAAGAAGGAACTGAGGAGGGGAGGGGCCGGCAGCACCCTATGTACCACCGCATGAGGGCGGCACTCCAGGGGGCGCTGAGCCCGGCCCCTTCAGGGGGCTACTAGGGAAAAAATTCTCCAAGGGTGCGCACACCCCTAAGTGGAATGCATATGAGCAATCACTTGAAGGAGAACTAGATGATCAGGATGGTCCCTTCTGGCCTTAAAGTCTAAACAGTAAACTGTGTGGCCTAAAACCCTAACAGAAAAAATATTTAGCAATAGTCATTCTTGACACAACCACTCAGCAATATTAGCATTTGTGTACTCAATCTAGTTAGAATGTAATACACAAAAGAATAGGGAGGAGGAAATCCACAACACACACTGCCAAATTCTGTACTCAGGTGATTGAAGGTATCCCACGGAAGACAATGGAATGTGTGTGCATGCATACCAGGCCACAATTTGATCAGTTATCTATGTTATAAGCCTCAGATAAAATATACTTTAACTGGAGTCTCTGCACTTTTACGATCCCATTTTCTGAAAAGCAAGCTAATAAAGTAACTTGCCTACAACTGAGACTTTGTATTGTTAATCATTGATGTGAATGAAAAACAAACTGCTTCTCATGATATTTTGTATTGTTCTTCTATTCACATCACCAAGGACCACATGCTAACAGACAGACTATGTCTTTCACTTTAATTTAACAGCTTTTTATTGTAGACTTTTCCACACAAAAAATGATAGCTAAATAGCAGGAACATGTCTCAAATACTAGAAGTACCTTTTTAGTTCTCAAAATCTACCATAGTTCTCTCACCTCAGGTAGTGTCAGAACATCCTGTTTAACATCTTGTCGAGTGTGGGTCAGAATAAGAGCCAGTACCTCTACTGTCTTCCCAAGACCCATCTCATCTGCCAGGATTCCTCCAGGCCACTGAGGCCCAGCAATTGGGTGTTCACGGATAATGCTAAAGATTAAAGATACAAACTAATGTGACCAGGAGACGAGTACATGTTCAAAGTAGCAGAGATAACGAATAATTTCTGCAAGATACATATATAAAAAGAAATATGCATCTGTGTTAAAGAAAATTGTTTTCATGGCTATGTTTAAATAGATTACAAAACAATTTACATAATTTTCAAAAGGTTAAAATAAACAAAATCTTGTAAAGCAACTGCACCCTACAGTACACAAACCAAAATTTACTTCACAAAATTCATAATTTGTTAAAGCAATTCTAGTAACTGTATTCATCTATTTTCTTGTCCAAGATCAACCAAAACATAAAGATTATACTGTCTCTTTGCTGTAACCTTTAAAAACTTTGAACAGAAAGGTAAAAGGGTTGGAGCTTCTAAGTCATCAATTAAACAAAAATGAATCTGTTACACCTAAATTAAAAAAAACGTATGTTCCTACACCATATATACTGATGCCTTTAACCTACAATTTCCAAACTTTCCTCTCCACCCTGAACCCATCTTATTTTCTTCTTTCATATTTACTCTGCATTTACTAACTGAAAAGGCACAGGTATTATTTATACAATGCTCTTCCTGTAAAGGTTTCTAACAAAATTTTCACAAAGTAGCATGTCTAGGTGCTGCCAGGAACTGCAGTGTTCCCTCTCCAAAACAAAACCAAAACTCACCAGCCAGTAAATGCATTATAGTAGAGTTTTACTCCATCTGGAGTGATGACCTCTCGCCATAGAAAGTGTAGCGTGTTTTCTATGGAGAAGGAGAGCACATGAATATTACAAAATTTTTCTATCAATAATATAGTGCTTAGAAATGCTCAGCATTATTGTGACATTTAAAGATAAACAGGAACCAATAAATAGGAACAAATAGCTTCCCTGTAACTGGAAGTTCTTTGACATATGTGGTCTCTATCTGTACTGCACACATGAAAGCATGTGCACACCATAAGCCCAAGTCCAGAAATTCTAACAAGCAGTGTTTGTTGCCCTGCATGCTCTCTCTTCATGCTCCAGACCAGTAGTTCTCCTCATGCTCCAGACTAAAAGTGCAAGATGAAGTGTGGTACCTCTTCTTTCCACAAATCCAGTAGGATCCAGACAAGAGGGGAGAGAGGATGGGTAATGGAATATAGACAGGGACCACACATTTTGAAGCCAAGCAATCTCTATTTTTTCCTTCAAGTGCCGGTCCCTATGCTTATTCCACATGTGAGTGATTTACACATGTATTAGGATTGGGTGCAAGGACACCAGCAGCAAAGATGCCTGAAATTCTTCAGTTCCTGCAGCACTGAATCTGCAGCAGAGGCCTAAATAGTCTAATGTTTAGTGAATTTGTGAATGGAACTCTAGATAGCCACTCTGCATATATTCAGTAATGGTACTTTCTGCAGGGATGCTGAAAAGGCAGTTTGTGCTCTTGTGGTGGAGGGATATGTGCTAACTGATAGCTCACCATGATGCACCCAGAAATCCATTTATAGACTCCCTGAAAGAATACAGCTTGCCCTCATGACTTTTCTGCTAAGGTGATTTTCTGATTGATTTGGTCCTCTGCAACTAGAACACTAAGGTACATCTGATGTTGAGGGAGTGAAGTCTCCTCTTTTCAGCAGAGGCATGGGGTCTCAGGAAGAAAACAAGTAAGTAGATAGTTTGGTTGTCATGGAACTCAGAAATAATTCTGGAAAGGAATTTAGGATAGAAACGAAGGAAGACCTTTCCCTTGTGCAAAATAATATCTGGTGGGTCTGCCATCTCATTCACCCTTCTGGCTCAGGGAATAGCAACCAAAAATGCAACCTTCATGGATAGGTAGGACATGGAAAATGTTGCTAAGGGAAGGAGATCTTGCTCTGCCCTGTTAAGGTATGGTGATGTTGTCTGACATTACTTGGACATGGAAAGAATGAACAAGCAGAAGAAACACCCCGCCTGCCAGGCGAACTGCCCTCATGTCCAGTAGACTGATGTGCAGTCTGGCCTCCAGTGGGTCCAGGTACCTAGCACAGCCTGGTTGATGAGATAAGCACCCCAACACACAAGGGATGCATCTATTTCGATGGCAACACTGGGAGCAGGAGTGAGGAAGGGTATATCAACTTTCACTTAATGCAGGTTTGACCAGCAGATAGAAGCAGCAATGGTGGGAACAGTGATGTGATCCATGTCTGGTGAGCAGATTGACTGAAGCCAAGCAAGGCAGATAGACAGTGAAGATGAAGCCTGGCAAATGGTAAATAGCAAGCACATGAGGTCATGTGGCCTAGAAGGGAAGGCACACCTTGACCAGAAACCTCTGTCTGCAATTAATCTGTGCCATCAGATTGCTGAAATTCATTAACTGACATTTTTCTGTGGGGAGGAAAGCTCTTGCGTTGATAAAATTTATCATCTGTGGGGATGTTAAAACAGACTTTTCTTTGTTCATGGAGACACCCAGCAGGAACAAAGTCACCAATCTAATCTCATGGCTGGAGAAACCTGGTAGGAGCCAATCATCAAGATATGGGAAAACTGTGTAACCCTGATGTCTCATTTCGGCTGCCACCACAGAAAAGATCTTAGTGAATACTCTGCGTGCTACTCACGTCCAAAGAAAGGACTCTGAACTGGAAATGTTCCTGACCCACTAGAAACCGAAGGAACCTTTTGAAGGACAGATGAATATCTACATGAAAATAAGAGTCCATGTCGAGGGCCACAAACCACATCCCCTACAGCAGAGAGGAGATTATTGATGCTAGTATAACCATCCTGAATTTCAACTTTTGAATAAAGATGTTCATTTATCAAAGGTCCAGAATGGTTCTCCACTCTCCATCTTTTTGAAGGACTAAAAAATAAGGGGAATCGAACTCTCTCCCTTGATACTGAGGTGTCACTTTTTCTATTGCCCCTCACTGGGGGAGGGAGTCTGCTGCTTCCCATTGATGATTCACCTCAAAAGGATGGTCCCTGGACTGGACTGGAAAGGAGTTTGTGGATAGAGAAACTCTATGGACTACCCTTGATGGATAATTTCTAAAACCCAACTGTATGTCATGATGGAATCCCAACTGTGGCCAAAAAGAGCAAGATGGCCACCCAAAGATAGGAGGAGATAAGAGGTGGCTGGCATCAATAGCAGTGGGTCAGCCTCTGCTAAAATGTCAAAAGTAGCCCTTAGTGGGTGGTTGGTAATGGATAAAGGTCATGGTACCAAAGGGGGCTGAAAATCAAGGTTTCTAAATCCTTTGACATTCATGAGGTGGCTCAGCTGGATGCTGGTGGTACTGGAGTCTTCCATCATAGGTGACACATGAAAGTCATTTTGTTTCAGTACACCACTGTGTGAATATGAACCAATGAGTGATCTGCACATCAGGAAGACATGGCCACATGTTTTTGCAACAGCCTGCCATCCTCACTGATGCGTCTCTCTCTTTTTCTTGGTTCTGATGCTCTCAATGACTAACTACAGACCAACAGGTCTGCTGCCATCCTGACCAATCAGCACCAGTAGTTTCTCATGCGTGCAAGGCTGACTATGCCAACTTTAAGGTGAGGTTTGAGAACGTCCTTACATAATTTTAATTAGTGTCCCAACGTACATGGCTTTGTGGAGTCACGTAGTATCCATATATACAAGGTGATCAGCCCAATGAAGTTGTGCCTGTTTGTTTAGGCATTCTACACTAGTCATACAGAACCAGTCCAGGACTTCAATGTTTGGTATCCTATCCAACCACTTGACGTTACTCTAATTCCTTCAAGTGCCTGATACAGACTGCCCAAGTCAAAGGTCCAGCATGGGTCTCCACCTTCATTTTTTTGGAAGGGGTGGGACGGTAACTAAGAAATAAAGGGAATAGAATCAATCCACTCCCTTGATATGGAGGTGACACTCATCCTATTGCCCCTTGCTGGAGAAAGGAATCCTTCTCTTAGTGGTAGAAATGTCTGTGGAGGATATGGGCTTGGCCTAAACATCTGCCTCTGGTGTTTTCTCTTTGGGCCCATTTGGGCTCCTTGCAGATTGAATGGATGTCTTTGCCACTAATTTGCCATTCTCTATGAAGGACTGAAATTGGGCTCTGTCCTGAAGGGGAAGCTTGTCCTTAACATCAGCCAGACTGGAGTAATTGTTAAAATCATATCTCATTAACAAAGCCTGATAGATAGTGATATTGGAACAGCAGCAGGTGCAGGCTCACAGAGGAAAAGACCTTTCTTCCAAAGAGGTCCAACCTCTTCAAGCCCTTGTCAGCCAGGGTGGTCTTGGGATACTGTGACCTTGCTCTCTCCATGGCTGCCTGTCCAACAGGAAATTATGTGCTAAGTGGGAGAAACAAAATTCAGCCACTTTGGCAGAAATGAAAGAGTGTCTCTCAGCCCTCTTAGGCTGAGAGGGGGCGTGTCACACTACTCTGATTGGCTCTGCGACGGCCTCATTAATTGGGAGCACCACCTGGCTTGGACCTGTAGGCTGCAGAATATCTAGGAGCCGGTAGCTGGGAGTCCTGGACCTCCTGCACTGGTATTTGGAGGTCACTGGTTATCCGCTGAAGTAGCTCCTCATACTGCCCATCATCACCCAGCAAGGCACTGAGGATGACCAGTGACAGCTTCTCTAGAGATGAGAACGAGATTCCCATCAGTACCTGCAGATCTGGATCAATGTCATCATCCTCATACTCCAATGGATCTAGTGGATACCAGGTAGGAGAAGCATGGTATGACTCATGAATGGATCCGGGGCAGCTTCCATAGAGGTCCCAGAGGCCCCAATAAAGCCAAAAGGAGGGACCAACCAGATGTGGAGGCCCTAGGGCAGATAGGTCTCCTCAACTGCCTATCAGAGCTCAGCTCTCCATGAGGAGAAGACAGATCATGCGGGGCAGCTTACTCATCCGCATCTGAGAACTGTCCTCTCTCCATTCATAAGGCAGACAATACTAGATGGTGGATGCTCCTGCCTGAGGGCTGGAGAGAGGATGGTTCTTTTGTCACCAAAGCAGTTTCATCTTCCAGTGTGACAATGACCCTCAGGAGGACTGGGCTGGCGAGGAGAGGAGACTGAAGCTAAGGGAGGAATATATCCTCTAATGTAATGTAGGTGTCCACATGACCCAGTGTTCGGGACATTTCAATGGTCGGGATCATGGCTTTGACACATCCTGGGAAGTTGGATTTGGAAGGTCCTTTGAAGAGTGGATGGAAATGGCAGTTGTTGGTCCTTGTATTTCAGAGACAGAGCCACTGACGGAACCAGCAGATCTAAGCAACAGAGAGAGCATTGGTGATCATCACTCACAGAGAAGCAGTGAAAGTCGGAGACACAGCTTATGAACACCCAGAACTCTGGGCATGGTCCCAGACTGCAGGGAAGGACTCCCCAGTATGGGGAAAGAATATGCTATACTAACTATACGAATATAAAAACTATAAAACTATTTACAGTATCTATTTACAGGCTATCAAAGAGAAAAGCTGTAGAAATCTATGGACATGGGGTTCCAAATCAGGCTATACAGCAGTAAGAAGGAACTGGAGAGATGTCAGCCTGCACTGCTCTTATACCTTCAGTATGGAGCACAAAGAAAACTACTCCTCATGTGTGAGCCAACAGGCACTGCTTGTTAGAATTTTCAGACTTGGACATACAGTACACATGAACACCCATGAGCATGTGTGGAATACACAGAGGGACCAACACTTTAAAAAGAAACTGCAATGCGCTAGAGTCAACAAGCTTGGTCAATTCTTTCCTGGGTCACCAGAACTATATACTGTAATAAAATATAATCCTTAGATTAGAACTCTGGCTTCTTGTTGATTCATGTTCATCATAACATTTTTATAGCAATGCAAATCAAATGCCAAAGACTGCTTCAAAAGACCTATTAGGATTATAAAAGTAATGAACAATAGTATGGCAAGTCAATGTATAAACTAAATTATTCTGAAGTGTGGCTATTGTTTAAGGACAGTAGCTACTTTTCAAAGTTAAATGCTTCTATTATAAGATGACTTTATTTTGTGAAATGCCATATTTTGAAACAATAGTAAAACCCAACATATCCAGATTGACAATGTCTATATTAATTTCTAAACCAACATAAAATGGCTCAAGATTAAAAAAAAACACAAAAACTCACATTACTGTGGAACACTCTTAACTACTTGCCTCAACCACCACTATAACTTTTTATTAGTAGACGGGCAAAGCTTCCAATTACTTAATTACTGAGACTGTTCTTATGAAATTATGCTAGTTCATATTCAATCCTTTTTGATACCATATTGTTATTTTGAGTAGTGTTATAATAAAGATGTGCATTTGTTGTCCATTGCCATTACTTGCCATTGGTAGATTTGTTTCTGAAATTCTCCCTTTGCAACATCCAATTCACAGCCTCACTTTGGTATGGCCTCAGTACAGGAATCAATGCAGAGTGCTGTACGTCCTCCCTCAAAAACTGGATTTCCTGCTGATGTGTGCGCCTCACAAAGTCATACAGCTCTTCAATATTCTGTCGTTCCAGCTCTCTATCAGATTCTTCCTCATCCTCCTCCAGCACATCTGCAGATACAAAGAAGCATATCCATTCACAGCATCTCATCCCATCTTTATCAGCCACTGGCTACAGTTCAGTTAAATAAGCTTAGCTTTATTGCTACGTTTAGTTAATAAATGAAAACAGTTAAGCACTGTTTCCATAAAAACTATGAACTGAGTAGATTCCAGTTGATTGTTTCTTGTGGGGTGGAGGGGCAGTAGTAGACAAAGATAGGAATTAAATTCCTGAATCTTAACACGGGCATTTTCCCAGACTACAAATGTAGTAAATGTTTAGGAACAGGAAGAGGTGTTTCCTTAGCAGGTGCTGGGCCCAAATAGTATCCATGTCAAGTATGGATACTCCAGGACTTCTTCTCTAGTGAAGCCCCCACTGGACATATAGCAAAAAAGGCTTTTTAGGTATGCTTACTATGCTCTTTGGAGCGTCATTAAAATGGAAGTTCCAGCCCCTGATCAAGCAAAGTTTAAAAGACAACAGTGGGAAGAAAATACTTATTTTGCTCCACTTCCTACTAAGAAGGGAGAAGGAAAACATCAAAGTCTGACAACTTTTTGGTCTCTCTTAGGGGAGGGGCATGTAAAATGAGTTTGTACTGCATTTCCCCAGGCTGAGGCAGGAAAGAATCTATCATGAAGACTGGAAGAGAAAAAAAGGGTAGGGAAAAAGATTAGGAAACACTCTTTCCCTGGTGCTTTCTGAGGGAGGGAAAAAACTTAGATGGATCCTCTATCTTTGCTTCATGAGCAAGGGAAGGAAAGAAAGAAGGGCAAGACTCTGTCTGGCTCAAATATGATAGTGAGAAAGTGAAAGGAATGCTTCCCTCACCCACGTTATTACACTTTCCTTCATTTGATTACATGTTGTTTTAACGGCAAACCTAAGAAACAAATAAATGGAAAAACATTACAAAAACACCCTGATTTGTGAAGCACAGAATTGGGAAAGTATTAAAAATTACTCTGAAGTGAACCCCAAGAAAATGCATGCAACATTTAGGACCAGATGTTCAACTGAGGGAATCAGCATGGCTCTATTACTTCAACTGAAGTAGGTTGATTAATATCAAGTAAGGATTAGTCCTTTGTTTGTAAATCGTAATTAGGGGAAGGGGAGTTGTTTTGTTCCAATTATTTTTAATAAATATTTTTCTAGGTATTTCATCCACCATTGAAATTTCAGCCTGTCAAAACATTTGATACAGATGCACCACAACTTTCAGAGATTCTTGCTTCAGAATTAGGGTCAGAATGGTGCAAAATAAAAGAGAACCTTGGTTTAAGAGATATAAACCATCTTATAACTATATGTTTTTCTAGATAATTATCATCTTTTAAATTTGCTTGTGCTAATTTCTATATTTTTCACCTTACTAAGTGAAATGCACTTTTCCTAAAACAGAGGCTAGCAATCACTCTTGAATATCTGACAATAAACAGAGTATACAAAGTACATGAATCTCACATATGCATGCAATATGAATTTTAGTGAGCGTACAAAATTTCAGTTTCAGATTTCAATTTTTTAAAGTTATGGAACATGCTCCCATGAGGACCCTTTAGAATTCAACACACCTGTGAGCATGCCCTTGGAAAATCTTCAAATATAAAGATAATTTGAATCATCAGCTTGTTGATACTCCTTAGCCTCTAATTAACCTATTATATACAGTTTATTACCAAGAACTAGGCCAAATTAGTGGTCTGAGTATTTCAGTTGTTTCTAAGCCATATAAACAAGCTAAATCAAAATTCACCATGATAAATGTTCCAGGATCAGGCTCTCTTTTCTGAGAGGAAAAAAATTCTTCTTGATATTCCTGTCCTATTTGTCCAGAAGGCATATAATAAACACAGAATCATTTTGCTATCTTCCAGTTCTCAAAAATTCCTTCTGCCAAATCAGCAAGAATACAATTACTACTTCTTTCTGCAGATCTCATCCCTCATCATTCATAATGCATATTATTAATCAAGGAACCGAAAGGACATGAAGAGAAGCAAGTCTTGAATTCCCTACATACCAATGCTAGGAGCCTGTGTAACAAACAAGAGGAATTAAAATTGCTCATTTATGAGCAAAAATTGGATCTAGTTGGTATGACCAAAACCTGGTGGGATGATTCCCATGATTGGAATGTGAAACTCATGGGTTATAAACTAATTAGGACGGATTGAGTGAGCAAAAGTGGAGGAGGGGCAGCACATTGTCATAAATACTGTTACGTGTTTTGGTGTCACTACTAACTCAGAAGAAAGTTATCTTCAGTGCTAACAGATAAAGCACAAGATGGAATAGTAGTCAATGTCTGCTACAAGTCCCCAAATCACAGTAGGGAAAAGGATGACTGGCTTTATACATACCCTATGTATGCCATATAGGAAAAAAAGCTGTGTGATCATGGGGGACTTCGATTTGAGTGATATACGCGGGGGAGCTTTATACAGCCAACATTCTTGGAATTTCTAAATAATACATGTGACAATTTTTTTAACTCAAAAAAACTGTTGCATCCAATACCGGACAATGCTATATATTAGACCACGTCTTGACAGATAAAAAGGAACTGATCACAGAACTAAAAGTTAATAACTTGGTTAAGTCATCATGACTTGAAAACATTTCTAATGTGCAAACCGAATAAAGTCCAGACCAGTGATACCCACACATTCAGTGCTTTAAAAAGGGTCAACTTCACAAAGCTGAAAACAATCACAAACCATAATGGCTGGAAGGAAGAATTTAATTAGAAAAATGTATATAATCATTTGGAATTGTTACAGAACACTTCACTAGATGCCCAAAAGAAACCACAATCCCTTCCCAAGAAGGCTGTATTGGTTAAAAAACTGATCTGATTTAAAGGGGAAGTGATGGCTGCTATACACACAAATAGACAAAATATAAATGGAAATAAGGAGAAGTTTATACTAATAAAAAGGACATTAAAAGTATATTAGTAATAGAAAGAATCTTAATGATAATAGTCCATTGGTAGAAAGAAATGGTAGAATTATCAACAATACTACAAAACAGCAGAAATATTCAATAACAATTTCTCTTCTGTATTTGAGGAAAAACAGATTACGTAGTCAGACCAAATGATAACATTCTTTCCATTCCACCAGTATCGCAGGAGGATGTTAAAAATAGCTATTAAAAGTTAGACTTTTTTAAATCAGCAGGTCCAAATAACTTGCTTCCAAGAGTTTTAAAAGATCTGGTTGAGGAGCTTGCTGGACCATTAATGTTGATTTTCAATAAATCTTGGAACACTGAGGAAGTTCCAGAACACTGGAAGAAAGCTAATTTTATATCAATACTTTAAATGTATAAATTGGAGGACCCAGGTAATCATAGGCCTGCCAGTCAGACACCGATGCAGGACAAGATAATGGAGTGGCTGACACAGGATTCAATCAATAAAGAATGAAAAGAGAATAATATAATTAATGCCAATCAACATGGGTTTAAGGAAAATAGGTCCTGTAAAACTATCTTATTGGGGTGGAGTTTTTTATGTGATTGCAAGCTTGATTGATACAGGTAACAGAGTTGATGCAATATACCTAGAATTCTGTAAGGCATTTTTAGTTGGTGCTGCCAGACATTTCAATTAAGAAACTAGGAACGATATAAAATTAACATAGCACACATTAAATGAATTAAAAGCCGGCTAACTGATAGGTCTCAAAATGTAACTGTAAATCAGGAATCGTGATCAAATGGCTATGTTTCTAGTGGTGTCATGCACGGATCAGTTCTTGGCCCTATGCTATTTAAAATTTGTATTAATGACTTGGAAGAAAACAATTATCACAAATAAAGTCAACAGATTACACAAAAATTGAGAGAGAGATACTACTGAAGACGACAGGCCACTGATACAGAGAAATCTGGATTGCTTTGTAAACTGGGTACAAGCAAACAATGTATGTTTTAATACGGCTAAATGTAAATGCATACATCTAGGAACAAAGAAGGTAGGCTACACTAACATGATGGGGGACCAAGGCCTGGGAATCAGTGACTCCGAATAAGATTTGAGGGTTATGGTGGATAGTCAGCCGAACATGTGCTCCCACTGTGCCGGTGTGGCAAAAGAGCTAATGTGATCTTGCAATACATAGCAGGAATCTTGAGCAGAGAGATTATTTTACTCCTCTGTTTGGCACTGGTGCAACTGTTACTGGAATAGAGTGTCCAGCTCTGGTGCCCACAATTCAGGAAAGATGTTGATAACTTGGAAAGCGTTCAGAGAAGAGCCAAAAGAATGATTAAAAGATTAGAAAACATGCCTTATAGCAGGGGTTCTCAAATTGGAGGTTGTGACCCCTCAGGGGGTTGCAAATTTATTATGGGGGGTCATGAGCTGTCAGCCCCCATACATGCCGGTAAGGGTGGCATGGCATGGGGTGGGGGGTCATCACTTTTTGCAGAGGGGATTATCACAGCCTGAAATATTTTCAAAAGAGGTTCCAGCAAAAAAAATTTGAAAATTCCTGCCTTATAGTGATAAATAAGATAAGACACAAAGATCTCGATCTAACAAAGAGAAAGTTAGGGGGGTCACTTGATTGCAGTCTGCAAGTACCTACATGGGGAACAAATATTTAATAATGGCCTATTCAAGCTACCAGAGAAAGGTATAACATCATCCAATGACTGGAGGTTCAAGCTAGTCAAATTCACAGTGGAAATAAGGTACACATTTTTAAGAGAGAATAATTAACCTTTGAAATTACTTATCAAAGGTCATGACAAATTCTCTGTCACTGACAATTTTAAAATCAGGATTGCTTGTTTTTCTAAAAAATATGCTCTATGAATTATTTTAGGAAAGTTCTATGGCCTGTGTTACACAAGAGGTCAGAGTAGATGATCATAATGGTTCCTTCTGGCCCTCAAATTTATGACTCTATTCTGCTCTGTTTTGTCTATTTTCTCTGTAAACTCTTACTTTTGTATTTTAAAATCTCTCTTTATTTTATTGTGCCTGTAATGTCAGCTATATCATAGTCTCCCAAAACACACATCATAAGTTTGCTTATCCTATCTATTACAAAATTTTAATTTTTCAATAACCTCCTTTTCCACCTTTCTCCATCCATGCAATATATGCTGGATATTTTTTGGGAGGGTGGGAGTACCGGGGTTTAGTTGATTCAGAGATACTCTTCTTCCCAGCACTAATCCAAAAAGGAAAAAAAATAGCAGATAAGTATTTTTAGCTTTTGTCCAGTGAAGATATAGTCCATCGCTCACCTAGAACAATGGTTATCTTAGAGAACATGCCAAAATCTTTGCCCGTATATCAAAAATCTGTTGACAGTCACCATTCTATCTCCATGATTTAAAAAGTCCATGCTGACAATTAATCTTGGGCTAGTCGGAAACTTTCTGTGTTGAGTAGAGGGGTCTAATCTAATCAGTTTTGACATATTAACATTTATATTTTAAAAAAAAAGTTAACTGATGAAATGCTGTTTTTCGAAGTCCACAGGCAGAGAGTTCCAATGCCTCTGCTGATGCTCATAGCTTTGCCAAGCATCTGAAAAGTGAAATTAACACTAAGTTACAATGTTGCTATAGAAATTGATATGGGAAACAAATGAAAATAATAAGAATCAGGTCCATTTAATCTAATCTAGGGGCCAAAGACCAAAAGGTGCCAAATTGTACAACTGCCATTGAAATCCATGGGAGATAAGTTATAGGTGTTCAACATCTCAGCATTTTCCCCTTAGAGAAATAGATAGCCTTCCATCTTCACCTTCCTACACCACATTATAAACTTTACACAGTGAACACTATCATACCTAATTCAGTACCCAAGAAGAATATGATGCTATGGAGAGAAGCATCCCATTAATGAGAAAATAATACTTGTAAATAAAATATTTTACATTACAGAGCTCCCTCCAGTCCAGACTCTCAACACATTTTACAAACATTAGTTTAACTTCACAACCACCACATGAAGTAGTTAAGTATTATCCTCATGTTACAGATGAGGAAAAGGGCCCGGGGCTAAATGACTTACCCCAAAACATACATGAACTCTCTGTCAAAGCCATGGTCTCCCATTTCCCAGTCCTTTGTTTTACAAAGCTATCCTGCCTCCCTTTCACAAACAGTTTACCATACACAAGATTCAACTTTCTGAAAAGAAAATGAAATACTGAAACATTTAAAATAAAAATAAAATACCCCTCGCATGTCCCCCTCTTTCCACAGCCCAAGAGTAATATATTTTAAAAACCTTAGTTGTTCTTTTGAGAGGACATTCACTGAAAAATAGGATTAAAAGTTAATCAAGACAGAACTGAAAAAAACAGCTCTCACACATACAGTTAAATTACTGGATTACTAACACACACTTTGTAGTTTTACACTTTCCCCTAATTCACAAATTCTCTCTGCCTACACAGAATACACAAAGACATATTTAACCTTGAGGAAGAGCAAAATTCAATGATTCCCCTCCACTGTCGTTAGCTAATGTCACTGTCAAGTGACCTATCACTTTGCCCTATATTAAAAATCTAGAAAAATCACAGTCACTGTTGTAATGGATTTTTCTTTTCATTTCTTTCTATTGAGTTGTTACATCGCCATGTGTTCCAATTAAAGAATGATTAGACCAAATGCCAAGGTTGACACCAAGAGAAATAACATATTCCCTCTGAAGGATCCCTTCAGCAAACCTCTGACATAGCAGAATAATGTTACTTTTCAGAATCATATAGTTAATGGCTATAATTTCCTTTTATTAAAAAAACCTGGCAAACCATATTGAGTTTATTTTAAATTTATCAGGAGTTTAAACACTGGGGTAAAGTAACAACTGGAGACCCAGAATGAATCCAGAAAAGCTCAGTGATCTAATGATCAGACATGCTGAAAGACATTTAAAAAAAGATACTAATTAAAAATTGATAGAACCTCTACTAATTTGAGGAACAGTGCAGTTCAAAGGAAGTTGTCAACTGCAGCTAATACTGCAGACAGACACCTTGCAACACTTTTTTCTGAAGATACAATTTGACACTGACTCATGGCTGGCACCCTAAAAGCATGAGGTGTTTTAAGGTACTATTAGGAATGATGATAAGAAAAATATTGGAAGAAAGAGAAAAATAGGGAGTAAAGGATTAGCAACTGAGTATCTTTAAAATAAAAGGCAACAAAATCTGATTTGGTGGATGAGGAAACGCGGAGGACATAATATACTGGACCTTAGCAAGGGTATGACACAGTCCCACATGACACTCTCATAAGTAAGATGGAGAAATGCAGGTTTGCTGGAACTACCGTTAAGTAGATGCGTAATTAGTTAAACAACCGCAAACAAAAAGTAACCATTAATGGAATGTCAGATTGGAAGGAGGTCTCTAGTGGATCCCACAGGAATCTGTTCCAGGTCCAGTGTTATTTAACATCTTTATTAATTATCTAGATGTAGGAAGAGAGAGCATACTGATCAAATTTGCAGATGACATAAAGCTAGGTGGGTTACAAACCCAAAGGGAACTTGATAAATTGAAGAACTGGGCTACACATAACAAAATAAAATTCAACAAAGACAAATGTAGTGTGATACACTTAGTGAAGAAAAACCAAATGCACAAATACAGAATGGGGGATAACTGGTTTGGCAGCAACACTTCTAAAAGGGATCTGGGAGTTGTGGTGGATCACAACCCCAACATGAATGAACAATGCAAAAACATCCCATGCAATTTTGGATTTCATTAACAGAGATATAGCATGCAAGTCACAGGAGATAATAGTACTGCTCTAGTCAGCACTGATTAGGGCTCGGCTGAAGTACTGCGTCCAATTTTGGTCACTGCTGTATAAAAAGGATGAAGAGAAAGTGGAAAGGTTCCAGAGGCGAGCAAAAAGATGATCAAAGGGATGGAAGACAAACCATATGAACAAAGGCTGAAGGAACTGGGTATGTTTAGTTTGAAAAGAGATGGGGGGGCATGACAGCAGTCTTCAAATACTTAAAAGGCTGCCATAAAAGAAGATGAAGAAAAATTGTTTTCTCTTTCCACAGAGAGCAGGACAAAAGGCAATGGGTTGAAACAACAGCATAGAAGATTTAGATTAAATCTCAGAAAAAACGTCCTAACTGTAAGAACCCTAGAACAAAGGAACAAACTGCCTGGTGAAGTTGAGGAAGCTCCTTCACTGGAGGTTTTCAAAAACAGGATGGATAGCCGTCTGTCTTGGATGGTTTAGACACAACAAATCGGGCATCTTGGCGGGGGTTAGACTACTCCAGCCATTTTGCAGGCCGCGAGGAAGGTGCTTAACTCATTCTTGCAAGAAACTACACAGATGCCTAGACTGCTTGACTCTAGGAGACAGGTTCTCATTAGTGGATTGCTATTAGAGACAGGTGCCTCCCTGCATCCTAGACTTAGGTGCCAGTCTCAAAGTGAGGAGGAGCTTAGATCCATCCCTCTTTTCAAGATCTCCCATTGGCTAGCTTAGGCAGTCCCCTGCCTAGCATGCTGGTTTTTGTGGATCATATTCTAAGGTACCTGTCTCCCCCCTTATTCACTGTACAGAAGCCTAGATGCCTAACTCAGGTTTTGTGGATCAGTGTCATTCCAGTGATTTTACAGACACCTAAAAGTTGGGTGCTGCAACACTAAGTGGATATAAATTGCAAACTGTAACATCACTCTTTATCCTTCAATCCTGCTCTACTTCTCTGGACTAGATTTCTAACAACAAGGAAGAGGATGTGCATAAGAAACCTTTTCACGCCAGCCAATTCCTTTAGTACCTAAACCATAGGTTTATTAGTAAAAAAAGAAAAGAGAGTTATTAAACAGTTAACAGAATCATATACAACTGATTTCAGAGTCTGTAGGTCTCTCTGCAACAGTGGTAAGTGTTACCAACAGTGGTGAGCTTGCAATATGTCTCTCTGCAGCATGGATTTTGGATAAGAGCTAAAGCATATACTGCCTGGGGGGTGAGTGGCCAGCTCCTTGGAGTAGGAAGACCCTATTATATGTGATTTCTGGTTTTAATAATCATTTAGTACAAAATTCTAGTTGTCTGGGTAGTAAGCCAGGGGCTGGAATGCCCAAGAGAACTGTGTTTTGGCTTCTTGTTAACCTGTGTGATGACATGGGAGCTCACTTTTGTTACTGGCTTAGTGAAATCCAATTATAGAATATACCACCAGTTTGGGTTGTGCTGGTCCTATTCATAGCAGTCTGTCCTGAATTTAGCACTCTCAGCTGTAACCCATACCACGCAGCATGACAAAGGTTCACAAATGACATTTTTTCTTAGTATTTAACTTGGTAGATTTCAGTGAGTTTTGCTAATAACTGGAGCTGGGGTTTTTGTTTGTTTTTTTAAGGACTGATTCTGTACTTGTCATTATGCAAGACACAGACAATCCCTACCCCCTCAAGATCTCAAAATCAATTAAAAGACATGGATGAAACAAAATGCACTGAGACTCCAAGGGGAAGTTGTTAACTGATTTTCTTTTCAGTTCCCTCTTATAAAATGCAGGGTAGGAGAGGGAATGTGTCTCACTTTAGTTCTTGTGGGCCTCCCCATAAAAGCAATCCTTCAGGAGAGGGTGGGGGTCTGGCACACTTGGACCGGAAAAGTGTTCCGCCCATAGAAACATCATGGAATTAGGCAGACATGAAAGAGAAAGGCAACAACGAAGGTAACACCTGTGGCAGAGCAAAAAAACCCTTTTAAATAAAACTCCCTAGGAACACCACTTATAAAAAAAATTAAGTTCCTTAAGAGATAAATTCAAATACCCTGTAATGCCAGGCAAACGAACACAGATAACCTTTGATGCTCTGAATTTATGCTTTTATTCTGTACTGATAGACCAAGAGTGTAGTGGAACTGTGATAAAAGCAAACTGAACTGTAGATAAAGATGGACCATTGCAAGCTCTTAAAGATAAAAACGGGAAGTTTAATATTTAATACTTAAACTTTAAACTTCAAGAGCTGTAGTGTGATACACAATAAGTCCCAATCCACACAACTGCACACCCAAAAAGATATTATGAAAATTACCTAATTTCCACGTCATCATGTTGCAGCTTTTATTGAGTCGTACAATTTTAGTTGCATTTTGTGAGCATTAGTCATGAAAGTGACTGATTACTTTGTCTACGGCAGCAATCTCTCTTATAGAAATCTACAAGTAACCTCCCAGACCGAATTTAGGCCTAGTGTTTTATTCCATATGCAAAACATCTTTTCCTTTCCCCAAGTCCCCCAGCCACACATTTCTCTAGAATGTTTTGGTAACCAAAATTAATTAATGGTCTGGAGAGAAGCATGGTGTAGTTAAGGCACTGGACTGGAAACAAAGGATATCTAGGTCAATTCCTAGTTCTAACAGAAACTTCCTGTGTGATCATGGACAAACCTAGTACCCACATAAATCATTGAATCTTTCCATTGGCTGCAATGGGCATTGGATTGGGGCCATAATCTCTTTGCCTCAGTTCCCATCGGTAAAGTTAAAATATTACCTCTTTCCCTATCTCAGAAGGGTGTTCAGAGGATAAATTACTGTCCATAAAAGGGTATTTATGATGGTGAAGACTGTATATTTATAGACAAAGACAATTGTCATAAGAGACAACAATTTTGTAGACATTAATGATATTTTTAAGGAAAATGCAAACTTAAGAAAAACTTTAACAGTAAAACAGCTCTGCAGTAACATTCAATTGTGTGATATTATTTTACCTGGAATTATAAAGTTGTAGTACTTTTCCATTAGTTTCTGAATCAGCTGGTTGGCCTTTTTTATTCTCCCACCTCCATCACTGAGAAACTCTGGTTTGCTTAAACCAGCTTCCAAAAGGTAAATTCCAACCTGTGAAACATATTTGCAAGAAATTAAAATGATTAAGGAATTAAAATAGATTGAAAAAAAAAAAACAGAACAATGTTTACAAGTTAGTTACACATTTGGCAAATTTTGAATACTGTCGTCTATGGATATAGTTAATCTCATAAAAAAAACTATGCAAAATTGTAGTGTGCTACACTTAGGAACTCAAATGGTTTCTAAATTCATTTTCAGTCACCTTGATGTGTAATGATTAAAGGCAATTATTCCCAAAACACTGAAATCATGTATGCAGATAACCGCTGAAGAGTACACTTTGAACTGTATTATAGAAGTGTGTGGTGGGACCTAGGCATGTCAGATGTTCACCTAACTTCCTATTTTATAGTACCAAATAAAAAATGAGCTGTTTTTATTTGAAAATCCCTCTTAAAATAAACTGCATGAACAAATACCTTTAACGCTTGATCCTCTCTAGGTCTTTGATAAAGTCCAATTACCTTCTTCTTTTGCAACCACCTCAAGTCTTCTAACATTTCACTACTCAAAGATGATTCCACCAATATGCCCTCTTCATAATCACCTAAGCTGTCTTTTTCCTCATCACCCTCCTCTTCTCCACTTCTTGCATGAACACAGATCTGCAACTGATCACCAAAATCTGCTCTCATCAAAGTAAAACTCCTTTTATGGATCTTCTCAGCTAGAATTTTCTCAGGAAGAAGCTGAAGAATGATTTCTCCAAGCAAAGCTTTCCAGGAATTGTCTGAATGGTAAGGAGAGACTACAATATTTAGTTGTACAGATATAGAGGTCAAGATGGAACAAGAGTCTTCTCCTTCATCCATAACGGTTGAGAAGCCCACTGACTTTGACCCTCTTTTTTCTTTGTGAGTCAATCCTTCATCGTAGCTATCATCATCTATAACAAAGGATGCAGAAGAGGTACTTGGCCCTGTGTCAGTGTGGTCTTCATCCATGTCATCATCCAATATTAACACCTCATTCCTTCTGTCTTCATGCATATTCCAACAAAGCTGCTTCTTTTTCTCCTCATCCATCCTCAGTGGAGGTGCACGCTTTCGACGATTACTCATCTTGCTATTTTCCTGGTAGCGTCCCAATCTATGTAAAATGGATTAATGTTAGTCAATCATAGATAACACTAATTAGATACCCACATAGATCTTTTACTCTACGATAGCTGAAGAGTTTGCACAAGTCATACTGTTGCAACTCTACTCATTAGGAGTTCTGCAGACAGCTCAAAGTGTTTATTCAGTTTTATAAAACACTCTTTGTCCCTGCCCCAAGAAGTCACACACACAAAGCTGTGTAAAAGATGTCTTGTGGTTTTATGAGATCAGTTGCTTATTTTAATCAGAGAAAGGAACACACTTGATTGAACTAGGCAGAAGGAACAGCATTCAAAACTTTTTAGTCAACAACACTGAATTTTCAAATGAAATTAACACAAAGAGTACTTTTCATAAGAACAGCCAAGCTGGGTCAGACCAATGGTCGATCTAGCCCAGTATCCAGTCTTCTGACAGTGTCCAATGCAGGTGCTTCAGCAGGAATGATCAGAACAGGTAATAATCAAATGATCCATCACGACAGCCATTTCTAGCCTCTGGCAAACAGCAATCCCTGCCTATCTTGGATAGTAGCCATTGACGAACTTATCTAGTACTTTTTTGAACCCCATTATAGTCTTGGCCTTCAAAACATACTCTCGCAAGATGTTCCATAAGTTGACTGCACATTGTGTGAAGAAATACTTCCTTTTGTTCATTTGAAACTTGCTGCCTATAAATTTCATTTGGTGACCCCTAGTTCTTGTGTTAGAAGAAAGAGTAAATAACACTTCCTTACTTCTCCATGTCAGTCATGATTTTATAAACCTCTATCATACCCCCCCCCTTGGTCATCTCTTTTCCAAGCTGGAAAGTCCCAATCTTATTAATCTCTCCTCATACGGAAGATTTTCCATACTCCTAATCATTTTAGTTGCCCTTTTCTGTACCTTTTTCAATTCTAATATATCTTTTTTGAGATGGGGTGACCAGATATGCATGCAGTATTCAAGATGTGAGTGTACCATGGATTTATAAAGAGGCAATATGATATTTTCTGTCTTAATATCTATCCCTTTCCTAATGATTCCCAACATTCCGTTAACTTTTTTTTACTACTGTTGCACATTGAGCGGATGTTTTCAGAGAACTATCCACAATGACTCCAAGATTTCTTTCTTCAGTGATAACAGCTACTTTTGACCCTATCATTTTATATGCATAGTTGGGATTATGTTTCCCAGTGTGCATTACTTTGCATTTATCAACTTTGAATTTCATCTGCCCTTTTGTTGCCTGGTCACCCACTCTGTGAGATCCCTTTTTAACTCTTCGCAGACTACTTGGACTTAACTATCTTGCGTAGTTTTGTGTCATCTGTAAATTTTGCCACTTCACTGTTTACCACTTCTGCCATATCATTTATGAATATGTTGAACAGTACTGATCCCTGTATAGACCCCTGGGAGACACCACTATTAACCTCTCACCATTCTGAAAAATGACCATTTCTTCCTACCCTTTGTTTCCTACCTTTTAACCAGGTACTGATCCAGGAAAGGACCTTTCCCTCTTATCCCATGACTGCTTACTTTGCTTAAGAGCCTTTGATGAGGGACCTTGTCAAAGGCTTTCTGAAAAATGAAGTACACTATATCCAATGGATCACTCTTGTCCACGTGCTTGTTGACCTCCTCAAAGAATTCTAGTAGATCCAGTTACAAAAACCACGTTGACTCTTCCCCAACAAACCATATTCATATATGTGTCTGATAATTCTGTTCTTTACTATAGTTTCAACCAATTTGCCAGGTCCTGAAGTTAGACTTACCGGCCTGTAAATGCCAGCATCGCCTCTGGAGGCTTTTTAAAAAATTGGCATCACATTGGCTAGCCTATTGTCATCTGGTACAGAAGCTGATTTAAATTATAGGTTACATACAAAGTTAGTAGTTCTGCAATTTCACATGAGTTCCTTCAGAACCCTTGGGTGGATACCATATGGTCCTGGTAACTTATTACTGTTTAATTTATCAATTTGTTCCAAAATCTCCTCTAACGACACTTCAATCTGGACAGTTCCTCAGATTTGTCACCTAAAAAGAACAGCTCAGGTTAGGAATCTTCCTCACATCATCAGCCATGACAACCAATGCAAAGAATTAATTTAGTTTCTCCACAATGGCCTTATCTTCTTTGAGACCTCCTTTAGCATCTCAATCATCCAGTGGCCCCACTGGTTGTTTAGCAGGTTTCCTGCTTCTGATGTACTAATTTTTTTTTATTTTACTTTTTGAGTCTTTGGCTAGCTGTTCTTCAAATTCTTTTTTTGCCTTCCTAATTATATTTTTACACTTCACTGTAGTTCCCCTTTCTGATATTAAATGCTATTGTGGTGGGCTGCTCTGGTGTTCCCCCCAAGAGATGTAAAATTTTATTTTGTTATGGTCACTATTGCTAAGTGGTTCTGCTATATTCACCTCTTGGACCAGATATCCTGAGCTCCAGTTAGGACTATATCAAGAATTGCATCTCCTTTTGCGGATTCCAGGACTAGCTAATCCAAGAAGCAGTCATTTAAGGTGTCAAGAAACTCTCTGAATCCTGTCCTGAGATGACATGTACCTCGTTAGTATGGGGATAGTTGAAATCCCCCATTATTATTGAATTTATTTGTCTAGCCTCTATAATTTCCCTGAGCATTTCATAGTTACTATCACCATCCTGGCCAGGAGGTCAGCAGTAGATCCCTACTATATTCTTATTAGTCAGTCATGCAATTACTACCCATAGAGATTCTATGGTACAGTTTGGTCCATTTAAGATTTTTATTTCATTTGACTCTATGATTTCTTTCACATATAATGCTATTCTCTCTACAGTTGGGCTCAGCAAAAGGTTAAAAATAACGACCTTGTATAATTTCATTTTCATTTGCCAGGAACGATGGGCTAAGTTAATAGATCTATATCTCCTGTATCGAAATGGTTACTGAAATACAAGAGCAAAGAAGCAGATATGCTGAACTCATCACTGGTCACAAGACTGAGGAGGGGTTAGCTTGGGAATGGCCCTGAAAATATCCTAGAATTCTTGAAGGCCTTTAAAAGGCTCTTGAGCAGAAGGGAATATTTATCTTCTTGAACGTAACACAGTAAAAGACTCACAGGCCTGACATACAATATCCCAAAATTTTGTCTTAATCAAACTCTACAGAAGTTTCTTTCATTCCCCTTAAAGAAGCCAGCTGTAAGCTCTTTGCAAACTGGATTCCTCTGCTCCTATGGCCCACATTTTATGTTCCTCTGCTAAACAGATTCTCATTGCAGCTCCTGATCCTTCAACATCCACAACAGCAGCAGAAGGGACTGCAAAAACATACTACCATTTAGAGTCTGGAGTTTGAACTGTTTCACCAACCAGGATCCTATATACATAACTGAATTGTATGGAAGGAGCAAGTGAAAATATTAGCACTCCAGAGTAATAGAAGGAGACTATTTTTCTTTTCACAAAAGAGTATCTCTCTCAGTTATAATCACACAGTATTGCCCTTCAACTGGACGTCTCATGATGGAAGGAACAAAGAATACTACATGCAACTATCTCTGAACCATTCCCATACCATCAAACGTCATTTTGGTTGGTAGGATGGGATAGCCTAGTTTGGCAATTGACTGATCTGATGGTAGACATGCCAATGGTCTCAGAAGAGATGTTAGATGAGGTGAGTTCTGAGTTATTACAGAATTCTTTCGTGGGTGTCTGGCTGGTGAGTCTTGCCCACATGCTCAGGGTTTAAGTGATGGCCATATTTGGGGTCGGGAAGGAATTTTCCCCAAGAGCAGATTGGCAAATGCTCTGGGGGACTTTTCGCCTTCCTCTGTAGTATGGGGCATGGCTCAGTTGCTGGTGGATTTTCTGTACCTTGAAGTCTTTAAACCATGATTTGAGGACTTTAATAACTCAGTCATAGGTCAAGGGTATATTACAGTAGTGGATGGGTGAGGTTCTGTGGCCTGCGTTGTACAGGAGGTTAGACTAGATGATCATATTGGTCCCTTCTGACCTTAGAGTTTATGAGTCTATTTATGGTACAAATATGGCTCTGCCATCCCTGAACAGAATGGCTACCTGGTTGAATTCCTTTAACTTCTTTTTTTCTTTTTTACAAGGATAGGTTTTTGGTCTATCACTCAACCCCCAAACTGGAGGATCAGTGGACTTCTTTTTGTCTGGCCTCTAGCCTTTGACCTGTCCATCTTGGGTAATCCTACCGGGAGGGCAACTCCTACTGGCATAGCTCTCAGGGTCATAGGCACTGACCACATCAAGGTGTATAGTCCCCAGGGAAGTATATACAAGTATACCTGCAAAGAAAGTCATGATGAGTTTTGGAAACTGGATTAAATAATTAAAACATGACCTACAAGGGAAGATGGAAAAAAATTGATTTTGTTTAGTCGGGAAAAGAGAAGATGGGGGGACATAATAATCTTCAAGTACGTAAAAGATTGTTATAAAGAGGAGGGTCATAAATTGTTCTCCTTAACCACCAAGGACAGGACAAGAAGTAAGGGGCTTAAATTGCAGCAAGGGAGATTAGGTTAGACATTGGGGAAAACTTCTTAACTGTAAGGACATTTAAGCACTGGAACAAATTACCTAGAGAGGTTGTGCAATCTCCCTCATTGGAGGTTTATAAGGACAGGTTAGACAAACATCTGTCATGGATGGTTTAGATAATACCTAGTCCTGCATCAATGCAGGGAATTTTTCTAGACTTCTCGAGGTCCCTTCTATGATTCTATGAAGGGCAGTATGCCTGTCTACATGAATTGGTAATGCTAGAAAGGATGGCCTGAAGACTTTCTAACAGAATTTTTAATTTACACTATGTTCCCTAATTCTAATGTGTTCTTAAAATCAGTGGGAGTCTATTAACTTGGTGGTTGGGCTAGGCTCTTTCGGGGGGACTTAGAATCACACACTACTGCCAATTCTTACTCAAAACCTTAACTTCAGTGAGAGTTCCAGGCATGGAACAGCAGCAAGATGTGACTAC
The DNA here is from genome assembly GCA_007922155.1 of Mesoclemmys tuberculata. Taxonomy (NCBI): domain Eukaryota; kingdom Metazoa; phylum Chordata; order Testudines; family Chelidae; genus Mesoclemmys; species Mesoclemmys tuberculata. The sequence continues at coordinate 29,776,886 of ML675604.1, read as the reverse complement.
TTTTTCATTAAACTGAATAATATGCAGATTAAATGATGATATTTTCACAAATATTAGTCCACTTTACTTAATCTATTGCTCCACAGGATGCACAAAATGCATTTAATTCTAGCCTCACTTTTCAAGATCATAAACAGACACTGAAAATAAGTTTCATATACTTAAATATTTTACTGTTATTTTGTATTTATGTTCTTCCTATAAAACCAGCGGTTATGACGGTTGACATTTCTTTCAACACTATCCTACGTCTTCAAATCAATTCTTTGGGAACTGTGATCTATAAACATTTTCTAAAAATATAAACAGGTATCTGTAGAATCTTTTTTAAAATCACTGGCAAGTAAATTGCATTCTCCCATCGTACAAGGTCTCAGAAGCAAATTTAATTATTCTAAGGATCCCACATACCTTTCATTATAAAGCCAACAATTTCCGTCACTTGCTATTAGGCAGCTGCCCCGTTGCATTCATTCAACTAAGAGCAGCCTCTTCTGAGTAATGCTTTGACACTCCACAAAGTGGCTAGGATTAGGTACTCAGAAAAATGGAAGCCGTCATCCTCTAACACAAATCAAAGAACAGCTGAGCTCCAGCAATTGAGAAAATAATGATTGGATTTCAAATTAGACACACTTTTGCACACGTAGTCTAGGCAAGCAAGTGACCAATGTGTATATAAACAAAAAAGAGGTATCTGCACATGCACATTGCTAGATAAGCACTTAAATAAAACAACACACAAATGTGTGCACACTATTATACATTCAGGGTTAAAAAATCTGGCACCCTGACCCTTCTTCCTCTCCCTCCATGCCCCCCTCCCAACAATCAAGGTCATTTCCAATGTTCCTGTTCAGCAACCTCATCTTCTGTCTGCCTAGGGATTCTTCCCCATACATTAAACTAATTAAAGTAAAATCAGTAAGAGTGTGGCAAACATTTTTAGATTAATATAGTGTATGTAATATTATGTATATATTTGGAATCTAGTGTTCTGTTAACTTCACATTAAATATGCATTAAATATGTAATCCACAATTTCTATTTCGTGCAAACAAGATTTTATAAAACCTACACAAATCAACCAATATAAATGATTTTTCAGTTTTTAAGATGATTCTAGTGAAATGCTTTTAGAATAAAACCTATACTATTTGAATTCCAAACACTGCACCACTAAGAATCTGAAAGTGAAACTGTCTGGTTATCAGTATCAACTTGGAGAAAAGTGCAAGCTGTAAGCATAGAAAAAACAATGACAAATGAATTGGATTTTTAGAATTCTTACACTTAATGAGAACAACAAAGGCCAGTGTCCTCCAATCAAATGCATGGAGGTCTACCTGCATGAACCAGCTGAATCCAGGTCATAATTGCAAACATAAAATCATGTATGAGACAAACAGATTAAGTGTCCCTTTAATTATGATGCAATCGTGTCCACCATATGAGGCCCCAATCCTGCAAAGAAAAGTATGTAGCTAAATCTTTGACAGATTGGCTACTTAGTTTTTTTATGTAATCTCTACAAAGCTAAAGGATTTCTAACATACCTTCTGAATTTGTAATGATCTTTAAAACTGTGCTATATTACATGATTTTTTATTGTATTGGGCATGGTTTTGTTACGTCACTCCCCACGGGAGATCAGATTTCTGACCTAGACTATGTTTTTACACTATAATCGTTTGCTTCAATGTCATACATTCTAACATCTCGTTTCCAATTTTTCCTGTAGCTCCTGTAGAGGTACTTTAAACTTCAAAAGAATATGAAAGTAGAAGTTAGGATTTTTTTCCCCAATAATAAACATTTCACCTCAGTGGTGAAATAAAACTTTTCATGTGGAAGGAAATGCATGATATTTTGATACCTCCAAAATACTGCATTTCAGAAGTTAATGATCTTTGGGCGGCATCAAGGTTATTCACATCACAACTGCACTCACCAGTCTTCCATTTTTATTTTTCTTTATTACACACTTACAGCATGAACAGAGAGAGCAAACAGATTTGGTATTCATAAAGTAATGTACATGCACATATCCATTTGCAAAGGCAAACAAAGTACACTCATTGACCTGAAAGAACTTTTGAAAACCCCAGCTGCTCTTTGAAGCATTCCAGCTGCAAAGCTCACAGCCCCACTTATCACATTAAATAGTGGAATCCAATTTATCTTAACTAACAAATAAAAGTTGGATGAACAATATTTCAGATAATCCAGGAAATGGCCAAAGAGCTTCAGTTCCAGATGGGGGTGGGAGGGGGGGCTCCTGCTGACAGCCTCAGCCCCGCCACCTGGGCTGAAGCGTCAATTGCCCATACTGTACTCTTATCTGTGCACAGTTGGTGTTTGGGTTAATCCTGAGAGACAGATGATGGAGGCTCGGATACCCGGGGTTCTACTGTACTGCAACGTCCCATTCACATCTGCGGACTGCAAGCCTCTAGGGGCAGGGACACTTACTTGCAGTGGTACCTAAGGCACCGTGTGCTCTTGCAGCGCTACAGAACCAGGAGCTGTCAGGCTGCCCCACACGAACACAGCTACGCGAGGCTGCAGTTTGCCAAAGCGGGGAATTATTATCGCTTTAGTGCATTAGATTTACTGGTTTATGGGGGCGGTTGGCTCAGCCCCACTTCGGGCCTTGCGTCTCCTCACCCCCTGACCGCCCCCGTACCAAATGGGGGCCGGAGGGGAAGGGGGGATCAGACCAAACACGGGCAGGGTCACCGCACACGGGCTGGGCGCGCACTGCGAAGCGGCGCGGGGCCAAAGGGGAGGCGGCCCAGCACGCGCAGGGGGGCGCCTCAGGGAGGGGCCGCTGCGCCGCGACACGGGGCACCCTATGGGGGGGAGCCGCAGCCTAGCGGGCCCCCCGCCCCCTTTCAACCTACCGCGGGGATAAGTCCGCTCCTCCGCGGCGCCTCAGACCCGCCCGGCGCCTTCCAGCCCCGGCCTCAGGGCGCCTGCAGCGGAGAAGCCGCGAGGATAGAACCGGCAGCGTCGCGGGCCACAACAACGCCTCCCCCGCCCCCCTCCGCGGCCGCGCGCACGCACGCACGCACAAACTCCCACCAGGGCGGGCCCGTTCGGCCACCGCGCTAGGAAGGTGGGGCGGTCCGGCCTGGCAGCACGGAGTTGACGCATGCGCACTAGCCCCACTGGAAGCCGTTCCCAGCGTCGGAGAGAGGTGGGCGGGGCCTTTGAGGATCACGTGGGTTCCTCACAGCCCGGAGGTGGGGGGAAGAGCGGCGCGGCCTGGCCGCTCGGGGATGGTGGGAAGACGACGACGGGAGGGGCTGGGGGGCGCTCGCGCAGGCGAGGCCGCAGCAGTCGCGAAACGCCCGCAGCAAGTCCTCAGAGAGGCAACGTCGTGACATGCGCAGTGCAGCCCAGCAACCCCCCTTCCCAGAGCGGGTGCCGGGGTGGGCGACTTACAGCGGGGGCAGGAACGTTGTGGGCCCTGCGAAGGGAAGCGAGGGGCCCCTCGCGTTTCAATAGCGCCCAGCTCCTCTGCGGGTGGGTGCCCTGGTGTGATGGGGCCTGTATGGAGAGTAGCGGCTTCCTCTTGTCTGGGCAATCAGGAGCACCTTCGCGCGCCCTGGGGAAAAAGCGGCCTGGTGTTTCACACTCGCTGGTCGCCCTCATGTTGCACCCGTGGGAGAGACTGGAGTGTGACATTTGTAGGGTCCTTCATCCTATTATAGCTTGTCCAACGGGGGAGGGGGTGTGAGGGAAGAATAGTGGAAAGCAAATCATTTGTTTCCTTTCAGGGTGACGTGGATTCACCCAAATCAGTAATGGCCTGGCACTGAGCCTGCAAAATTTCCTTCACAGCAGCCGTTTTGGCTCAGCCTCGGCTACTTTTAACTCACGTAGAGTAGCGCCTTCGTCGATAAATAGCCAATGAGCTAGCAAGACCTTTATGCACAAGTCATCCCACTGCCTGCAGATGGACGATAGCGTAGTAAATTGCTAACCCACATAAGTAAGAGTGGCAGTATCGGGCCTGGAGTTTGAACCCGAGATGACACTATAACTTTACACAGTATGGCCTTTTAATGTATCCCTGTGGATCCAAGATTACAGAAATGTGTGATTGAGAAGAACATACAATAAGTTGGTACATTTGTTAGTGCTCGAACTACGTTTCCCAACAATAATGGAAGCCATTACCTTGCTGTGCCTATTCTTCCCCATTTTAGGATAGTTTGTTGCAGTGAAACTCCCATTGACTTCAATAGAGCTAATGTAAACTACTAAACTTAATGTAACGTAGTGGAGAATCAGGCCATCTGGGTTTTAGTGTTTCTGTGATGTTCTGAATTTTATACCAGCACATTGCTTAGTTTGTGATGTGCTACTTCTCTCTATGGATATAAATTGCATGCTTGAACAATAACAATATATCAGTCAGAAAATACTGCTAACTATTTAACCAGGATGGTGACAGGAATTCTCAAGGAGAGAGGTGAGGCTGCAAAAACAGAAAATGCAGTAATAATGGGGAATTACAACTATCCTCACATCACTGGGTACTCTCTGAGCTATCTGGGCCATTTGAGTGGTCTCTTACAATATACGCACAGTCCATTTCTTTTCCCCATGACTATCATCTTTAGATTCCAGGCAGTACAGAACCCAGTACAGGCAAGTGTAAGGAAGATCCTTCCACACTGCTTTTTGTTTTACCATACCCTGTGTGCTCTCTAAACTCCCTTTCCTATTCCTGCCAATTGTATATCTTCCCCCTTTGGAGTTAATTACCTCATTAGCCCAACCATTACTCCCAAGTGTTAATCTCCATACCAGGTTAATTTCTTCCAGTTAAGTCTGTGATCTCCTCTGTTATACAATTAACTTAGTGAGCTGGGTGCTACACCTAGCATTCTGTCACACATCATATTGACTGGATATATGTCACCTCAGGAAAAGATGCAGAGATGAAATTTCTAAAGACCATAAATGACTCCTTGGAGTAGCTTGTCCTGGAAACCACAAAGTGAGAAGCATCTCCTAAGTGGAGCACAGGATCTGATCCAGGAGGTGACTATAGCTGAACCACTTTGTAATAATGACCATAATTTAATTAAATGTAACATCCTCATAAAGAGGAAAATGCCAGAGATTCTCCCCACAGTAGCATTTAACTTCAAAAAAGGAAACTAAGCAAATATGAAGATTCTAGTTAAATAAAAATTAAAAGGAATACTCACAAGGGTGGAATGACTGGCAATTGCATGGAGACAGTTTAAAAACACCATAACAGAAACTAAATGAATACCCCAAATAAAAAACAATAAGAGGACTGAAATATGTCACCATGGCTACACTGCAGAGTGAAAGAGGCAGTTAGGAGCAAAAAGACATCCTTTAAAAATTGGAAGTCAAATCCTAGTGAGGAAAATAGAAAGGAGCATAAATTCTGGCAAGTCAAGTGTAAAAAATACAAAAAGCAGGCCAAGAAAGAACTTGAAAAGCAACTAACTAAGGACACAAACTAATAGCAATGTTTTTAAAATTATATCAGAAGCAGGAAGTCTGCCAAAAAATGGTGCTGCTGGATGATTGAAGTGCTAAAGGAGCCTGCAAGGAAAACAAAGCCATTGAGGAGAATATAAATTAATTTTTTTGCTTTGGTCTTCACTGAAGAGTACGTGGGGGAGATCTCCACTTCCAAGCTATCCTTTTTAGATGATATAGCTGAGGAACTGTCCCAGATTGAGGTGTCAATAGAGGAGTGTTTTGGAACACATTGATAAACTAAACATAAATAAGTCACCAGGACCAGATGGTATTCACTCAAGAAATCTGAAGGAACTCAAGGATGAGATTGCAGAACTACGAACAGTGGTATGTAACCTATCACTTAAATCAGTCCCTGTAGCAAATGACTGGAGGGTAGCTAATGTAACACTGATTTTTAAAGAAGGTTCCAGAAGTAAACCTGCCAATTACAGGCTGGTAAGCCAAACTTCAATACCAGGCGAATTGGTTGAAACTATAATAAAGAACAGAATTATCAGACATATTGATAAATGTTGGGGGAAGAGTCAACATGGCTTTGGTGAGGCATGATTTTCCTTTACAAATCTATCAGAATTCTTTGCAGGAGTCAACAAGCCAGGTGGACAAGGGAGATCCAGCTGATATACTTGGATTTTCAGAAAGCCTTTGACAAAATCCCTCACCAAAGTCTCTTAAGCAAGTAAGCAGTCATGGGATAAAAGGGAAAGTTCTCTCATAGATCAGTAACTGGTTAAAAGATAGGAAACAAAGGGTAGGAATAAATGGTCTGTTTTCACAATGAAGGAAAGTAAATAATAAGGTCTCCCAATGGTCTGTACTGGGACCTATGCTGTTTAACATATTAATAAATGATCCGGAAAGGGGAGTGAACAATGAGGTAGCAAAGTTTTCAGAGGATACTAAATTACTCGTGATAGTTAAATGCAAAAGCTGATTGCAAAGAATTACAAAGAGATCTTACTAAACTGCGTGACTGGGCAACAAAACAAAAGAGCAGATGAAATTCAGTGCTGATAAGTGCAAACAAATGCACATCGGACAATGTAATCCCAGCTATGGGATGGGGTCTAAATTAGTTGTTACCATTCAAGAAAGGGATCTTGGAGTCGTGGATAGTTCTCTGAAAACATCTGCTTAAAAAGTGCTAACAATGTTAGGAACCATTCGGAAAGGGATAGATAATAAGACAGAAACTATAATAATGCTTCTATATAAATCCCTGCTATGCTCACACCTTGAATATTACCAGCAGTTCTGGTTGCCCCATCTCAAAAAAGATTTAGAATTGGAAAAAGTTCAGAGAAGGCCAACAAAATTGATTGGGGATATAGAACAGTTTTCATATTAAAAGAGATTAAAAAGACTGGGACTGTTCAGCTTAAAAAAGAGATGACTAAGTGAAGATGTGCTAGAGGTCGATAAAAACATGAATGGTATGGAGAAAGTGGATAGGTAAGTGTTATTTAGCCGTTCACATAACACAAGAGCCAGGGGTTACCCAATAAAATTAATAGGCACTAGTTTAAACATAAGGAAGTACTTCTTCACTCAAAGCACGGTCAACCCATTGCCATAGAACGTTGTGAAGCCCAAAAGTATAACTGGGTTATACTTAAGGGTAAGCAAAGGGGGGAGAGAGCGGAGAGGAGCAAGATCTGGGTGGGACAGGCCTAGGGGACAGAGGCAGAGTGGGGGCAAAACCATGCTCTAGACTCCAGTGGCCCCTGCAACTTCTAGGGAGCATCCGACGGCAGCACTCCCAAGGTGGTGAGCCCGCATGCCCCAAAGAGAGGTGATCCAAGCCACAGCCGGCATTTCTTGCCAGTCACATGGCCAGCCTTTTTTGTGGAGGCTTAGCCTCCCCAATCCTCCTATATGCGCCTCCCATGCAGAGCACCACACCAAACAGGCATGGGTTACATGATGATAGATAGAATATAGTAAACTATTTCAGAAATAATACACTTTTCATTAATTTTATTTTTGGAATTCAACCTTGGCAAAAATATTGTGGGTTTTCAAACTTCTACTTAAGTTTGATTATATTCAGAAAGTGACTGTAAAATTGGCAGCCTAATGCTTAACAGATCTATTATCTGTATGTAGTCAGAGTCATAGTAACATATCTAATGAATTATCCTCATTTTCTTATTTAAATTGGGTACTGCTGCGAAGACACTATTTTGGTTTACTGTGGTTTACCTCACTGTGGTAGGTAAACAAAAAGAAAGGCATGGTCCCTGCACACAAGAGCATATTTACAACAAGATATGCTGAATGAACAAGAAATGATAGAAGTGTAAAAGGAAAGGAGGACAAGAGCAACATTGCTGAAGTCATGCATTTATATAAGCCAGTTTTGAGCACAGCTTGATGGAGAAAATTCTGTATGTTATTTCCAACCTAGCCATCTTCAGTTGGTTGATTTCTCATAGGCATCAGAGAAGTTGTTTGTAAGGGTCTATATTTTTCTTATTTTACTCTTGTGAGTATTCAGAGCCAATGCAATTATAGGAGAATAATCTGGTTTCTTTTCTGGCTCACACATCATCAACAAAATTAGTAAGAATGAAATGCTCCCCTTTGCTTATGGAAATAGAGAGAAGTGCAAGGCACCAGGGAGTGCCAGCTCTGTAGCATGCTATTTCTCCTGTGGCATGCTAATCCTGTAAAACCTTTGTTGGTACTCCATGAAAATCATGCTCTGTGGTGGATTGGGGTGGAAGAATGCCCATCTCTACTCAGCACATAACAATTAACGGTCCCTATCTTTGGTATCTAGTGATTTCCCCAGTGATATAAATTAGTTTTGTTTGAATAAAGATAGTTTGTAATTTAATTTAATGAAATAGAGAGCAAAATTAAGAGAACTTTATATCAGAAAGAGGATAATGAGAGTAGCAGCACTGTGTGAAGGGGGTTTCAGATGGTTCTAGCCCATCAGGGCCCTGTCAGGCCTTCCCCTCTTTTTTCTCCATTTCTCTTTTTTTTTCTTTTATGGGTCCCTAGCCACCTCTGTAACTGTTCCCCTTCACTTGAACTTATTCCTGACTTCTGGCTCATTTCTTTCACCTCACATAGCCCTGAGTTTCAGACATATTATGACATTTCATCTGATTTCTCTCAAAGATATTAGTTAGATATTTCACCCGCTACTGCAGGTATTCCAAGCCTAACAAACCATTTGTAAAGAGGTTGGTGGGTGAATTCTTATGGCTAACCATGAGTCCTGCGATAAGCATTACCTACAAGCAGAGGAGTGGTGTTCAAAAGTACACGATGTTAGCAGCCTCATGAAAAATCATAAAAATGTGGGTGGTCTATAAAGTTTCTTGAAACATTCAAAGTTCAACCATATGCCTGGTGAATGATCTGTAGACAGTTCTGTTACTCTCACTTCTGAGTCGTCTTTGGCTAGTGAGGATATCAGTTTGAGTGTGTCAGGTTTGTTGCGTGCAAGAGTCCCTGCTTCTGGGACTAAAATTGCCTGTTGGTTACAAGGACAACTGTTATGGATATGGATGCTGAAAGTGGTTCAATTATTGAGACCGGAAGCAGAATTTTGACTTTGACAGGGGAGATCTGACTAGTTGCTCACAGGTGATAGACTCTGTCCACTATTTTTTTAGTAGAAAACGCTTCCATTAATTTAGAACAAGACTTTTCACCTAGCGAACACAAAGGAAGGCAAGTATTAAAACTGTGGTTCTTTGTCAAAACTCTTTATGGGGGTTATGCTAGCATTATTTGTTGCTGTACCATTCGACTCTTGCCTTCTTCTTCTGTTTTGATTGTTTGCTTTTCCTGCGAAATTCCTCATCTTGCTTTGTGAACCATAAAGCTGCGTTCACAAACTTTTTCCACTTTAGTAAATGAATCTGCTAACATGAATGTTCAAAGGCAATCACTTACCGGATGAAACTAGCAGAATGATTGGAAAAGGGTCACACATTTAACAAAAGGTAAGCCTGCTATCAGATGCAGAAGGACATGTAGTGCAATATTTTGCATTCTCTTGGATATTTGCTATACATAGATGAGAAGAGTTTTGCTTTGAGAGATTTAGGTGAGATAGTCATAATGATAATTTTTTGGTTTGCTTGAAATGCTTGTGAGGTATGATAGAGTGTTGGGAGATCATGTGGAAGTTATTCAGACTTGTACCACAAAGGTGACATACTTAACAAACTTAGTTCAGAATAAATTTATCAGCAGGATCACAAGAAAAGTACAGCAGACTATTTTCCACAGGTTAGGAAAGCTAAATACTTCTCTGTTGTGTCTGACTGCCTTCCCGCCCTCTCACAAATGGAACAAATGTCTCATGTGAAGATAGGTTGAGATTTTGAAAGATGGAGCAAATGTTGTTGAGAAAGTTGTGGAGTTTATTGATATCCTCCCGTTTTGATGTGGCTATTAGAGAGGTTATTTTAGAAAAGCTGAAAAAAGATGGTTTACATATGACTTATTGCAGGGGACAAATGTGCTAATGTGACAAATGTGCTAATGTCACTACTGCATACGGAGATGTTCAAAAATCATATTCAGCAGGTAAATCAATATGCTCTTTCATCCCATGTGCTGCTCACTCACTGGATCTTGCTGGAGAAGCTGCTGCAATGGTTGTTCCTCAAGTTCTATTTTTTGGAATTGTTTAAAGATTGTATAACCTGTTTTTCCTATTCTATTAATTGGGATATGTTGAAAAAGCATATTAGCAATAACATTAAAGTGCCAAAGCACAATAAGATGGTCAGCAAAGGTAGAGGCAATCTGTCCACTGCAAAATCAGCTTAACAGTGTTCTTGATGTTTTAGATGGGATGAAGGCTTCACGCAATCTTATGCCAGAACTTAAGTCGGAATCCAATAGCTTGCAAATGAATATGTCACAGTTTTCATTTCTTGTTTTGGCTGAGATGTGATATACTTGATTAACAAAAATTGACGGGCACAAAAAAATCGCATAGTCTGGATCTTGACATTCAAATGGCTCATGATTTATTTGGTGGCCTTTGAGTTGCTTTACCAGGATTATGATTTTCTGGGTTTACTGCATGTAAGGAAGCTGCTGCTTCACAGGCTGTACCATTAGCAATATCCAGGAAATTCAAAGAGAAATTATCTCAGAGGAAGAAAATAATGCCAAGCAAACCTGAAAAGGACAAAAGGTAATCAGATCCTGAGAAAGGTTATGAAGGAGAGGTTTTCAACCCCATCTTAGACACAATATTAGCACAATTGGACAATGGGTGTGTAGGTACAATGGAATTTGAGAAAGGTTTACTTTTTTGACAGGCGAGAAACTGAAAAGTCTCAGCAGCAAAGAACTAAAGAGGCACACTTGAAACTTAGCAAACAGCTACACTGAGGATTTAAACTCGTGAGTTTAGAGAATGATATTAAGCTCTTCACCAGTGAATCTTTAAGGATGACTTGGAAATGAAGGACTCATTGATCTCCTTAGCTACATTCACAAAAGGTCTTTAGATATGAGTTTCCCTAATATAGAAACAGTGCCATGTATTTTTTGCTGTCTTCTTGTAACCATGGCTGCTAATGAAAGGAGCTTCAACAAACTAAAATTCATCAATATGTCTAAGAATGTCCATGGGGCAGGAAAGTTAAGCAGTTTGCCGGTTATTTTTATAGAGAAATTGAAAAAGAATATGCCAGTAACCAGGAAGATAGAGAGTACATGCATGGTTCATAGAGATGGCTAAAGAAAAGGTAAAGGCATGACGTTTTGATGACATCTTCCAAACTTTGAATTTTCATTAAAAAATAACATTTTCACATTAACGTCTACGAAAATGTTGTCTTGTTTCTTGATCAGCTCTAGTGGGTAGCCAGAGTTAGTGGTTAGACACAGAAACAGGATTCAGGACAGCTGCTTTATGTTCACTGTTCTGCCATGATCCAATGTGTCATGTTGGTGAAGTCACTTAACATTTACGGGTATGTCTGCATTACACTTACACACCTGTGATTGGCCAGTGTCATCTGACTCAGGCTTGCAGTGCTCAGGCTACAGGGATGTAAAATTGGGGTGTAGATGTTCAGGTTCAGGCTGGAGATGGGAGGGTGACGTAGCCTGGGGACATACTGTAAGTACCTCAGCAAAATAGGTGTAACTCCTCCTACTGTGTTGTGAGGATTACTTAATTAATGCTTGTAAATCTCTCTGAGTTCCTTATATGAAAAGTACTATATGGTATAAATGAAAAGTTGCACTATAATAAACTATGCAGTTATTCAATCATGATCTCTTCCAAAGTGGAATTGTCATCAACATACATGGCCCAAAGAGGAAATTACCTTCAGAAGCTTTATTCCTCACTGCTCCTTAAATTGCTGGATTTGAATTCCAAAATACTTGGCTAGCATAGAGGGGATCCTGCAGCGTTCCTCTTATGATTGCTTCATTTACAATAAGTAACAGAACACTCTACTTCAGTTCAGACTGTGAAAAATTCAAATGTTTTAGGAGTGTTGTGGAAGGCAGAGTAGCAAAATATTTTTAAGTTCTACAAGCAACCGTTGTAAGCCAGTGAGCCAACTCACCAGCTAATGCACCAAAGAACATGCTTCAGCCACAGGATCCAGTCTTCCTTTCTTTGGGGCTTCAGTTTCTTTTCTCCGAAATAATACAAGTTCAATATATCAAAAGCTTGACTCCAGGCCTTCTGCAGCTTCCTGAACAATTACACACCACAGGCCTTCTGCCTGGGAATCAAAGTGGGCCTCTCTGCTCCTTCCTTGCCTGGTCCCTGCAGGTTTGCACTCTGCAGGCCATCTGCCTGAGCATCATACATAAAATGAGTTCTTTTTCCCTCAGCAGGTGGCGCCTGCAGGAGCATTCTTACTCCCTGAAGCTCTCCGTCCTGCTTCTTGGAGGTTTACACTCTACAGGCCTTCAACCAGAGAGCTGAATAGGAGCTGAGCTTTTTCCCCTGAGCCACAGACAACCCAACTGAGCTACTTGCAGGTTTTTATTAGGATCAGTGCCCAAATCCACAAAAAGATTTAGATGCTTAACTCTAAACTGTAAGCACCACAGAGCTCCTCAAAGTCCCTGTTCAGCTGCCACCTAACTCTGGAGGTGTCAGAAATATCTCAGTGTGTAAATTTTTGCTATTAAAGTCCCATAAACACCTAAGTTTCTGCTCCTGAGTATGTGCACAACTCCTCGATCTAGGTACCCAGGCACCTCTCTCACACCTAAGCCCCAGCAGGATCTTCAAACCGGGCGAATCTAGATATTGTCATGCCAATCTCATCTGCAGGGCCTGATCCAGTAGGTGTTCTTAAAGCATACCTAGTAGACTACTGCCCATACAAATGCAGAGGAGGAGGTAATGCTGCTTCCCTTATAATCTTAAAACTTTGGTTAGAGCACTCAGACAGAACGTAGGAAATCCAGGTTCAATTCCTCTCTCTGCCTGATTTGGAGAAGTGATCTTAACAGTGGTCTCCCAACTCTTAGGAGATTACCCTAATCGCTAGGCTGTGAGATAGTCTGATATAGAGCTATCTCAATCTGTCCTATTGAAAGTCTTCCAGTTTGCATAAACAATTAGTCATGGGGCCCAAGAGAGCACGGAATGAATCTATACCCAGTGTTTAGGTCTCTTACCGGAGGAAATGGGAGATCTGTGTTCCTGTCCCCCTGCTCCAGTGCATATTTAGTTTTTTATACATAGTTTTTTATATTCATCACTCCCTCCAGCCCAGACTTAGGTGTCTATCTCCGTGAGAGGGTGATGAAGAGCTATTTGCTAGCTTGGTCAGCTCTCCACGCAGCATGATGGCTTTTGTGATTTCATTCTTAGGCGACTAGCTCTCTCCATTCATTGTATAGGGAGAGCTAGTCACTTCATCCTGGATTTGTGGATTCCGTGAGGTGTCAGGACACCTAAAAGTTAAGTGTTGTAAAAACTAAGTCCCTTTGTGGATTTGGGTCCAGGTGATCTTCAAGTTATCACCTGAGCATTAGCCTCCCAGCATGAACTAGGAGGCAGCTGATCAGGCACAGAAGAACTGCCATGCCCAACTCCCTAAAAGGCACACCCCATGACAATCATCTTTTTTCCAGAAGGGGTACAGTTGGAGATACACTAGCTAAAGAGTGAGAGGAAAACAACCTAGATTTTACTAGTGTATCTGAGGCATCATCTACAGTTACAATATCTGATTTCAGCCCAAATTCAGTAAAGTGCTTAAGGCATAAGCATGCATCTAACTTTAAACATGTGAGTGGTCTTAGTATAGTCAGTGGGGGCACTCATGCTTAAAATTAAGCACATGCTTAATTATCTTGCTAATTCAGAGCCTTAATATGTAAATATCTTACTCAATTATTTCATTTAATTCCTATTTCACCAAAGCATATAAGCTTGCACTTAAATCCCACAGAGCCACTTAAATGCTTTTGCTGAAGGGGGTCTTGTTTTCTAGTAATCAGCTCAGAGTTCTGATATGTTTCTTCTTCATTCAAACTACAGGACAGAACTGCTGCTGCACATAAGTGTATTTATGAAAGGACACATTTTCATTACATCTATTTGTTCATCAGACTCAGCATTTAAGGACTGAAATGAGACACTTTTATTGCTTTAATAATCCTTGATGTGAATTGTCTTCCTTGTCTCTCTGGATTCTCCCCAAGTACTTTTATAGCTAAACAGCTCTCTTTTCAGGTAAAAGAAATCCATAAAGGGAAAGGCTGATCTGCGCTCGTAGTGTCTCCAGACAAACAAACAAACCAAAAATAAAAATAATAAATAAAAATAATGGAAACTAGCAGGGAATTTAGGGCCAAAATGTAGGTTTTTATAATGTGACATCAAGACTACTTTGTGCAATATGAAGACCAGGATCTAATTAATTGAATATGGAGGAAAATGATAGAAATAACACCATCAGCATGTTGCAGGTAGGAGGGGATATACTGATTTAGTGCACCTGCCTTAAGGTCCTTTAAAGCTCAACAATAAAGCTCCCCTAGCCTGGGAGAACACTCAGATCAAGGGGTGGTGCAAACATTCCCTCCCTTTCCTTGGGGTGTAAATTCCTCTAGGGCATAGCTAACTCCATTTGAACACCCCTCCCCTCCCCAGCACACATCCCCTCTGGGTGGGGGAAATTTGAATGGAGTTCAGACTCTGTAAAATATTCAGCAAATTAAAACTTTCTCCTTTCTTAAGGCCAAATACTCTTCAGTGGTCTGTACTGTGGATAAAAGGGTAGTTCATAGTGCAGATTGGAGGTGAAAATTTTTCCCTAATTTCTGTAAATCCTCATGGGATTGTTGTTTTTTTCAGCCTATTTCTTTATTAAGAAGTTAAATTTAGTCTTCACATTTTCTGTCATAGAAAATATATTAGCTCCATTTATGCACCAGGAAGTGATTTCACTTACTCATAAAAAGGTGTGGGGTTATGAAGAGCCTCCTGAATGCTCACATCACAGGCTAATGAAGTTAATTAATACAGATTGAAACTGCCTACAAAGGGATTGTCCTTTAGGCTGAATAAGATTTTGATTTAAAATTAGTTCACAGACATCAGTGTGGCTTTATAAAAGGTAGGTTAGTAATGGGCTTCTTTATGATAGTCGTACATTTAATTAACTATTCTAAATTCATCTCTGAACCAACGTTGACGATTGCGTTAGATGCAGAAAAATCACCCACTTGTACAGAATGGCAATATATATTCCACAGTGTTCAACATTTTGGTTTTAATTCTGAACTTAGACAATAGACTAAACTATTGGACCAGGAACTGAGCTTCACCTGAGTAACATTTGGCACAGCTGAGGAGGATGCTCTGAAGAGTTTTAGATAACCTTTATAGTGTCTTCTGTCCCCAAATAAATAAAGGTTTAGACAACCTTTATGTTGTCTTCAAGACCCCAAATCTCCATCTCTCTCTCCTTCCCTCGCCCAATGACTGTTTCAGCATGGATGAATACTTAAATAGTCATGGGCTAAAAAGAGTAGGAATGACGTTGTAGTCCAGGAGTTAGGGTACCACCTGGGAGGTAGGAGTCCCTGGTCCAGTCCCCTGGGTCTCACCATTCTCTCATTATTTATTCACAGTGGAACAACTTCAACAGGAGATATTGAGAAAGCCTCACATCACACATAGCTCAGTGGTTAGCGTATACTCCTGAGGGATGGGAGACTCATCAAATTCAAATCCTTTCCCCTACTTCTGGCAGAGAAGGGGGATTGAACGTGGGTCTCCCACATTCCAGGTGTGTGCCTGGCCACTGGACTCCTTTAGCTGGATTTTGAATGTGACCCTATCTGTTAGGTGCCCTGTGAACACTCCTACTCGATCAGGTCCTGCGCCTGAGTTAGGCAGCTGAATGTCTGTCTTTCCTTGGTTTGTGAATCATTTTGTGGCTTGGATGGGTCTTAGGGAGCAGTGTGCAGGCCCAGAGGCAGAAACTTAGGCACCTAGAGAACTTTTACTCTGAAAAACTCAGGTGTCAAGAGAGGTTAGGCACCTATAGGGTTTGGTGGAAGTTTTGTGGATCTCTGTGGAGTCAAAACTGGAATTTAGGCACCTAAAATTAGGATTTAGGAACCTAAGGTGCCTAAGGACTTTCATGGATCCCATCCTTTGCCCCTAAGGTATCAATTTTAGTAAATAAGAAAATATAATAGTGTTTCTGGATATGCACATTATTATAGTGAGATTATTTATATTTGAAGCATAATTTTATTTTTGATAGGAAGACCCTGCTAAAAATGCAGGCTAACGCACTGGTTGGGTGAAAGCAACTTTTCTCAGTAAGGAAAAATTTGGAGTGATAAATGACTTAGTGGCCCCAAACTTGTGTTTGTGACTATTCCACATAGTATAATAACTGATTGGCGCATTAGCCACAATATTAGTGGTGCAGATTGGTGTAATGGCCTGCATGAATTGACAGCTCTGAAGTGGGTGGCTTGCAATAGACTTAAGTAATGAAAGCAATTTGATTACTTTATTTCTAGATTTCTATATATAGTGTCTCTTCCAATTACATAAGGCATGCTTTAATCTGATAACTCACTGTAACTGTGGATAATGTTCCTCTCATTTTATGTTTCTTGTCTATCTCCAGTATCCATGGATTCTTTTTCTTTCCATTTGTGTTTTATGTGTCCCTTTCCACATCCAACCAAACCTAGCTGGCTGTAATGTATTTTATCTGTAAAATAAAAACGTGGACAGGCTGAGCCCCCACTATGCTCTCAAGACAGCTCACAGGTTTACAGTCTTTATAAACATCCCAAACACTTTGCCCTTAGTCCCCTCCTAGAGTTTTCCTTTATCCACAACTGAAGAGCAATAGATTGTGCCTTAGCCTATGCTTCTTCCTGCTCAGCTGTTTGTAGCATTCTCCCTGCATGTCATCCCTGTCCTTCCTGTCTTAGAGGTCACTTCAAGGCTTTTTACACTCCTTGGTTGGAGCTAATAGCACCTACCTGTTTTGGCTAAGTGTAAGTGTAAGGGTAAGTGAGCAAAAATAACTGTGCATCACTGACCACATAATAAGCCTTTGATCACAAAAAAAGAAGTATTATCTGTCAGAACTTTGTATGGGTAGAATCAAACTAGGGTTGTCAATTAATCGCAATTAACGCAAAACAAATAAATTAGATTAAAAATAGTTACGATTAATTGCCGTTCCAATTGCACTGTTAAATGATTATATCAATTTATTATAAATATTTTTGGATGTTTTTCTACATTTTCAAATATATTGATTTCAATTACAATACAGAATACGAAGTGTATAGTGCTCATGTTACATTATTATTTTTATTACAAATATTTGCCCTGTAAAAAAGATAACAATCCAAAGCAGTGCAGACCAATGTACCTTCATTTTCATCATCTGAATCAGATGCCACTAACAGACATTAATGCATTTTTTTAACAAGTGTCATAAGCATGGAAACATTTCCTCTGAAATGGTGGTTGAAGCATGAGGAGGCATATGAATATTTAGCATATCTGGCACATAAGTACCTTGCAATGCCAGCTACAACAGTGCCATGTGAATGTTCTGACTTGCAGGTGACATTGTAAATAAGAAGCAGGCAGCATTATCTTCTGTAAATGTAAACAAACTTGTTTATCTTAGAGATTGGTTGAAAAAGAAGAAGGACTGAGTGGACTTGTAGGTTCTAAAGTTTTACATTGTTTTATTTTTGAGTGCAGTTATTTAAATAAATTCTGCTTTTGTAATTTGCGCTTTCACAATACATAAATTACACTACAGTACTCATATGAGGTGAATTGAAAAATACTGTTTCTTTTATTTATCTTTTTTATAGTGTAAATATTAGTAATCAAAAATAATAATATAAAAGTGAGCATTGTACACTTTGTATTTTTTGTTGTAATTGAAAACGGTATATTTGAATATGTAGAAATTGGTATTATATTATTGTTTAACAGTACAATTAAAACTACATTTAAATGTGACTGTTTTATCACATGATTAATTGCAATTATTTTTCAAAATCGTTTGGCAGCCCTAAATCAAACTGTAACTAAGAACATTTTTACAAGGAGATGTGGTAGTACACTATTATTTAGAAACCAATCTTCCTTTCCCAAATTGTAAAGTATGAGTCTGAGACAGAAACTAATGTATTAGAGGAGATTAACATATTTTTTTCTTTTTTCTGCACAATGTCCCTAATTACTTTTCTTTAGCTTCAATTTGGTTCTCTAGACAGCTGTATACAGAAAATAAACAACTTAACGACAAATATTTCACCAGCAAGCCCAATATTGAGCCTTAAAGGATAAGTCCTGGATATGCCTTTATGGAAGCATAATTTGTTTCTAACAGATGAAGCTCCTATTCTGCACTGCAGATAGAAAGACAAGGGAATTAATATATTATAAGATATAAATAATAATACAATGTTGCCTGTACAGATGCAAGAAAGATAAAGATAAGTGGAGAAAGGTTGTTACTTATATACAGTACTGCACTTGGCAAACTCTTTTGATCATGTGATATCACAGAAATTGTCTGAATGGGTGATTCCATTTTGTTTATATTCCACAGGACATTTAATTGTTGTATATGTAAATATTACACACACAGACACCTGTTTATAAATATTATACACACACAAACTACATTAACGAGTTTCATTGAGATTGCAAAGTCAAACGCTCAAAAGTCAGAATGAAGGTTACCTGTGAAGCCTTTTCCTTTCATGAGAATCTGTGTGTTGGCCTTGTCCCTTGGCAGTATGCTTCCCCCAGGAGCCATGCTACCTCTTTCCCCAGCTATGCACTGTGACTCTTGGAGAGGATTTTGTTGTATATACAATACTTTCACTAGGATGCTCATGAGGGTATCTGTGATGTCTGTAGAAGACTATGCTGTGGAGTGCTCTCCAATTCCTCCTTCTCCCAACCTGGCCATTCCCATGTCCCACAGAGCTCTAAAATACTAAACACTATACAAACGGGTTTTCTTGTGTGACAAAAACAACTTCTAATATGTGGTTATAATCACCATTGGAGGTTATTATGCTTTCTTTCATACCGTGTGCCCCCACATAATAATTAAAATGATTCCATAAAACAATACGACAGCATAATGCTGTCTCTTTTCAAAGAAAGGTGTTCAGAATGCAGAGCTTACACTATAAAATTAAAAATAGAAACTAATTGAATAACAGTTTCTATTCACATATATGGTTAAATCTCCAACAAGAATAATTAAATTGGGGGGGAGGGCAAAGTTTAAGCATCCTAATTTACAATTTGGAATATGTTAAGAGTCTCTTGTTAGTCCTTTCCTCTCTAATACCACTTGGAACTTATATTCACAAATGCACTCTGAATCTTCAAGAAGCCAACATGTACCCTGGTCATGTAGCAGCAACTTTTTCTGCAGCAGCAAACAAAAAAAGATCTCTCTCGCTCTCTCTCTCTCACTTCACCTTTGGGAATCTTCAGCTAGAAAATACGTGCAGTAGTGTAAAACATAGACTCAGTGTATGGGAAATGTACGCAGCTTTCCCTAGATATAGCTGTATTGTATTTGAGTATTTGATGTGCAGAAATGTTTTTTTATTTTTACATTCATGAGGCTTTTGCTGCATTAGCAGTGACCAAATAAAATTAAAAATGGACAAGATAACTGAAGCAGAATGCAGTTTTCTCACCTCCTTCCCTTCCCCACCCATTTCATAAAAATAACATTCTGATGGCACATACTTAAGGGCTTTGTAGAATATGAATGGAGTTAAGCACATGCCCAAGTACTTTTCTGAATTAGGGCCTGTATGCTGTGACATTGTTCTATTTGTTTTTATGCAGCCGCAAAACAGAAGCAGTCAAAGCATATGCCGTCGACATAGAACCAGGGTACTTAAAGATAGGGATAATATGTAAAGTGATTGCATGTTTTCAGTTGGAAATGTATAGTATTAGGCAAAGGAAAGCATAATGAGGGAGAGGCATGAATTTGCCTACTCTGTCAACAGTGCTTCCAGTTTAGAAAAAAAGTAAACGATGAATATTTGAGGAGATGAATCTTTCAACAAGCCAATTTACCTGTGATTTGTACAAAATGGAATAAAGACATACTTAACTGCAGGTACAGTCTGAAAACAAAAGGCACAATGATATGAATGATGAAGATGTATTATTTTTAGCTAGCATGTGTTGGCTGAACATATTTAAATAGAGACATGGAATTCAGCAGCTCTCCATTGCTGTAGTGACTGTCAACTGCTACCAAACCAGATGAACCATTTAGGTGCTTTTAGCTGGGTTAATTTAAGAAATGAAGGTTTGCTGTTAGAGCGGATTTACAATGCTGATGAAACAGAGGCTTTTTAGAAACAGTTACCAGAAGAAAAAAGAAAAAAAAAAGAAAAACACAGGCTGTAGCTACCAAAAAAACTGCCTCTAGATTAAAAAAGAGAGAGACCGTATCACTGCATTGGTATATACTAATGCAACAGTGTCCCCCGTATTCAAATTAGTAGTGCTTAGCAAACTATGAGATCATGTTGCTTTAATCCAATAGGTTTGAGTGATCTCTGTTTTGTGGAGAGCACAGCCAAGTTCATGAATGACTTTAAACTTTTTCCTTTCAATACATTCTATTTATTCAGTGTTGGAACTATTTTGATTGTATATTTAATTTGGGGCAACCACTTAGGTTGATAACAAGGTCAGGGTATTATTACTGTCATTTGCTGTTTCCCTCACTTTATCCATTGCTAGTCATGTAAAGTTTAAACAAGTATCTCATCAGTTATTGTTAATCATTTCTATACACAAAAAGAATGAAAAACTGGTCTTTAAATGGGCCAGTGTGTGATACTTTTCTTTGTCTGTTCTTTATTAATTACCATTCTCCTTTCTTTTTGACATTTTACAGATTAAATATATTGCTAGTGCTACTGGTGAAGATTTTCAAAAGGTATGAATGATTTTAGGTGTCTCATTTTTTGAATGTCCAACTTGAGACACCCTAAAGGGGCCTGATATTCAGAAATTGCTTGATACCTGCCATCTGAAAATCAGACCACTTTGTTCATCATCATCATCATCATTATCATCACCACCACCACAACCTTCTCCTCCTTTGGCTCCTGCTCCCATTTTGTGAATCCTTTGCTTTTGTCAAAATGCCTGAAAATCTAAACAAAACTTGTTGGATCAAAATGAAACATTTCATTTAGACATTACCATAACATTTTGACTTTTTCAGTTTAGCTGAGTGAGCTCAACATGAATATATGAATAGTTTTGGTTGACCTGAAATTGCAGTGTTTGGCAAACAAATTAGTAATCTCAAAAATTTTGCCCAGCTCTACTCTGGAACCTTTTTGGTTCCATTAATCTTCAATAGCAGTCCATCAAAACATATCCTTCACTCTGATAGGAGAGGTGAGCCCCAATTTCAAAGCACAGGAGGTAATGGTTGGTCCATGATACAAGTTTAATATCCAATTGCCTAATCACCAATCCAAATCTAAAAACCAGATCCTAAATATGACCAGCTGTCTGAGTTAAGCCACATGGCAGGCCATGGCCATCATCATGGCTAGGAAATCCTGAGCTGCCTCAGAAGATTGATCATCTACATGAAGTTTGAAGTCACAAGGAAGAATCAACCTCTGCATTTCCCATACCATTATAGCACATTGTAAGTACAGAGAGCATTATAACAATAATTCTGGGAAATCCTGAGGTAATGAAATGCTTCAAGAAATGTTTATCCTAGCTAGAAAGTCAAAGTGACAAAGTTGGAGTGCAGTTTCTGTAGTCAAGACTGCTCTTCATGAAGACCGTAAACAAAAGAAATAATAAAAAGAAACAAATATTTACCAGAGATTTTTTTCATGTGTCTCTTAGACTACTTAAGATATAAAAGGCACATGTTCTAATAAGAACTAATTTTTAAAAGAATCTCAATCTAACCTTTCGATTCCTGGGTGCAATTTGTTTATATGTCTAGCTGACTGCACCAACACATCAGGTCATTGGAGGTATAAATGCTGTACCTCATGGCTGCATATAATTGTAGATGTAAAACTTAGACACCAAACTTTGAGGTCGTTTCTGAATATCAGCAGCTTTATTCTGTAGATATTAAGTTGTGGTTTTCTACTGTACTTATGGCAATACCCATATATTAAAAGGTGAAATAAATAAAATTGTTTCTATTATTGTACTTCATGCTTGCTTGCTCTTTCTCAAGTAGATAGAGCCATTAGTTTTGGCCTAGAGTAAGGGACCGTGCATAAGCTGCACAGCTCCAAATATAGCCTGTGAAGAAATTGTGGCCTTAGAGCAGTATAATTGCATCCTCTTCCTCTCAGGATGCAGTATTTTGCTACAGCTCTTTTCAGAGTGCAGCATACTCCCCGATGATACCCAGCCATCTCGGCTCACAGGTAAGTAGGAATGTAGATTAAAGTGCCACTCATTCCCCACCCATTTCTGTCCCCTCCCCATCAGACTCACTTCTTTTGCCCTACTCACAGTGCTCAGTGCTACAATCCAGGCAAGATTAAGTCAGCCTTACATAAGGAAAGGCCCTGGTGCATGGTCGTGGTATGTCATCATGTCTAATGAGGTGTCCTCCCACCTTCTTCCTTATGGCTTTCCATTCAACTCCCTCTGCCTTGAATTCTTGACCCACTCTGTTATGCCCTTCCTCTTTCAAGGTCCTCCTTAAAATGCACTTCTTTCATGAAGTTTACAGATCCCAATAATCCCTGCAGTGAAGTGTTATCCAATCAAATGCACTTATATTAAAAACAATCAAAATAACAATAATGGAATTAACACAATAGACCTGATTCTCCACTGCCCGTCCCCCAGCATAGTCACTTCACCTATGCATAGCAACTACAAAGTGGATCTAAAATGTTACTATTCTGAGTTAGCAGGCTTTGCACCCATTTTGATGTAAATTAATACAGTGGAGAATGAAGACATTTCAGTCCAACATCACCATTCAATCATACTGGTCTTTGTCAAACCCATCCTTCAAACACTCTGAAGTCGAGATATCTGTAAGCCCATAAAGTGTCTTGTGCATTGTGCTTTATACATAATAAAATAAAATAAACAATACTGTAGTTAATAAATGCCAACAACTTTCTAGGGTGCTTATCCTTACCAGAGATTGATTTGCACCTTTTTGACACATGTATGTCTTCATAAATATTGGTTCCCTAGAACACTAGAAAGATTCCCTAGAAAGGATTGGACCTTTCTTGTGCACTCTTTGGTTCTCAAACTGGTACTTCTAGAAACTTCTACAATTGTGTGTGTGTGTGTGTGTGTGTGTGTGTGTGTGTGTGTGTGTGTGT
>ML675604.1:29685781-29753470 GCA_007922155.1 Mesoclemmys tuberculata | reverse complement strand
GTGTGTGTGTGTGTGTGTGTGTGTGTGTGTGTGTGTGTGTGTGTGTGAGTGAGTGAGTGAGTGAGTGAGAAATATAATCCTATTCTGGCAACAGAATGGATTTGTAGTTTTTTTCTGCCTCTACTTTTTATGATTCTCTTAGTTTTTTATGAAAAATGTAGAAGTGAAATATTTAAATATGGTGGAGAAATGAAGAATACAAAGAACAGGTGGTACATATCTGATGTAGCTGTTCTTTTTTGTGCTGAGATTAGTCACTGGAAAAACTTCAGCAAATAGGAGAAACTTCCAAAAATAGTATGGACCTGGTCTATTCCTAGAACAGTGCTGATACACATTGCTTTTTCCTATGGGTTGAGAGTAAATTTACTTAGGCCTTTTGTTGTTCAGGTTTGTAATCTAGTGGCCTTATTGGATCCATGGCTCCTGCTGGAAGGCCAAGTCGCAGCAGTGATCAACAATATTTTTTTCCATCTACATTTGGTAAAAACATTCCAACATTCTCTTTCCAAAATGCAAATTTTATCTTAATTATCCATGCTTCCAGATTGGATTACTGGAATGAGCTTTGTCTAGTGCTACCCTTGAAAATGAGTAGGAAATTTCAGCTAATGGAGAACAAGGCTGCTTATTTATACTACAGTGTTTCATACTAGTTCTTCACAGATTTTACTGACTTCCAGTGGATTTCTGTATTCAATTTGTGATCTGAATTTTGATCTTTATGTTTGGGTCCTATATACCTTAGAAACCTCGCTGTCTTCAAATTTCAGCCTTGTAGGTTGTACCTTGTAGCTGTAATGATCAAACTGACAGCCTCCTGACTTTTTTGGCTAGGTAATGGGCATTCTAAATGGAGGGTTCTTTAAATCTGAAATTGGAGAGCCCTTGACTCTGAAATTTATTTTCCTCCTTAGACTGACAGAACCTGAGTTTGTTGATATTCAGGTCATGGTGTAATGCCAATCTATTTACTTCAGATTTTTCTGAAGAGATGATTTCAGGGGGAAGTTTGAATTTTTTCATGGCTAGGAAGTTCTATCATCATTAAGTAATTAGCATTTAGTTGATGTATATAAGTGTGTATTTTAGCTATTGTGTCGTATGTTGGGCTTGAAGGCATTATAGATGCATTTTTATAGATTAAAACAATAAGTACAGAAAAGGTTTGAAACCCCATCCAGGACCAGATATCTGGATTTTCACTCTCTTTGTCATATACTATTCATGAGTGTTTCATTTACTATTAAATCCTCCAAATTCTATATACTGTATTAGACCAATACATGTTTGCAAAATTTTACAGTTAGA
This sequence comes from Mesoclemmys tuberculata, assembly GCA_007922155.1. Classification (NCBI taxonomy): domain Eukaryota; kingdom Metazoa; phylum Chordata; order Testudines; family Chelidae; genus Mesoclemmys; species Mesoclemmys tuberculata. The sequence goes on along the minus strand of ML675604.1, from coordinate 29,752,159 downwards.
GCTGCAGCTTTTGGTGACAAATGGCATTCCTCTCACCAAAGTGAAAGCTGGCTTTCTGGATGTGACGTCATTGGGTAGATGGCATGCCTCAGTCAAAAATAAACGGATTGTGAGATGCCTGCCCTTTCACTCTGGGGAATGTCACATGGCACACTCTGTTCCAGTCTTTCACATTCTACATGAAGAACTTCCATTCAGTTGGTTTTTTCTCCTACATGGTGTTACAGAACAATTAAAGAAGCAGAAGAACATTTTTAATTTATATTAGAAACGTCTAAGGAATTAAACTTAAGTTACTGGTTAATATTAAGAATAACACCAATTGGAGGTTGAAACTACTAAACACATGGACAAATATACTCTATTCATCACTTGATGGCCTCTACATCCATAGAAAGGGCAAACATCCACAAGAAGTTCCTCAGTGCTGGATTCTGCATTGATTTGGATCTCATACTTACTGAAAGATGTTTAAAATCACAACTAGACAGACAGCTCCCTACTGACTGAATCTCTGAGGAGATATATGTGCTTTCCTTATTATAGAAAGAATATGGAATTTAGTAAGCTCATGGAATATACTCATGATACCCTGATTTCATACAGGAATAAGAGGATGTCTGAGGAATAGGAATAAAACCTTTCAACCTTTTTGGGATCTTTGTGCAAAGATGTGTTTAAAAGATGGATCTGTCAAAAATGTATTATTTTGGAGGAGTGTAGTTATAGTTCTGAGTGGAGGCTGCTTCCCGTCTCTCAGAATTACACTATAAGTTCCATTTGTGAGGCCGAAATCTACATTCCTTTTTTATGCAGTAGCCCCATTTGACTTCAGTGGCTGTACATATGCAAGGAACCACTGAACAATCAGACCCTTCTGGAGCTACACATATGTAGATAATAAGAGAGCAGGATTGATCGATGCTCAGTACATAGCAATTAAAAGATAGTTGGCAGCATACACTTTTATTATAAAATGTGTTGTTATGTTAGCAAGTAATGTGACTTCAGCTAATAATTCAAGTATAAGACCATTTGACTGAGAGATGGAGCAAAGGCCTGTAGCCTTCACATTTTTTACAATGAAAACTGTATGAGAAGTTTTTGCTTTATCAAAAGGAAAATATTGCACATATTAAATATATTTGGATTATTACAATCGCTATCTGGGAAGAGAGGATCCTGTTTGATACCTGTTTGATTCTTATAGGTTGAGGAGGAACCTTTGTTTATATACAGATATTTCAGGATCTACTGTAAGGAAATCTCTATAAAGGTTACCTTCTAGCATGTGTATTATTCAGGTGGCTTATGTAAATTACAAATGTGGGTGCCAGAATAAAAATAGACATATAATGACTAGTATGCATTCTAACTGACACAGGTTATGTGAAATGAGGGAAGAAGAGGTAGTCAAATGTGGCAAGTTTATGGGAGGAGAGGTTTTTGGTTGTGGGACCTGACTGGAAAAAAAACAATGTTGTGTGGAAGGATTGGAGTGGGAGAAAGTCCAGAGCCTCTGTACTGCAGCACTGGCTCTAGAAGAGTTCACCAGAGTTTCTTTCTCAGCTTCCTGATACACTGAGGCAGAAATGCCATGGGGAGCTCTTGATGTGCCTCACTGGAAAGGTACTTGGCTCCCGCAAGACTGCTGTCTCATATCCCAGGGAACCAAGACAGCAGCACTAAGACACCTGCATTTTCAGGTTTCCCATAGATGCTACATTCTCAGTTCCCTTGACACTCCAGGATACAGCTTAATGAGGAACTGTAGCCACACTTTGGCTGCCTAAAGCAATAAGTAACCTCATGGGGACCCAGGCTGTTTTCACTAAAGCTGTAGTGCTTTCAGACTGGGCTGTTCCCTACTCCAGTCCCTACCACAGCCCCCTTTCTTTTTCTGCATTTCACAGCTCAAACCCCATTTATTTGGAGTGCCTAGCTCTCTCCTCTCTCTCTTCTCTCCCCCCGGTCCCGCCATAGCCCCATATCTTCCATATGTCCAAGCCTACCCCCATTCTCCATGCACCCTCCCTGCTGGGCAGCCTGCCTCCCCACCTCCCCAGGGATTCAGTGCTGAATAGAGCTGGTGAGTTAGGGAGTCAGGCTGATAGCATCAGAGAACAGAACTGGGTGGAGGGACTTGACTGTTCTGTTGGCTAATCTTGGCGAGCCTCAGGTTATTCTGAATTAGGGGAATAACTCTTTGTGTAAAGTTCAGGCATGGTCTGTTTGAAATATCATCATGGTGTGTGTATGTGTAAGGTATGGCATTTGTGCAGTCTATGATTATTTAGCTGGAGGAACCCAAAGGAGAGTTGAGGAGAACAGGGCAACACTGAAAAAAAGGAGCATTTTGAAGTGTTTCCTCTGCCAGCGTTAGTGGTAGTAAATATTTTACTTAAACAATTATATAAATAGTTCCACTGTCCTTTGAAAAGTTATTGTACCAAAATTGGAGATTACATTGAATTATTCAGGTATGAAAGAGAAAGAATTTATTCTGTTTTAAGTGCAAGTCTGAAAGCAACTCAAATAATAGAATCATTACAGGAGCCTCCCTAATGTACAGTATGTGTGTATGTACACTTCTATGTGCCCACACACGAAAACTGTACATATATACCTGGACGGAAAAGCAACCCATGAGCCTCTGACTCAAGGATCCGTCTTTCCTCAATTTGTCGTCTCCTGATTTGGCAACACAGCATATGGTGAGTTATTATTTTATATAATTAATTTGCCCCCACTGTCATAAATGAAGTAAAAAGTGTGTAGCAAGCTTTATTGTGGTTGTGTTTCTATGTTATACTCGGTCTTTAATAATGAAGGAAGATGAACACACAACATAGACCATAATCAGCTGTGCCAATGGAAAAGAGCAACTATTAGACACCAAAAAGAAACCATTGAAAGGGTATTCACCATGAAACTCTCTGAATTTTCAGTAGTTAAATACTTGTCCTTGTCTTTTTTAAAAACAAGACAAATACCAACCTCAGCAGACTATAGAGTTCTCAGAGGGATGGTGATCTAACTTTAATTTCCATCCAGTAAATTAAAACACCCCAGACTGGTGGTGGTGATGCAGGCAGGTCCTCTGAATTATGATTATTCGGTCTTTCTGGCATTATTTTAATCTGACGTGACTCTAACATGCTTGATTTAGATTCATCTTGACCTGAAAACTATCATCTCAATTTCTTGCTCTTTACATGTGATTTATCTTGTGCTACTAGTTTTCATTTCAACCGGGGACATTAAGAAACCTTCGAAAGGCACATTTATCTACATCAAATACATTTGAATCAGGTTTCTCCCCTCTCCCCAGTTTTATTTGTTTGTGTGACAAGGAGGTAATGAATCACGGTAGCTGACAGACAAAACACAGCCCCGCAGCAAGGCGGTTTTCTGGGTTCTATTTCTTTTCTTGATAACTAGACAATAGCTAAAGAAATTAAGGAGGGGGAGAAATGACTGATCTTTATGTATGAGATAATGGATGAGCCTTGAATGACCTGTTTTTTTTTTTTCTTGCGGTAAAACAGTGTTGAAGGAAGAGGGCAGTCGCATACAGCCCGTATCCTTCCATCTGCCTGTATTAGTGCTAAAGCTCATGTTAGCAGGAGAACTGCCAATGACTGCTCTGACCAAGGAAGGAGCGAACTGTCTCATTGATTCAGGTATGTCTCAAGTTTAATCCTGCAAATAGACCAAGATTTAAGCTACAACGCTGCAGATAAAAGAGCCAGACAAAAGACACTCCGGCGACACATTCCAGGTCTGTCTGGCTTTCTGGCCAGTTTGAGACGCCTCTTTTGTGTGGTTATGGGATCAGGAGGGAGAATTGGGACTGGCTGACTCCTCAGAGCATCTTCCCCTTCTCTTTCTCCCTCACTCCCTGCTCTCCATCCTTCAGGGAAGGGGGAGAGACTCGAGGGGCGAAGCGGGCTCCGAGCCTGGCTCGCTGCTCAGAGATCTCGCCCCTCCCGGACCTCACCCAAGCACGAGAAGCCGTTCAGGAAGGATGGGCTGCTGCAAGTGGTGGGTTTGTCTCTGTCTGTCTGTCTGTGTGTCCGAGGGGGAAGGGTTGTGGCAGCATGCGAGGGGAGATCTTGGCTGCGGTAGCTTCTCAGAGGCGCGGAGAAGTTTAGGGGGAAGCGCGTCCATGGTCTGGGAGCCGCCGCGGCAGGCGGTGAAGAGGACAGGGCAGGTTGCGGGGGGGAGCGGGGGGTGGGTGTCTGGCTCTCGTGTGCGCTGTCCTGGGTGCTGAAAACGGAGCCAGCCTCGCCTTGCAACCGGGAGCCCAAGCCCGGCTCAGCAAGTCAGTCCTGCCGTCCCCGTCGGCAGCCGATCACCTTTAAACCGCATTAAACTATCCCCTCTGGGCGCGACACCTCTGTGCGCCCGAAGTCTGCATGCAAGGCAGGCGTGCCAAGAAAGCAGAGCACTACTGTGTCTGCGGTTGCCTTAGTAACTAACATGTATTTCCCCCAGCTTTCATATTTGTCTCTCTCGTTGAATTTCTCCCTGAAACACAGGAAAGTTCGTCTTAGCTTTAATGGGTTTATTTTTTTCTCTCCTCTGACCTTTCAGTGACATTTCCGTTCACTGGAAAGGCGGGTTTCTCTTTTCCTTTCTTTGAAAGTGGATTCTTCACCTCCAAATGATGTTTTTAAATGATGATGAGGGAAATAAACCCTTCCTCCCTTTCCCCTCTTTTTGCGATGGTGACCCCTGAGGCCGTGGTAAGATTTTTCTCTGCTTAGCTGTCTTACAAAAGTTTTAAAACTTGTCAGGTACTCTGTCATTAGTGTAAAAGGTACAGGCAACAACCTTGCCTCCCACACATCTGTATGTACACACGTGTGCACATGCCTCCATTTTCCCTTGAAACTTATATTTGAGAACCTCTTCTGGTGCAACCTGATTTGGAAATTTACACCAATATTTATTTCTTCAGGCCACTTTGAGGCGCAAATGATCTTTATTGATTGCTGCTCTGACACAGTTTTCCCTGACAGATGTGTTTTATTCCTTCTTCCCATGTCAACAGGATCCAGTTAGGTACTCTGATGACTCCTTTTACACCATAGAGCAGTTTGCTTCAGACCCTGCTGTAATGGGAATTGGAGCCACTTGAGGACTGACGGGGAGAGAATGGTGTTTCCTTGATGTCCTTCAACAATGTGCAGGCAGGAGGAGCCCATGAAATTTGTAACCTGTATTTGGATGACATCCTGTAACAAAATGATTGGAGTGGTGCTGGTCTTTTTCCCTGCAATCTTCCTGGAGATGGAGATCCTCCCCAAAAACACTGGCAGGAAGATCCTGCTGTCGGGGGCTTCGTCCCAGCGATCGGTAGCCAGGATGGACGGAGATGTTATCATAGGTGCTCTCTTCTCGGTCCATCACCAACCGCCGGCCGAGAAAGTGCCAGAGAGGAAGTGTGGGGAAATCAGAGAGCAGTATGGCATCCAGAGAGTAGAAGCCATGTTTCACACTTTGGATAAAATTAACTCAGACTCGGTCCTGCTGCCCAACATCACGCTGGGCAGTGAAATCAGAGATTCCTGCTGGCATTCTTCAGTAGCACTTGAACAGAGCATCGAGTTTATAAGGGACTCCCTGATCTCCATAAGAGATGAGAAAGACGGGATCAGTCGATGTGTGCCTGACTCTCTACCCCAACATCAGAGCAGGACCAAAAAACCCATCGCTGGGGTTATAGGTCCAGGCTCCAGCTCGGTTGCTATCCAAGTTCAAAACCTGCTCCAGCTCTTTGACATCCCTCAGATTGCTTATTCTGCAACGAGCATCGACCTGAGCGACAAAACTTTATACAAATACTTCTTGAGGGTGGTCCCTTCTGACACTCTGCAAGCCAGAGCCATGCTTGACATAGTCAAACGCTACAATTGGACCTATGTATCCGCAGTCCATACTGAAGGTAAGTATGGAAAAGCAACTCATTTAGAATCAGGATAGTCGATTTTCTTTCCCAGCTCTTTTAGCCGCTCTTTCCCTCATTTCCCAGGAAGCCAGCTCTAACACCACTGCATGGTGTGCAACACAGGATTGTCGTTTATGTGGTTCCCTTGCTCCTAGGTCACTAGTTGCAACCATGTAACTGACTAATGTAGAGGAATGCTTTCCACTAAGAAGAGACCGAGTATTAGACTCTAAATTTGAACAATTAAACTGTGGTATTTGCATTGTTTCCCGGGGAAAGTCAGCTCCTCCCCAGGGATACCAACCGCAATCGGTTTTTATTAGTACCCTAACTTGCTTGAAAAAAATAAATGGAAAATAATGCAGTCTGCTTCCCACTCCCACTCCCAAACATTGTGAGATCTGAACAGTTTTTCTCTTCAGAAAGAGAAATTAGCGCTGAACAAACTGTTACACAGTGTCCCAACTTGTGTTCAAGCGACAGACTGGATGTGGTTAAGTATGAGTCCTTATTTAAATTCAGAAGGGAAGCACACGCAAATTAGACATATCCAAGACTTTTAGGTTTGACCCTGTCCCTTTACTTCTCATACATGGAATGGTTCATTCTTCTTGCAATTCAGATTGGTCATTCATTTCTAATTAAAAAGATAACTGATGTGAGAATCTAGAACTGGAGTTAATAATGGTATACAAATCATTCTTAAAGAGAGACTGCCAGTTCAGTAATGAAATGTGCAGATTTTCTTTGAGACAAATCCTGTAGTTTTGCTTAGGTTTTATTCAGGCAGAACAGTTAGTGATGTCAATGGGAGTTTTGACTGAGTAAGAACTCAGACAAAATCGAACAGGGACTCCAGGATTTGGCATTATATCTGTTCTGTATTAATACTGTAAACTAATTTCTGGGACTGTACACATAGAGGAGTGAATCCTGAAGGCATTGCTTTAATATATTTTACAGAAATGTTTTGTGATGAAGTAACCGAACAGAGGCTGGTGCTATTTGACAGTTCTACTATTCAGTAATGTTTTACTACCATATGAAAGAAGTAAAAATTTCACCATATACAGACCATTTGCATTTAACAAATTTCATTAACTTTAAACTATTAAGTGAAGGAATTGTAAGATCACACTATTTAAAACTGGAAGCTCTGGTTTATAGATCGACCATTGTTTCTGTCAAAGAAAACCATACCATAATTTATATTAGAAATTAAACTATACATAAGGAAAGCCCTTTCAATACAGTATTGTGGTATTTCTATAGTCCAGTCGTGCTGATGAACACAGAGTTTTTACATATTAAATTAGAAATCTAATTTTTGTGTTCATTGCAACACATACATTTAAGTTAATGCATTTGTCCAAGTAAATCCACATGTTAAACTGATTTATGATTCCCTTTAAATTAATTAACTAAATATGCAACTTCTTTTGTGCTCAAAGGTCTGGCCAAATGAAAACAGTTGCAAACATATATTACCACCATGAAAGAAAGAAATCATCAATAAGACTTGCAAATGTCACATTCAAAGGTGAACTGGATTAAACTGGGTATTTGAAACGTGAAAGTGTTGCAATTTTGAAAAATGTTAGAGCAGAGAACAATGACATGACATTTGCAGTTCATTTTGTGCCCTGTCACAGATGAAAAAACTGGTGTACAGGGTGGAACCTGAGATACTAAAATTCTTGCATGCTGATAGATATGATTAGATTTTGTGACAGAAGAAAGTGAAAATAATCAGTAATGGGCTGCTCCTCAGCTGGTGTAAATTGACTCCACTGACTTCCGTGGAGCTATGCCAATTTACACCATCTGTGGATCTGCCCCTCAGGTATCTAGTCTCCTTCTATATGCATATGTAATTCCCATTAACACGAGCAGGAGTTATCTTTCCTCTTGGGAAAGAGAATAGATTATTAATTTGTTAATTCAGTTGTTTTAAAAAAAACCATGATATCAGTGACTTTTCATGGTAGTAATGTCACTCATTAAACGTGAGAACTTTTAATTAGCAATCCATTTTCAAAAATACATTATTGACTGACAAGGAGTGCTTTTTGCAGGATATTTTTCTAATATCCAGGGTGATACTTTTGGAAATGTTGAACTAATTCTGTTTCACAATATGATAGCGTCTTCTTCACTATCAAGGGATCATTTTTCAGATTACTCAACTTTCATTACTCCCTTTTGCTTATACATGCACACACATGCACACATACACATGTATACACAATGCCTTTAAAGATTGTCTCTAAATCCAATTAAATTACAAATTATATTTAGTAGCACTCATACCTATTTGCTGTGTTCTTTTCCAGAAGAACTATAGAATACCAATTTATAAAGTATGAAAACCCTCTCTCCTCCACCCTTTTAAAATGAAATTAGTGCTCAGGAAAAGTGTTGGCTTTACTTCTCTACAGTTTAAAATCCTATGCATTAACTGAGAGCTAGATTATGAGAGCCCTTCCCTCTTCCTCTTCCCAATGCCTGGGGACATGCAAAGCATCTTCCTACTTTTCATAGCCAGCACAAGGGTCATTCTCAGTACCAGTCCCTGTGAACAGGGGCTTATCCATATTTGCTTCCTCCAGTATGAAGAGGTAAAGAGTGTTCAGAACCATGTCTCCATTCCCCCTCCACACCACAGAGCAGGTCTAATGCATCAGAATCTACACCATCCTTGCTATATGTGCCACATATGCAATCCTTATGCACACCATGCCTGGGGCATTGTGGATCTGCACCACCTTTTACATAAAACTCTGAAAAATGTACCAATTTTTCACAAAATGCACAGGCAGTGTCAGTGCAAACTTCCATCATACAGCCTTTCCAAAGAGCTTCCTAAGGGGTGGACAACCCCTGGGAGTTAGACAACAGTTCACTTCCCATGTCAGATCAATCTTTGGCCCCTGATCATTGTGGTTTTTGTAGACATTTGGCCACAAGGAAATGAAATGAGGTCATCAGTTTGCTTGACATAATCATTAAGCAGCTGTAAGATAGCAGTGTTGTTCAGGCAGTACTAACCTAGGCTGGATTCACATAGGTAATCTAGAAATTAAAGGCTCCATAGTCCTTCTCTGATACTCTAAGACAAGGGTAGTCAATTACTTTTTGTCAAGGTTCAAATTTCTTGGTCAGGGTATAGTCAAGGTCTGGACTCCAGAGAAAATAATTAAAAAATAATAACAATAATGATAAGAATAAATAAATAAAAAGTTTTCAGTGTCCATTCAAAAGCATCTGTTAGTCCAGATTTGGCCCACGGTTTGCCTATTGACTACCCCTGCTCTAAGCCATCCCACTCCTCCACTGCAATTCCTGTTCTCTTGCAGTGTCACCTTCAGACATACCTTCCCAGAACAGTTCAAAACACACAAACAATACCAATGTGTACACGTTCTTCTATCTTTTAATAATGATCATAGATAAAGGCCACTCAAAGTTTATGAACTATACACAGAAATTTATTGGCTGTATAAAATGACTTCTAATTAGTTTACCACATCTGTGGTAACAAGTGACAATGAGTCCAGTGACAGTGAGATCAGGCAAAGTGATCCAATTTGTAGTAGGTTGTCATTTTGATCATTCATAAGAGCATATTCTTCTGTTCATTTAACACATCAAAGTTTATTCTCCAGCAGCGCACTGGACATGTGCAACTTCTATTAGTGATAATGGCATTTACCTGCATAAATCCCTGCACATTCATGGGAGATAGATCTTTTGAAGATATGGAATATCTGTCTTTTTCAACATTGTCTTCAGAAATATATAAATATTGTACTAAAGTACAACTTTCTATAATGTTAGTTCCAACACTTTATTTTCACAGGTGTTTATAGCTTCACTGAAAAATAAAAGGATTGTAGGCTAAAACTGATACATAATCCTAGCCAGGTAAGAAAAGGGCAAGTCATTTTGCTTGATTATTATGTGTCTCAAATGAACACAGTTACACATCAGGAAAGTGCATTATTTTCAGCGCATTTGCCTGGGCAAATTTGTGTGGCCATATAATAGCTGCAAGTCATTTTCTAGACTATTGTTTTTTTCAAGGAACCTTCAAAGAGTATTCAGTGTGCAGGGTTTTTTTGTGTGCATATGCATCCTCTCAGCTTTCAGGGCTGATTCTGGACACCATTTCTATTCAGAAAAGTACTTACGTACATGCTTAACTCAAAGTATCCACAGTTCAAGAAGGATGTTGGTAAATTGGAGATGGTTCAGGGAAGCTACCACAAAAATGATTAAAGGACTGGACAACATGCCTTAAAATGAGAAACTCACAAAGCTGAATATGTTTAGCTTAACCAAGAGAAGGTTAAAGGATAACTTGGTAACAATCTTTCAGTACCTACATGAGGAGCGGAAATTTGATTATAAAGGACTCTTCAGTCTAGAAAAAAAAAAGTGTAACAAGACCCAAGCGCTAAAAGTTGAAGTTAGACAAATTTATACTGGAAATAAGGCATACATTTTTAACAATGAGAATAATTAATCATTTGGAACAATTTACCAAGGACTGTGGTGGATTTGTCATTGAACAATTGTTCTAAAAGTATGCTGTAGTTCAAACAGGAATTCATTCAGGGTGGTTGTATGGTTTGTGTTATACAGAAAGTCAGACAAGATGATCACAATAGTCCCTTTTAGTTTTATAATCTATGAATTAGGCTCAAAAATAACTAATGAAATATTTACCCTAATTATAAAGATTTTTAGTTTAAAGTAGAACGTGTGTGCTTTATCTTCGTTTCTTTCTTTTTTTTTTTTTTGGTGTGACCATACTGTCAAATATTCCTCTCAGTAGTGGTTCACAGCAAACTCAAACATACAACTACTTACTAGTAAAAGGATGGAAGCTGTCTAACCTTGGACATTTCAAAGGGAAACAAATTCTTTTGGCAATACTGTATAATAAGCGTGGCACTAGAGAACTCATCATGATAGTTTGAACGGGCTGGAAAATAGCTTTCAGTTTAAAGACAATACATTTTTTGGGGTGATGGGTCAAGAAGCACCTCTAGATCTTTATATTTCATAAAGATAAACTTCATTTCTGTTAGATGCATAAGGGCAGTAAATACTGTAAATGGACAATGGAATTTGTTAAACCAAAAATATAACCACAATATAAACATTGTGGTGTTAAAAAATTATTTAGAAACTATTCTTGATTTATGTGATAATTCTTGATTTATGTGATACCCATTGAGGCAACTCTTCTGCTGGTGCAAACTGGTAGTTTCATTGGTCTTGCATCAATTGGCAGCAGTGGAGAATTTAGTCCTATGTTTTAAGCACTCACCAAATAGTTAGGATGAATAATGTTCAAACTATGAGTTGTTCTCAAACTGTTCCCTTGAGCTGTTTATTTACTATTCATGGTGTAACTGATCACATGGTATGTTTGGAGGTGTGACACATTATTAACATGAGAATTATGGATTCGTAAAAGTGAATAGCAATTCCAATACAAATTAATGAAATTTTCAGAAATCACAAACATTTTCATGAGTATATTTCAGTGGTTATAAGAACATTTGCAAATAATGAATCATATGGCCTAATAAAGTGCAGTGAATTGGCTCAGAGATGTTTCTTCACAAATATATTCACCAAGCTATTTTTTCACTATTTAACCAGCTTTACTAAGCATCAAGTGTAGCTTTGTTTCATATGGGAGCTCTGAAGCAGGTATTATAGGGAAGAAGCAGAGAAAATGAATGTATATTTTGTCAAAACCAAATTTAATGTAAGGAGGATAAAGGCAAATGGAAAAACAAGTGGTGATAGGAATTTTCTCTGCATTGGCCACACTAGTTATAAGAAAGTGGTGAGAAAATCATTTACACTGATTGATGTTGACAAAAAAATCTTGCTTGTGACAAATACAGAGAAGTTATCCAAGAGAAATTCCTTCTTGAAAATATATTACCTTACAGTGCTACTAAATTCACAAAGAATCAAGCTTTTCAGCTGCACAAGTGGTAGCCACAGGAGTTAGATGAGCTGAAAAGACTCATCTAACTTCCACAGCTGCTATTTCAGCAATATTCCTAGGTTTCACATTTCAAAGTTGGCACACTGGGTTCATTTGTGCCAGTTGCTTCTATTTTTCCCTGTTATCCGCCTGCTTTTAGATTTATACATCCCACAGCCCCAGTTGCTACAGCAGATTTCCCGTGTCAATAAAAATTGGTTTAAAACCAATTCAAAAGAGATGGGTTTTCTAAACAAGTTATATGAAAATGTCTCTAAAATGTTATTTTGAACGTTCAGTGCTTAATATTAAGGCAATCTTGCCATGGTTTCTCAGTCAGAAAAAACTCGGGCTATGGAAAGTTTAGGTGTCTGACTACTTATGGCATCTTCCATTAAGAAAGGTATTTTAGGAAACTGGAAGGCTCAGGGGACTGACAGCTTTAACAGAATATAGGTATGTTCTCATCTAGATCATTGATTCAAATACAGACGAGGGCATCAGCGACCAGAAGTCATTTCTAATGCTGCAAGGCGTATGTGAAATGAGTTTAGGTCTCAGTGTATTTTCTAGCTGATAGGTGTTCACAACACAAAAGCCACCATTACAGATGGCACTAATTAACACCCTTGCTAGCAATCTCAGCAGAAAGAGTAGCGATTGACTCGACATGGACCCTTAATTACAGTACTTTCTCTCCTTTAGAGATGATGCCTTCATGTCAGGGTTGAGGCACATTGTTAGAGCAGTGCGTGGAAGTTTGCACAAGCATCAACAGTATTTTATCTGTCTCATGGAGAAACAGAGACTTTCAGTTATGTCAACCTGGCTCTTTTCACAAACACTGAAATTAACTTAATATTTAAAAATAAACTAAAGTTTAAGGGCTGTCTTCCAGAAGGGTGTACATTCAAGATGAATTAATACATGTCCAAGTAGAGATACAAGCTTATAGTCATGAGTGTATATAAATCTAGGGCCTGAATTGACTGTTGAAATAAGTCGGAGAATTTCCAAAGACTTCAGCAGTTGCAACCACTGACATCATTCATGAATGTGACCCTAATTCTTGTCCAGTACAAAAATGGGTCAAGAGCCTTCTAGCAGCTCCATGTAGACTCTACATCAATACAGAACATCACTGAAGTACCTGGAGCTCCATGTAGGCATAGGTCTCTGCTAACTGCAGGATTGGGGCCATTGATCATAAGCCTGCCCTGGCGAGAAAGCCAGAATGAGGCACATAGCTGAAAAATAATGTATTAGCAGAAAGCCAAACATATATGGCTTTACTAGTCATTGATATTTGTTTTATTTACAATATAAAACTATATCTGGCTGAAATTTCAGTCTCCAAGCAGATGAGTCAACATGCACATGAGAAGGAAATACAATACACACTATTTAATATATGCTCTCATTTTTCACTGCCCATTAGTGACTGTTGTAACTGCAAATTACATATAGCCTAATAATACTACATATGAAGCCAATATGTATTTGCTGCATTTTGTGACATGTGGGGAGCCTTTTAGTGAAGTGGAATATTGTGTAGAACAAGCTGTCTTTTCATCTGTGACTTGCCACTAGCTCGCCTTAGTCAAAAAACAGTGTGACATGCTTTTCATTTCATTGAAAGGCATCCCACATGTCACACAATACTGTGGCCCTCTGACTGAGCAATTTTAATTCATTTTTGTTCTCCTGTGCATGTTTTTTAAACAATTGAATAGCATAAAGAATACTTGTAGCTTATTAATAAATGACATCACTTATTAGGGACCGGATTCAGAATTCTTTATATTTCCAGAACTATCTATGAAATCAGTGGAGTGTTGCTGTTATAGGCATTTCAGAAATGTTGATATTTGAAGTGAATAAAATTATCCACAGCAATCACTGGTGATAGATATTGGGCCTAATACAATGCCCATGGAAATCAATTGAAAGACTCTCACCAACTTCAATGGGCATTGAATTGGGCCGAACATTCTTATCATGTATTGGTCTGTTGGATTATGGTGCTAAGATTCCTCAGAGAGCATTACAGATCCACAGAATGCCCCTGGTACTGGATTTTGAAACTGAACTGATCTCACAGTTCTCTGAAAGTAGTGTGAAGTTACATCTAGGCAAATGACATTGTGTTTAGCTATATACTTGAAGATGTTCATGCACAAAATTTATTCCACGCAAGCAAATTAGCCAGTAAATTTAACCTTTTTTTCTGTCTGCAAATTGTTTGAAAACAGATATTGATTTTTATAAATGTCTTCACTATTTGCAATTGTTTGACCAGTGGGTTACACTCTGATTAATATGTGAATATGCGTATTTGTATAAAACAGCAATTTCCCAAAAATTGATTCAAACAAAAATCCACCTTTGTAAAAAGCAAACAAAAAGGGTCATGGATTTGGTGGGAATGACAACTTTTCCAAATTTGACTCAGTGTTCATGAGTACCATTTTACAGTGTTTGACAAGGCTGTAATGAACACAGTATGCATGCGCCTACATACACTAGTCTGTAATAGCATGTGAATAACTGTCATATTGTGGGAATCCCTCACTTTAGGCCTGGTCTACATTAGAAAATTAGATTGGTTTAACTACGTCGGTCAGGTGTGTGTAAAAAGACTATACCCCTGAGCTACGTAGTTAAGTTGACCAAAGTCTGCATGTAGACAGCACTAGGTTGATGGACAAATTCTTCCATCAACATAGCTACTGCCTGTCAGGGAAATGGATTACCTACACCAATAGGAAAACTCTTCCCATTGGCACAGTAGTGTCTACACTGAAGTGTTGCAGTGGCGCCGCTGTAGTGTTTTATGTGTAGACATAAGTCAAACACCATTCCAGGGGAGAATATTTGACTACAATAAAACTGGATATGAACATCTGTCTGAAAGCAACTTTTGGAAGATAGTAGATTCTGGGTTAAGCTTCAGTTTTGAGTGTTAGATGATGCAAGTCCTGCAAATGATTATGTACTTCCCTTTTCCGGGCTCCACATGAGTGAATCTGGAATCAGAACTTGGTACTTTATGTGGAGATCTTTATAAAAGCAGAATGTGACCCAGAAGATCCTGAGTTTATACTTCGATACAAAAAACCAAGCTAAAGCAGTCATCACACTACAGGAAGAAAAATCATCACACTAAGGAAGAAAATGTGGGATAAAGTAGTTAAGGAGAGCTGTCAGTTTTTCAAGTAGATAATATTAAAGGCACAACTGCAAGCTATTCCGATGTGAAGGAAAGATAAGAAGAATAGTAAGAGGCCAATGCGACTCCATCAGGAGCTCTTTAATTACTGGAAAATCAAAAACAAATCCTACAAAAAGAGCAAATGTGGATGGATTGCTAAGGAGGAGTACAAAAAAATAGCACAACCATGTAGGGTCAAAATAAGTTACATCTGGTAAGGGACATGAAAGGCTATAAGAAGAGGTTCTGTACATTAGGAGCAAGAAAAAGTTGAAGAAAAGTGTAGGTCTTTCACTTAGCATAAAAGTGAGCTAAAATCTGATGACATCAAAAAACCTGAGGTGTTTAATACCTATTATGCTTCAGTCTTCACTGAAAAAGATAATTGTGCTAGATGCTTAACACAATATTAAACACAAGGTGGAAGGAACGCAAGCCAAAATAGGGAAAGAACAGGTTAAAGAATATTTAGATAATTTGGAGGTATTCAAGTCAGCAAGGTCTGATGAAATTTATCCTAGAGTACTGAAGGAACTAACTGCAGCAATCTCAGAGCCATTAACTATTATCTCAGAGAATTCATGGAGGATGGGTGAAGTCCCAGAGGACTGGAGAAGAGTGAACATAGTACCTATGTATAAAAGAGGGCCCAGAAAATTATAGATCAGTCAGCCTAATTTAGATACCTGGAAAGGTACCGGAACAAATTATTGAGCAATCAAATTGTAAAGGCCAAGAGGATAAAAGGGCTACAAGGAATAGCCAGCATGGATTTGTCAAGAACAAATCATGCCAAACTAAGCTGCTTTCCTTCTTTGATAGGATTTCTAGGCTAGTGGATGGGGACAAAGCAATATATGTGGTATATCTTAGGTTTAGTAAAGCTTTTGGCATAGTCCCACATGACATTCTCATAAGCAAACTAGGGAAATGAAGTCTAAATGAAATTACTATAAATTGGGTGCACAACTAGCTGAAAGACTACTCAAAGAGTAGTTATCAGTGGTTTACTGTCATACTGGGAGAATGAATTTAGTGGGATCTTACTGGAGTCAGTCTTGGGTCCAGTACTATTCAATATTTTCACTAATGACTTGGATAATGGAGCGGAGACTATGCCTATAACATTTTCAGATGGCAGCAAACTGAGGGGAGTTGCAAAGACTTTGGAGGACAGGATTAGAGTTCAAAATGACCTTGACAAATTGGAGAATTAGTTTGACATCAATGAGGTGAAATTCAATAAATGCAAGTGCAAAGTACTTCACTTAGGAAGGAAAAAAAATTAAATGCACAACTACAGAATGGGAAAGCAGAGACTAAGTGGTACTACTGCTGAAAAGGCTCTCTGGATGTTATAGTGGATCACAAATTGACTATAAGCCAACAATGTGATGAAGTTGCAAAAAAGGCTTATACCATTCTGGAGTGTATTAACAGAAGTGTGGTATGCAAGACATGGGAGGTAATTGTCCTGCCCTACTCAGCACTGGTGAGGCTTCAGTTGGAATACTATGCCCTGTTCTGGGCACCACACTTTAAAAAAGATGTGGACAAATTGTGGAGAGTCCAGAGGAGGGCTACAAAATGATAAAATATTCCGAAAACCTGCCCTATGAGGAAAAAATAAAAAATATAGGACGCAGTTAGTCTTGAGAAATGAAGACTTGGGGAGGAGATCCAAAAACACTCTTCAGATATGTTAAGGGCTGTTGTAAAGAGGATGCTGATCAACTGTTATCCGTGTCCACTGAAAGCAGGACAAGAAGTAATGGGCTTAATCTGCAGCAAGGAAGATTTAGGTGAGATACCAGGAAAAAATTTCTAACTATAAGGGTAGTTAAGTACTGGAATAGACTTCAAATGGAGGTTGTGGAATGCCCATCATTGGACGTTTTTAAAAACAGGTTACACAAACACCTGTCAGGGATGGTCTATGTATATTTTTCCCTGTCTCAGCCTAAGGGGTGGGGGATGAGGGCTGGCCTAGATGACCTCTCGAGGTCCCTTCCACCCCACCCTTACACTTCTATGATTCTTCTGCATGTTTAGCTTCTCTCCTCATGCCAAACCACACTGACACTGGCTGTTATCTTTTCTGCATCTTTTATTTCATTGTTGTTGAATGAATGCTGTCTATTGCAGTAGTTCTCAGTCTTTTCCACACCGCAACCCCATGTTACAAAAGAAAAAAAATTGGGATTCCCTCTCCCTCCCCCCACATCTAGTCACAAAGAAAGACTTGTGGTCATGATCCCCTTGAAGCTGTTTATCACCCCCTGCTTGAGAAGCCACATTCTGTTGGTTTTACCTTAACAGTGAGTGTGAGGGAGTCAGTGAGGATATTTCCACCCACTCTTCTCCTGCTGTTAACTCAACACATTTTTTTAATTTAATTGCTTATTTGTATTTCATTATTTGTTGCTGAAGTTAGAGAACATTGAGCTGAATCAATAAATAATTATTCGCCTAATATACCAAAGGAAGTCTGAGTAGCCCAAAGCACTACTACTTTGTGTGTGTGTGTGTGTCGGGGTGGTGGGAGTTTGTGAAACATGCAGTAATCTTTTATTTATATATTATATATATCAATGGCTCTTAACCTTTCTAGACTACTGTACCCCTTTCAGGAGTCTGATTTATCTTGTGTACTTTCAAGTTCCACCTCATTTAAAAACTACTTGCTTACAAAATCAGACATAAAAATACAAAAGTGTCACAGGACACCCATTATTGAAAAATGGCTTGCTTTCTCATTTTTACCATATAATTATAAAATAAATCAATTGAAATATAAATATTGTATTTACATTTCAGAGTATAGGGATCACATATAGAGAAGTATAAACAAGTAATTGTATGAAGTTTTAGTTTGTACTGAGTTCGCTAGTGATTTTTATGTAGACTGTTGTAAAACTAGGCAAATATCTAGATCAGTTGATGTATCCCCTAGTCTAGAAGACATCTGTAGGCGTACCCCTGGTAGAGAAACAATGATATATCTAATGTATATAATATATATGGAAAGATACCAAAAGACTCAATTTGTAAGCACCTTGAGGATAATAAGGTTATAAGAAATATCCAGAATGGATTTATAAAGGCAAATCATGCCAAACCAACCTAAGTTCCTTGTTTGACAGTGTTACTGCCCTAGTGGATGGGGGGAAGCAGCAGATATGATACATCTTGATTTTGGTAAGGCTTTTCATACTGTCCCACATGATATTCTCATAAGCAAACTAGGGAAATGTGTTCTAGATGAAATTACTATAAATTGGGTGCACAACTCACTAAAAAAGACCATTCTCAAAGAGTAATTATCAATGGTTCACTGTCAGACTGGGAAGGCATATCTGATTCCACCAGGGTCAGTCCAGGATCCAGTACTACTCAATATTTTCATTAATATCTTGATAATAGAATGGGGAGTATTTTATAAAATTGGCAGATGACACCAGCTAGGATGAATTGCAAGCACTTCAGAGGACAGGATTCGCATTCAAAACCACCTTGACAAAGTGAAGAATTGGTCTGAAATCAACATGCAATTCGATAAAGACAAGTGCCAAGTACTTAGAAAGGAAAAATCAAATGCACCAATACAGTGTGGGGAATAACTAGCTAGGTAGTAATAAAGCTGAAAAGGATCTAGGGGTTATAGTGGATCACAAATTGAATAGGAGCCAACAATGTGGTAGAGTTGCAAAAGAAGACCAATGTCATTTTGGGTGTATTAACAGGAGTGTTGTATATAAGACCCAGGAGATAGCTGTCCTTTTCTAATCAGCACTGGTGAGGTCTCATCTGGAATACTGTGTCCAGTTCTGAGTGTCACACTCTAGGAAAGATGTGAAGAGTCCAGAGAAGAGCAACAAAATAATAAAAGGGTTCTGTGTTGTATATGTCTGTAGGTATTTCTTAAAAACATAACAATAAATATAATTACACCTTGTACAGATAGGCTTGGGAAAATTAGATTTTTATCAGTAAATGTTGATTTCACCATACACATTGTAGCATGCCACTTGGCTGGGCCTTCCTGGTCCTTGGAGTTCCTCCCTTGTACAAAGGACTCACAGCCATCTGCCTTGCAGTTACCCAGGCTCATTTATTTACAGTGCCCCCAGGCACTCTAGGGACTCAGAGTTGCTCTCCCCTCCTGTTCCCCCGGCTGACTGACTGACTGACTGACTCTCAGTCCTCCCTCACCCCACTTGACCAGGCCTCTCCCTCCTGGTTTCCTGAGATGGTCTCCCTGATAAGGTAACCAGCTGTTCCCCCTTTGCCTCATTAGTCAGGCTCTGGCTTAGCCTAATCATTGCAGTCAGCTGTTGCCTACTCCCTTTTTAGTTCTTGGCTCTGCTGACCTGCATTGACTCAGTGGGGGGGGAGACGGGACACCCCCCCTTAAAGGGGCAACAGAGCCAACTGAGGGCTTTACCATCCTCCACCTGATCACACACACACACAAACTGATGACAAAAATATTTCCATTGTCAATAATCAATTAGGTAAAGTAAGAAAAATGCTGCTTGAGAATTTATTAGAGTTTGATTTAAGGATATTTAGATTCTATGTTTTGACATGTGATGTTGAGGGGGCCCCCCATAATTTTGTGTAGGAGTGAAAATTTAAATTGATAAAAGTTGAAAAAGTGTTTAAAATAAATATTATTAAAAAATAAAATCTGCTAAGCCTCTATATAAACAGTAGCAATTTATCTTTTCAAAGTGCCTTACAAACATGAAGCAATTATTCTGATTCAAGTTTCAAAGTTGTAGCTATTAACATCCTTTCCTAAGTAGTGTGTGAACAGATATTTTTAAGTGTTGCTTTGGTTTGCAATCTGAAAGAAGTCACTTTAGCTATAATTATGAAGGTTCAATAGTTACTTTATTTTAACTGTTATTCTATTACATGTAATAGAAGATGAATTGTTGTTCGGGGCTTTTCACAAAAATAGAAAGTTGATTGCTTGTATAACTTCAACTACAGATATGTCCTTGCGAGGCAGCCCTCTGGAATCAATATCAAGCTTTGGTAAAGGGATTTCAGCAAGATAAATAATTGTCAACGTGGGTGTTCCGTGAAGCTGTAGGGAACATCTGAATCCAATTCTTTACAGATATTGGTTCAGATGCTCTGCTTAGGCCAAGGAATATACAGCACAAATCATGACACCCAGAAGCAAAGAGGGTTTGAAGCCCTGATCCTGGCCCAGCTGGATGCTCGGCTTACTCTCAGGTGTTACTCTAGGGCTGCTGTCTCTTATACTGGCCGATAATAGTCCCAAGAGAAGCCCTAGCCATGACCTCTATGCCAAACCAGGTGTGGAGAGCACAGAAATTATTAAACCAACTATACACCACTGGTGGAGCCTTCTACAAATAGGTGTTCCTCTATGGACAACTACATCAGCTTTAGGATCAGTTTTTGTCAGCAGGTGCAGTGTAAAGCAGCCCTTCTGTGGAAAATGGCCTATCAGTTATCTTTATGAGAGCTTTTAGTTTGTGTCATTCATGAATGAAAGAATAGCTTCTCTATGCCTGTGCTTTAATTTGATAAACCAACAGCTCATCTGCTGTCCCTGTTCCATTGATTTCAGTGTACATTGTGCTGTTTTTTAAAAATTAATATCTCAGTAAGTTTACCTCTTTGTAGATTCTAGCTGTTTAAGGCTTTGATATGAGCCAGAGTTGTTTTGCTTCCTTTCTAATCTCTTTATTTCTCACTGGTTGAAAATGCCCTTTCTGTAGGCTTCGGAGAATGCAATAAGGCGATCCGAAAACACTGACATTTTATATTGTGAGAAATATCAGGGTCATTATTTAAGGCCAGGTGGTCCTCAACTCTATTATAAATCATTTGTTTGAGCTGCTGGTTCTTATAATAAAAGCCATAGAAATTCATTCTAGGAAGAAAGTTAAGAAAGAAGCCTTTTTTTAAGAAACAGAATTTCAAATAGTTTATTTTTACATTTATGAGTATGGCAGCCATCTAAACTAGGGTTAAGGTGGGCAAAATGGTTTGTTCAAATAAATTCACATTCTCCCCCCACCCTGAACTGAACCTAAAACTTTATAAAAAGTTTTTATAAATTACTTCTGATTTCTCTACTCCATCTCTCAAACCACAAATATGCCTCTTTCCCTCCTCTTCTTGCAACATACGCCCCATCTCTGTCTCCAGCTCTCAACTCTTTCTGATCCACCAGTAACTTCACCTGGGCTTGTCCACTATTCATGGATCTCCACTGGCTTTTTCTGGTTGAGCAACAGGCTTCCTCAGCCTCCTCTGGCCTTTTCCTCTCTGCAGACACATTTGTTAAAACTTTCCTACCTTAAAAGATCATTGTAGGCTCCAACAGGTTTGGTAGTCTGTCTTAAGGCCCATGGTCTGTGGCTTTCAAATCTGCCACAGGTTCAGCCAGAGACCACCCTGGTCACGTTGCATTGCCTGCCTCTGATCAGGGAAGTCTGAAAGTGCATCTGCAGGCTATAGACGCAGCCAACACAATTCCCAACCTCTTAGAGCCTGCTAGAATCTTCAGACTCATAGTCATTGCATGAGTCTAAAGGCCACTACAAAGAGAGAGGGGCGTTGAGAGAGGAAAAAGGAGCATGAGGAAGACAAGGGTGGAATTGTGAAGCAGAAGAGAGGAGGAAAGTTCTGCTGAGCTTCACCAAATCTCCAAACCTTGTGCAATTTAATTGCATTGCTGGTTAGGTCCTTTATTGGCTCTTTTATAATTAACAGCACTTTTTAATGTCAAATGTATAAGACCTCAAATATTTCTGTCCTCTGGTATGCACATACAACTCCCATCCAACCAGTGAGACTTGTATCCCCATAACTTTGGGTGGAAGGGGACTCTTCTTTAAAATGATATTTTAATAGCTGAGTTATTAATGCTGGAAATTGGAATCTGCCTAAAGCAACTCTTTTCCACAGTATGCATAATCGTGTGCTTATTGCTGATTATATTAAATACAGGACAGATTTATGTGCTAGACTACAATTTCTCTGAAAATGCCACTGCAATCTAAAGAGTGAAAATGAAAGATGTTTTTAAAAATGTAGAAATAATCTGTCATATGCACAGTATAAAAGTCCTGCCTAAGTACTGCGTGGTGCAGTTTTCACTAGTGTGGGGTGAACCTGAAAAGGTTTGAGTTTGAATTGGATAAGTACCCCAATGTTTTAGATCTCATATGAAGCATATCCAAATTATCTGACTTCTCTTGAGCAGACTGGAATTTTACAGGAACAGACTTTCTCAGTAGACTGCACTACTCCTTGTTTCCAGGCAGGCCACAGATGCAAGAACAATACAATGCAAGAACAGCCTTTCTCATACGGTGACTGCTCTTGTACTTTTACTTCCATCTGGAATTGAAGAGACTCAGAACCTGCTACTTCCCCCACAGCACCAGCTTTAGGGAATGGGCCTGTGCAGTGCGCGGGTGGAGTCAATGTGCCAGCCACTCTTTGCAGGCACATTTCCCACCCACTTACATGGAAGCAGCTTGGCAGTGACTGCTTCTCCCCCTCCAAAGGCATCAGCACTATGAGTAGCACAGGTAGAAAGTAAAGAGGCTTCTTGCTCTCATCTTCCCTTATCTCTCTGTGTCAGCACACAAGGGGCTCACAGCTGAGCACATAATGGGGCCCTTAAGGGAGGTACATTGAAATTTTCATCTACAGGTGTGTCACACTGCTACTAGCTAGCAGCAGTTTATCCTGACTCCCTTCTTTGCTTTCCTCTACAACTGTGCTCCCACATAGTGTGTAGTACCACAAGGTAAACTTTGAGGAGACAAAGGAAGTAAATTACTCTTCTATTACCTTTAGAGCCTTCAAACACAGCAGTGTTCAAGTGATGCAAAAAGTTCCTTCAAGACCCTAACTTTTTATTGGATGTGACAAAAAACCAGTGTTTCGGGAATAGGAAAATCAGACAACACAAGAATGTAACAACAGCCTTGGAATGTCCTTTTAGCAATCAGGCCAGGTTTCCTCAAACCTCACAACCATCATATATTATAAACTGCAAGTTGTCTGGAATTTCTCTTTCCAAGTACATAGGATTTAGATTCAGTTTAGAACTATATTTTCCAGGAGACTCTTTGGTTAAGCCCCCTCAAATCATATCTTAGATGGCTCTTGAAATCAAAACCTGTCTAAGGAGAAACTTCCCATGGAGAGTTAGAAAATCATTATGAAGGGAATCTCCCCAGACAAATCAGCATCCAAAACAGGCGAGTATGCTCCGATCCACAAATAGTAAACAGTAGATATGCAACAGCATTAACAACACTACAAACAGAGAGTTTTTAAAAATGAGAAAAAGGGGGTGATTTTAACTTGGGTCCTATTAACATCCAAAGTAACAAACAACTGTAGTTTTCCTGCTCATGTCACAAGTAGAATATTGTCAGCTACATGGAAATTTCAAGGCCTACTACACTCTGGGTTAAATTCTCCCTTGTGCAAAGAAAGAGCACAGGGCCTATCCACCACTTAAGCCTCAATTTGCCATGAACAATTTCAGACTGCAAATTAGAGAAGGTTTCTAACCGAGGTTCTGGAACAACCTCCCAGTAGGAGTTGTGGGGGCAACCGACTTAATTAGTTTCAAGAGCAAGGTGGACAAATTTATGAGTGGGGTTGTATGATGGGGTTGCTTGTGATGGTGTGGGGCAGGGCTCAGTGGCCCTGGGGCTCATTTCCGATTTTTTATCTTGTGTGCATAAGGGCTCATCCTTCAGGGTTTCAGCCAGCCATTAGCAGGGGTCAGGAAATGTTCCGCTTGCCCCTCCCCCCGCACCATACACACACCTCTTCCCTTTGAAGCATCACAGATGGCCACTGCAGGAGATGGAACACTGAACAGGGAGGCCCACGGCTCTGAAGTAGCACTGGCTATTCTCTCTCAACTGGCTGCATGCTCAGGGTCTAACTAAACACCACATGTGAGGTCAGGAAAGAATTTTTCCCCTGGTGAGAATGGCAGTGACTTTGGCAGTCTCTCCGCATAGCACATAATAGTCTAGTCTCCTGTGGGCTGTAATATTTTCATCTAATTTTGGTTGTTGGGTTTTGTGTGTGGGTGCTGGGAGGTGTTGATGGCCAGTGATATACAGGAAGTCAGATTAGATGATCTGTTGATCTTTTCCGGCCTTAAACTCTGTGACTCACATAAACCCACACCTCCCACTTCACCCGAAAAGGACTTAAGTGAATTTCTTTCTCTCTCCAAATATTAACACTTTTCTGAACCAGTTGAACCCATCTGCAGAAAATTGTCCAACATAATTATTCAGCTGAAGAATCTGGATATTTTTGGATATTGCTTGTGTCTGCTTCTGTTCAATCCATTGTATTTGAACTGGATACAGGAGGCAGATGATATATGGCCTGAAAGCATTGTGTGTGTCTTAAGGATTCAGTATCTTTTCACTGTATTGTTTCTTACATTGTGTCACACAGCATTATATTATTTCATGCCACAGTCTTGACCATGATGCTAGGTTATACAATGCCAAAATGGAATTTTTAAATCTAGCGCTTTTGGATCATTTAACTTTGGGTATAGCTATCCAGTCAGGATTCTCAGTAGTTATTTTGTAGAATTTACCTTTGCAAGTAGTACATTTATTGAATTATGGGTGAAACACTTTCAGATTATTCATGTGCATGCTCTCTTTGTGCTAAATTTGCACAGAATGTATCTACAATACTTATGACACAAGATCCAGAGCAGCATTTGTATATTATGCTATTGTCTCTAGGAGGGCAAGACTGTAGAAGGAGAGTGCTGCTTCTGAAACTTTTGGTACATGGGTCAATTATGTAACTAAAAAGAAATGTTAGGGAATGTAACTTCTGATCTGGTCACACCAGCCAGTTGTTTTTCCAAGATCAACTCTCTCATTAAATTTAAAACATTTTCTTCTTCTAGGATAGCAAAAGCTGCTAGCCCAGTCTAAGAACTAACAGCCTGGGAAAGTTAGCTGTTTCATCGATGATCATTTTCAGCTACCACTGATTTTTAAAAAGAAGAATACAGTATTTGAAAACAATATAAAATGGAGATATATGCATGCAACTGAAAATTGTTTTTTTTCTTTTAAGGAGCGCAATCATACCCTCAGGGTCTAAGTGCACAGAGGACACTCAATGCTGAGATTTCTTCATCCTGCAGGATGAGAGATAACCTGTTCTATGGCATCATTCCCCCTTTCCCTGGACTCACTACATATTCAAGAAGTGGTGTCTAGGAAGTGGGTGGGCCAGGGGAAGAGTAGGGCAGAACCAATATGGGGGAATTAGTGTTGCCCATGGGTCTGCAGAGATTGCACTGGAAGGATAATTAACTCCCTACTGCACATTGGAACCTCCCAGAAATGGAGATCTTGGCATTGGCACTGTCCTGTCAGTCATCGGTGGCACTGAGGATGCAGGAGCCAGTGCTGAGGCACATGGCCTCTGGACAGATGGCCCTGGCCTCCCCCATATCCCCTGTGTGATGCTGCAGACCAGGTCTCTGGGCCTTGAGTGGACACTATCAGATGCAGAGCTGGAAACCAGTCGGACTCACCTGTGTCTTAGTATTGCTAAATACATGTAACAATGCGTTTCGTGTTCAGACTTTAAGAAATACTTGTAAACTGCTGCATGCATTTGTCTCACAGATAATATCTGCAAGCCATGCTATAAGGTAACACTTAAGCATTTCATGCTGTAACTGTAAAAATGTTTGCTCTGAAACTGTAAATCCAGTCAGGACAGAAACATCATCAAGTGTGACAGACTGGTTTGCACCCATGAGAAGGGATTATCTCTGGCCCCTCAGGAAGGCCTGTTGAATCAAAGTGTGCCATTCTAAGCCATCAAAGAACAGGGACTTTGTTGATTGCCACTGAGAGTCCAAGCAGCATAAAAAGACCCTAATTCCTTCTGGTCAGGGATTTTATCCCCATATCCCTGGAGCCCAAGATGATGGTATGAATGCTTCAGCATGTCCCCCTCTTCATGGGTGTACTGGGAGCAAAGATTCCTAAACATAAGCAAGAGAGCACTAATATTAATCTGGGTTAGTCCTAAAGATTTTACAGAGCTGAGCATACTTCAGTAGTTCTATCACCTTTTGAAACCTAAGACTGCAATTCATTTGTGTGTTTACATCTACCAGCTTTAACCTAAATAACTAATTTCTTTTTCTAAGTTAATGAATCCTTGGTTAGTTTACTATGGGATTAGCTAGAAGCATTGTCTTTGGTGTGGGATACAGCCACTGTGTAGAGCTGAGTGAATAATGAGTATTTTTCAGTTTGCTTGCAGTTGTGAAAAAAATTAATCATTTTGGATTGAATCAAAGCCACATTTTTATTTAGCAAATCCCCCATCCTGGACCTGCAGAAGGCTCTCCTGCAAGCCCAGGGATCTACATGTTGGCAAGAGATAGGCTGGAACGGAGCTTGAAGGACATGCATTCTCCCCTGGCAACTCATGGGTTTTCTGCCAGACAGTTAACACATCCATAGGCTGGATTAATTTCCCAGGAGAAACCTCTGTAGGAACGGAACTCTGTCTGCTGCTTGAATTGGGGAAGGAGGTAGAGGGGAACCTTCCAAGAGCAGCTTCATTAGTACCATGCTACTAAGGGTTTATGATCTGAAGCAGAGACACAGGACTTCCTCGTAGACAATGCGATATCCTGATTAAATACCCAGAAATCCATGTAATTAGGAACCAAATCTTCTCCCTCTCCCATTGGAGAAAACCTTGTCTTAATGGAAACATTTGAAGGAAACATCCCAAGAGCCGTCTCATTGTTAACCTCCCTTTTCTGCTGTTTTACCCATGGATGTGCCTGGTCTAGACCTCAGCTATTTATGTGTAAATTGTACAGTTGTTTGAGGAGGGGGGAGAGGGAATCACATTATGCTGCTACTCAGAGGCACGTGATCATCCATCCAGCAACAGTTACCAAACCTCTAGAGCTGTAAATGAATTAATCCACCCTATCCAGCATGGGAGAACTTCCTTCCTAAAGATCCAGAATGGGGGGCACATAGGCCAGATCCTCTGAAGTATTTAGGTGCCTCGTCCCCACGGTGGGAATGAGGTACCTAAATACCTTTGAGGGCCCCGAGCCATAATTCATACTATTTTCTGGGTAGCAGGTTCTTTTAATTTAGGTAAGGTCTCTGTTTCCCTTTTTAAACACTTAAAAACTTTATTGTGACATAAAACCACATTTTTGGCTGAAATCCATCTCATTTGGATTTGTTGCTGTGTGTTTTTAAGGGGAAAAAACCCCAACTCTACTCTAATGAATCCCAGAATTGAGCCACCAGCAGGAAAGTTTAACATAAATCATTTGGGAATGCTCAGGTCACAGACATCTCAGATCACTTCATTTTTTCTTAATGAAGCACTGGGCTTATTATTTTCAGCCAAATTACTGCAAAGGACTGGAACATTTTCTAATTTATCAATGCTCTCATCCACAGTGGGGTTCATCGGTGTAGGCTTTCCCTAACCTGTTCTGAGGCAGATACAACAAGATCTCTACCTGTTGTTTTATTGTTCAGAAAGACAAGAAGGTTTATGGCAGCGGTCCCCAAACTTTTTAGGTCATGCCCCCCCTTATCCCTCTCGGCACCACCACTGTCCGCCCCAGCTGGGAGTAGAGCCATGGTTGGGGCCGGGGGCTGCGTCTGGGAGCAGGGCTATAGTGTCCAGGGACCAAGTCGGGGACAGCACTGGGAGCCAAGGCTGGGGGCTGAAACCACAACACCAGCTTGGCTTCAGCAGCAAGGGGCCGGGTGCTGGGACTGCAGTGGCTGAGGCTGGAAGCAGGCTGGGGGCAAAGCCAGGGAACTGCGCCAGCAGCCAGGGCTGGGGGGTGGGGCCAGAGCAGAGCTTGGGGCAGAGCTCCCTCCCTGTCCCCTTGGAGATTGCCCAGGCCCTGCCACATCCCCCCTCACATTCCTCCACGCCCCTGTGGGGGTGTGCCCCACAGATTGAATACATCTGGTTTATGGTTTTAATGAGACCCACTGCAGGAAAGAGGTTGTCACTTTAACTATACATTAAAGATGGGCCAAAACTGCTGCCTCAGATCACCCTCCTTTTAATTTTGAGTGGGAGGTGGGAATTTAAATCCTCAGATCTAATTTGTTCATTAATAGTTGGAGCCCAAATGGGAAGTGGACTTTTTCCCCATTCCCAGTTTCAGACTCTGTTGCAAATTGAGCCCAAGATGGTGGATATTTCACAAAAATGGCTAATGTAAGGAGGTTTTCAGTTTCTTGGGTAAAAATTCCAAGAAACAGCTCACTTGAGTTTCACAGTATCTAATCTGAAGCCTACCCGAGCTTCAGCCTCAAATCTAAACCTAATCCAGATCTAAACATTGCCTTTCCAACTTGGCTGTAGTAAGTAGCTGATAGTCCTGCCAGGGTCAATGACCCGTCTGCTGCTTGTGGATTTTCTACAGCTGAGCTGTGGGACAGACAGATTTATCCCATTGGAGAGGAGCAATGCAGACAGAGCACAACCACTAGAAGCACGGGACTGATATTTATCCCTCCATTTGTTAGGTGGGAAAAAATGTTATCTGCTGCCCAAACTATCACCCTGAAAACTATTGTTAAAATCCTGAGGTCCTGCTCTCCAACACATTTTAAACATTGTCAATTTGTGCACACACAAAAACAGGAAGATGGAAGTTGGTCATTTTGATGTTTCAGGTTCAGAAAACTGATGGTGAGGTTACCTATTTTTTCAAGCTGTCCAATGACTATTTGCAATTAAAGACCTTTGCTTAAGATTTGTTTACAGCAAAACCTGAGCAAACTTAGCTTTGGATGGGTATTGGCAGAAGGTGGGAAAGTTGTTGGGGGTTGTTAGTATCAAAAAGGTAACCTTCAAATAATTGATTGGTGCACCTCCTTCGTTTCAACACAACCACTAAAATATTTATCCAGTTTTTCTGGCTTCTAGTTTACTCAAAAGTAATAAATACATTTGGGGGGCAGGGAAACCTCATCCATAATAAGTTAGAGATAAACAAAACAAATTGATAAAGCTCTGTTTTAATTTCCTCTAGTCTTTAATCTCCATTTCACTTAACTTTTATTATTGATAGCAGCATGTAAACAAAACACCAAAAGGCAGCATTAGGACACAAAAGGTGTTTGATTTGGATAGATCTTGCTGAGAAGGCATCTCTTTTTTGCTTTTTTAATGCATTTTTCTTATCTTTTGAGGTAGAAGAGACATGATCTCAACCAAAAGGGAAAAAAAAGTCAAGTGAGACAACTGCAATGTTTTTTGTCTGCTTTATCTTTATTTACCTTGGGAACCACTCTATAAAGTTTCTTTGTATAGTTATGCTGAAGGTCATAGGATGACAAGTGAACTGGGCTTTAAGGCCTCAGATGACAAATTCCTAAAACAGTAAATAATTGAAATGGTTAATTTGTGTCACAGTGGTGGATTTAATAAAAATGTGATTGAAGGAGAGTTAAACTGTTTTAATTTTTAAATATTATTTTTACTTGCTTGTGAAATTTGCCTGCTTAACAGAGCTGAAGAATAAAATCTTCTAATCTTCCCGATAATATTTTGAGGGTAGTGTTTTTAAACAGAGATGAAGCGGAGCCAAGGGGTTTGGATCATGATGTGAATTTCCCTGAAGTATGACAGGGCCCTTACTTTTAAAAAGATAAGCGATACACAAACATGATTCAGGCATTTAAGGGCCTGATCCTGCAAACATTTATTACCAGGTCGAGAGCTTATTATCACAAATAACCCTGTTGATTTTATTTATTTATTTTTATACCTGGTGACTCAGCTAATTTAATACCCACTCTTTTGAAAGTGCATATATATTCTTTAAGGGCCAGTTCAGAAAACAGAAAAGAAATATTTTTCTTGTTAGCCCTTGCCTCCTATGAAGTGTTTTTAAATAGGCTCCAAGCTGAGTCTGTGGTTTGTAGGCATTTTTACTTTACTCTTCTGCCTGCACTTAGCCAGTTTCCCCATAGCTCACAAGTCTGCCCTTTTGGAGTCCATCCTCACTGCGTTATCCCTCAGACAGTCACCTTAGCACACGTACTCATTATGCTTTGGTGGTTGTTATCTAGTGGACCTTCATGCGGTTCCTCGGTTAGCTTCTGTTGGTTACTCAGCACTAAGTCTCTTGCAGATACCAAAACAAGCTGTTGAAAAAGTATTTTTTGTTTCACCAAATTGTGCCCAGATGTGCTGCTCAAGCTGCAATAGCCTAAGCATTTATACTGTGCTAATAATCAAGTTGATGAGCCTGAACAAAAAATCCCAGATCTCAACACTCCATGTGTTCAAAATCTGGGTCTGAATTTTGCAGTTTGAGCTGATTTCAATTGGGCCCCAATCCTGCAAACCCTTATGCACATGTTTAATTTTACTACTATGAGATCCTCAGAGGATTACTCACAACAGTATTGTTTAAGTACATAGATCAGAGCTTTATTTTGCAGCTTCTATAATCCCTTTAGCCTACTGCAATCCTTGTTGCTATTATAATTTGGAAAGCTTTAGTCCTGCAGTTTAATTCATGTCACTTGAGACTTAAAGGTGGGTTTAAATAGAAGTCTCAGAGATAAATGGTAAATAAAATTGTGCTTTCCAATGCTAATTACAAACAAAAAGCTTGAACGTGCTCATTTTATGGTTCAGAAATCATTGTAATGTCATATTTGGCTATTTGAAATGTAAACTGTATTCAGCGAATCAAGTGAAGTATTTCCATTTCAGAAAAGCATAGGAAAAATCCTTTAAAAGTGCCAAACTTCTTTTATATTTAGATAAATGTTATTTATATGCTCTGCATTCCTAACAGTTTTTTTCTTTAGTCTTGTTCTAAAATTTTTCTATATGATTTAACTCCTTATCTCTATCTGCCTTCAGCTTTTACGTCTATGCACTCTCCATGACTCTCTCAGTGTTTATGTTGATTCTAGAGGGCAGAGTTGAGGGTAGAGCTTTTAATATGCCATTCTGGGTTTCTTTGAATATTGTAGAGATTATTGATTACAGGTCACAGTTTGAATAGCAAGCCAAAAAGGGCTGTGACTGAGGATGAGTTAACTAGTTCGGATAAAGTGATCTAAATTTACTGATCTAAATTTTCATCTAACACTTTAACTGACCCATACTGAACTGTATTTGCTACAAGTCATGTTCTAGCAATCTTAAATGTACAACACTTCGGACTATACAAGCAAGTTATTCTTTCTAAGAACATGCAGCATAATCTGGATGAAAATATTACAACAGCCAATAATTTTAAAAAACAGAACCTCCAAATACTGTGTTTTGTTATTTGCAATATAAAACAGTATTCCATTTAAACCTTATTTGTTTTATTCAGTGATGGACAGACTATTATTATGGGATGTTTCTTAAACATGAGCCCAAGCTGCCTCATTCAGATCCATATCCAAATCTTTCCACCATTGAGATATGCTCAGATACAGAGTTTTGGCCCATAGGGTGTCAGCCCCTAAAGATCAAATCTAGCTCTGAATTATCACAAAGTTCAAGAGTATTTGGACCTGGGTTTATTGTCCAGACCCACCAGATCTTTTTTCAATTGTGTGTAGGTGCAGTTTGGAAAATCTATGTACAACTTGTGAATTCTGACTGGATTTTATGAATTCAGTGTATAACTCTAAACTTCATGGGTATTGAATCAGCCATTTGCTAGCAAAGACCGGTCATGTATCTCATGATCCCTGTCTAGACGCCACTTCAAGACAATCAAAAAGTCATTAACATTGAATGACTTTGCCCTCACAATAGATTACATATGATAAAGAGGTGCCAAGATGCAAGAAATCATTTTTGTCCAGTCTGGTCTTCAGTTGAGCAGCAACTAAGCAATGGATTTCTTGATGAGGGACTTTGATTACCTGCGGGATTCTTTGAAGCTGAACAGGAAGGTTACATGTCAGAGGGGACTGGAAGTAATAAAAGGATAAGGTCTACTCTTAGTTCTGTCACCAACCAGACCAATAAGGCAAAACTGGGCAGAAGGGTCTTAGACTGGCCAAAAGCCAAAGAGCTCTTGGAATGGTGAGGACAGTATTGGGAGGGTTTCTGTGTGAAATTATGTTGCGTCTAATCAAACATCAAATCAAAGTTCAGAGTCCTGGGGATGTTCCAGCTGGAAGCAGAAATTGATGGAACCTGGTATTTTCTTTTATTTATTTACAAGACACAAGATTTTGCTTCTCTGAACACAGGAAGAAACAGAAACAAAAGGAGCAATTTCTTAGCTTCCATCCCCAAACGCTCTCCCTCCTGCTTTTTCAACAGTTGCACTATACTTGCAGGCTGCTGCTGCTTCTTGGTTTTCTTTCTCCTCTAAGTCACTTACAGTTTCCTGTCTGTCTCTCTCTCTTGCCCCCTCCCTCCTCACTCAGTCCAAAACTCCTGAGTAGATTCACAACCTCCTTTTGTCTCAGGTGAGGGTGTTATGATTAAATCATTATTATATTTGCATGGATCTGTAAATCTCTTATGCTTTTGCTGACTGAAATGTGTGTGTTTAGAAGTTCCTTTGCAGAGTTGGTCTGTTGTTTGCTTATGCTATCATGCAGCCCCTGAAGATGGAATCAGTAAAGCAGAGGGTCCACAGCCTTGGTGGGCTCTAAGGGTGTGTAGCAGCTTCTGGAGAGATGTGGGAGAGCCAGAGTTAGCATCAAAGCCAGAGCCATTGGACTGCAGGTCCCCACTACTAAGAGGAATATCAGACATGGAGCCTGCATGTGTGTGCCTAGAGGCCCAGAGCCAGACAGTGCCTAAACTTTGTCTAGTCCCACCAAGTAAGAGAGCACATGGGACCCAATGGTTTGGATCCCATACAGCAGCCCAGTGAGTGTTCAGCAGTGGGAGCTCATCAGGGTTGTAGCAGTGTGTTAACAGACACTAGGTATAGAAGGACTGTATAATTCATTTACCCTTGTTTAAAATGCATCTACTTATGTCAAGAACTTTAATGGGAGAAGGATCCAGCGCTAATTTCCTTTTAAAAAGAAGGTAAAGAGTAAACATACTCCAAAAATAAGTAGCAAATTATTCTGGCTCCTGGAAACATGTCATTAGATGAGAGTCTCAAGTTTTATTTTTAAAAAGTAAGGACTGTCTACATGAGCATTTAGTTCATGGCATGATGGGTTGTAAATCTACCTTGCACCAGCCTGCTGTACATTAAGTGGCAATGTGCACCCTGCTCCATGCACTAAAATTTTTGTTGTGTGCTTTGATCTACCCCTGTTTGAAAGGGGAATAGATTAAAGCACACTGGGGAATTGTTAGTACACAGCAGCTGGGTCCATATGGGCACTTAGTGCGCAGCAGGCTAGTGTGGGATAGATTTACATCTGAGCTTGCTGCAAACCTGAGTATTTGTGTAGAAAAGCCCTAAGTTTGTAGTCCTCATCATTGCAGAGAAAGGTTAGTAAATGTGACCCATGTGCAACCTAAAGGCTCCATATCCAGAAGGGAAATCATGATTTTGAAGTCAAATCTTATGAATATTGGGGGGCGGGGTGGACTTACTCATGAGTTTTGAATGTTAGGGTTTGGCAGCAGGATATATGATATTTCTGTGTTTCGTTACAAGTGTGGCCATAAACGAGCAGAGCTGGGCAAATACGTCTCTTTTTTTCCCCTGTGAATATTTGCTCAGATACAAAATGGAATTTAGTTTTCTTTCTGTGGTGCCCCTCTCATGTTTGCTTCCTGCAAATATTTTTGCAAATGAATTTACAAGCAGGAAATATTCACATTAAGGTTTGAGAAAACATAAGAGAATATTCATGGGAAATGAATTCCCAACTCCTAGGTGAGTATTAAGTTTAGATGAGAATACTAAGAATTACACTTTTCCAATGAAATAAAAACTGACCTGCGTGTCCAACCAAAGCTGACTAACGAAGATTGAATTTCAGGTATTTAAAACTTACAATGAACAAAAAATTGCACAGACCAAGAATTATTTTTAGACATTATTAAGTGAATAACATTAAATAAATATTGGAGAAAGTTGGAAGCTACTCATTGACAATTTGTGAGCAGACAGGCTAAATTAATAAAGTAACCTTGCTACAAAAAATTCTCATCTCTAGGCGTAGATAAAGTTGATCCCTGTGTATGGTCTTCCACATAGAGCAGAAATAAATCTTTACAACCCCTTGTTATGCACAGGATAAAAAGGAGCAGGGTGAGGTCAGTGAATTGAAGTGTCTGGAGAAGATGTTGGCATAAATGCAAAGGAGTCACATAACTACACACTCCCCACTTTGGCCTTACTCCTGCTACTAGGGAAGGGTAATTTAGCAGTTGCATTCTCCTTACTGCAGGATTGGAGTCCTCTCTGCTTTTATTTCCACTCATAGCTGAAAAGGCTGCAATGAGATGCTTCACCTACCCTGTACAGAATTTGCCATATCTATATAAATATATATATATATCTATATCTCCCCATTTTATTCAACACTGAAGTTTTACTGAATCTTGTAACGTGGTGACTCTTCCTCACCAAAATGGTGTATCCCATAGAAAATTCTCAGCACACTGAATATACCTAGTAATTAATGATTGTAAGTAGGCTGACATTAGGAAATCCACTTAATTTCCTTAGCTAAAGTTTTACTTTAGCCCTCTCAAAAACTGGGTCACACCCACAATACCTTACACCCTACTGCTATTACTACACATGGAATGTTATAGTTTCCTGAGCTGCTTTTGCTTAGTCTGTTGTCTGATTCTGATCTCCTATGCAGACCATTTCATTTGACTGCAGAAAATGAAGCTTTGGCTCAACAGCTCACTTGTAGGTCTGTCATGGCCCTAGGTTCTGAGGAAGGTAGGCAGGAAGCACAGATGGCAAAAGCTCTTCTATTTGATGCAAAAGAATGACTCAGCTCATTCACGTAGCACATCCTTCTGGCTTTCCTCAAGCAAGGATTCTGTGGTTTTGAGAACACAGATACATTTAACAAAGTGGCGTAAAAGAACAAAAAGTATTTCCAATGACATTTAAGTCTCTAATCATAATGAATCACCTGTTGGCTCCTTACTGGGCCCTGTATTAACCCCCAGTGCAACATCCAACCATCAAATGGTTCCATAATCTTCCCAGCACAGGAAAGGGAAGCACTGGCTGGCTATGTCTATGCTGCACACCACTGGTGGTGGTGTAGTTACATGCCACGGTGAAAAGCAAGCTGCATCCACACTGTGGTGTATAGCTATATGCATTCGTGAAAGGCTCCAACAGTGGGGAGCTGCCAGTCTTTCCCTGATGCCTCCCCCCTGCCAGAGCCCTTCCCTGCTGCCAGTGTCTTTCACTGTGGTGGAGAAAGGCTCTGGTAGCCCCCACCAGTGGAGCCTTTCCCCATTGCCAGAACCTTTCCTTGTGGTAGAGAAAGGCTCCAGGAGTTGTGAGGCAGTGGGACACTACACTGCTAAAAATAGCAGTATAAAAGGGGACGTACTGTTTGGGCATGTAGAGAGCAAGTATGGTACACACCCACAGGGTTCAGGCCTCTCTTTATGTGTCTAAGCAGTGCCTTGTCATCTACACTGCTACGTACACCCATGCTAGCTAGTGTATGTACACTACACGCTGCTATAAGGAGTGTGCAATGTAGGCTTTTCTTCAGAGGGGACCTGGCTCAGGAGGGAACCTGTAGCTTTGGTTGAGCAGGAGGCCAGAGAAAAGGCTGGGCAACGTAAGAACTGAGAAGTGGGCTGGGATACAACCTGTTGCTGGCAAGGCAGACAATGGTAGTGCTGGCAGGTGGGACAGCCAAGAGTGGCCTTCAAGCAGGGAAACCAAGTGGAGGATTAAGCTGAATTAATCAAGCACTGAACAAAAGGATTGGACCCTAGTGTGGATCTGCAGGCTGGTGTGATTGCCCATGGGAGGAGGGTGGGTGAGTATCCCTGCCAATGGGTCTGACGAGCACCAGCTCCATACCCCTGATTTAGGAATTGTTGGTTCATCTTTTGTTTGTCACTTAAAGCAGTTGTGCCTAGCATAATTGCAACGACCCGCGTTGCAGTTTTAGCTTGTGACATGGCATCCTGGGAAAATGAGTAACTTGGCCCTTTTCACAGTTCTAGAGAAATCTGGGAGAAGGGAGGTTATGCTGAGGGGGGCTGAAAGTTATGTCCAAGTAAACACTTCATTATTCTACAGCTATGGATGGTTTTATTATTAACTTTGATTTTTTTAAAAAATGGGTTTTGGGTAACTGAAATAAAGCCCTTTGGCAGGAGAATGTTTTTGGGTTTTTTGTTTTTTTTTAAACAAGTTCCAGAGATATGCATATTTGATGGGTTCCCACCCCACACAAGACCTGGGTGGAGGGTGGGTTAAAGTGGCTACGCAGGCCAATTAACTGCCCAGGCTGCACCTGAAGAAGGAGACAGGCAGCAAGCCACTAACTGGAAATGGGCTCACCTGAGCAGGAACAGACAGGGCCTATATAAAGCCCAGGAGCTGTAAGCCCCAAGAGGCTGTAAGGAAGTAGTGTACAACTCCTACAAAAGGGAGTTTGGTTTAGCAAGGCAAATCCTGAAAAAGGTAGAAGCTGGATGGTTAGGAAGAAGCCTAATGAAACAGCAGCAAGGTGTAGGATCATACAGGCCTTAGCTGCTTGTTATAAGATCCCTGGAATGGAACCCAGTTTATAGGGTGAGCCAGAGTTCTCCTTCCAGCC
Organism: Mesoclemmys tuberculata; assembly: GCA_007922155.1. Taxonomy (NCBI): domain Eukaryota; kingdom Metazoa; phylum Chordata; order Testudines; family Chelidae; genus Mesoclemmys; species Mesoclemmys tuberculata. The sequence continues at coordinate 29,715,191 of ML675604.1, read as the reverse complement.
ACTGGGATGTGGCAGAGGGCAGTGGAGACACCAGAAAGACAGTGGGTCTGGAAGGACTTTGATTTCCACAGGAGGGGAGGACGTTAATGACTTTGCTGGAGGGCCAAGCCATGAATAGGAAACTGTAGCTCCCAGAGTGAGAGGGGTTATAGGGTGAAAGACAACAGGTAGAGAGCTGCCAGGAAGAGGCACCATTTGTGGTGAGTGGACCCTGTGACAATACATCTTTTCTTTCTTTCTTTGGCTTGGCTTGTTAGACAAATGGCGAATAGTAATAATACTTCACATTGTATCTGGAAGTTTTAAATATTGTTTCACAAACACTGATGAGTAAGATGAACAAAACCCTGCTGAAGTAGAGAAGTATTAATCTGATTTTACAGGTGAAGAAACTGAATCATAGAAAGTTTAATTGACTTCTGTCTAAAATTAGACAGCATTTCAGTGGCAGACTACAGACTAGAACCCAAATCTCCTGACTTCTTCAGTCTTGTGATTTTAAACACTGTTTAATGCTATCTCCCAGGAGAAAGCATAGGAAAGATTAAAGAAGTCTGTGATCCATGAGCTCTGGATAATTTGGCTTAAAAAACCTGGAACGTAGAATGCTTACAAAATTGAAATGCCAACCTTTTGTATTATCATATCAGTAACTATATATCTTTCAGCTTCTAGCATCATACGTCACAATGCAGCCCAATGTGGCATAGATGTTACTACTACTTCCTGTAAACTAGTTACTGGGCCATATCATAAGATGCACTCTGATTTACTCATGCCTGATTCTGTTCTTTCCAAATATTCAGTCTGCTTTTGCAGTTAGAAAGTCCAGTGTTTGCTTTCTCATTATGACAACAGAACTCTCTTCCTCCTCGTTCATCTTTTCCTTTTGTAAGGAAAAAGCTGAGGCAAAGTGTTTTATCATGTCTAAAAAATTAAAGACATTGCAATAGGGAGTGTCCCCTTGCACGTTGGCAATCAGATATAAAAATGTAAAGGTGAGTAACTAATCTTTGGAACAATTTACCAAGTGGTTTTAAAATGGTCAGTGATGGAAAATCCACCAACATTGAATACTTTTCTAAAAGAAACACTCTAGGACTTATTTGGGGGGCAGTTCTATGACCTGTATTATGCAGGAGATTAGACTAGATGATCACAATGGTCCCATCTTGCCTTGGAATCTATGACTCTCTTAAACCTGTCTAATAACACCTCCAACAAGATACCTAGAAAGGGGACAAACTGAATATGATGATAGAAGAAAGGATGGAGCACAAAGTAGCTTATGAATTGAATGGCTATTTTGGGGCAAAGAAAAGGAACCTTATGTGACAAAATTTAGGTTGGATGGCTATCATTTTTGTGTATGGTTTTCTATTTTTCCTTTTTGCCTTTCATCTGAACTTTGTTTCTACTGGTATTGGAGAAAACCAAATGTGGCAAACACATAAGCAATTGAAAGCAGGCTTAGGAAAGATGTTTGCATTCCCTACTAACCTTGTGAGAGTAGGTTGAGAGATCCATTGTGTAAATGGCTGTTTCCTCCATTATATTATGTTTCTCACCCTCCTGCCCCCAAATCCCCTCTTCTGAATAAATGAAAGATGCTGGATTGATAGGCCTAAATTTCCAACTTAATCTCTGTGCGGACAAAAGTGCAGGGTTCCCTATGCTGCTGGATTAATATGCCCTAGATCTGAGCAGAAGGACGACTACTTGGGTTCTTGTAAGCAAACATCTGGCTGGCACTGATGGATCCTGCAATGAGAGCTTTGATCTGGGAAGCTGGGTCTTACCATGGCTTGTTTAATTTGACCACTTAACAACTAGCACTTTTCCAGCATGGCTGTTTCAAGTTAACACATTTATGTCTGAATTGTCCTTTTTTTTTTTTTTTTTCTACTCAAGCTGCTTTCTATATGTCAAGCTTTCTGAGGTGGTGGTTGTTGCTTGAGTAAAGTGATAAAAATTCATCTATAATCATACCAATGGGGAGGCTGGGAGGAGTTGAGAGAATTAACTAAAGTTTTTAGGCTCAAACAGCCATAAGATGATTCATTCCACTTTACAAATGAAAAAAAACATTTCTACTCAAAGAAAATAGGGATGAATTTGTCATTTTTAACAGAAGGCAGTACTTACTGCCTTTCAGATGGAATTCCTGAGTTCTAGTTCCAAACGATCACATATTCAACAATTGACCTTAGGCAAGTAGCTTAACTTCTCTCTGCAGCTATAAAAAGAGTGCCTGATCTATCTCACAGGGGTCAATTGCTGAGGCTAAATTTTTGAAAGCATATTGATATCCTTGCATTATGTAAGTGCAAAAGTTTTACTAAGCGTCTAGCTGCCTTGTCTGAAATATATGCTCATTCTATAGATTATTACATTCTATTTTTACTAAAGTCTGAACATTTGTTAAAATATTCTCCATTTATGGATGTAAAGATTAAGAATAATATTCTAGCCTTAAATTGTGCTTGGCTCTGACTGACTTCATGGAATAATTTGTGCATGTTTGAAGGAAGAATATGGCCTTACCATCTGCACTGGGGGAGAAAACGCTCTTCTGTTTGGCAGTGAGAGAATAAAGATGTTGAAGAACTTTTATTAAAACTCAACTCTAATAGGATTTGAACTTGCTATTGTTGAAATGGAAGTATTTGCCACTAGGCCACCTAAACTTTAAGGGTTTAATTTTGGCCACCAGATGGAGCTCATATTGTTTTCTCAACAGGATAGAAACATACTGAGAATAACAAGGAAAAAAATCATAATCAATTAAATATAGGGGGCAAGAGAGCTCACAGTGTATCATCTAGGTCACACCATCATTCATATACATGCCACATCAAACAGAGGTAAGTGGTCTCAGAACAATGGAAAGGCTTCCTACCTGTAATGAGCTGTAGACTAACCAAAGAAAAGATGGACAAGGTGGGTGAGGTCATTTCTTTATTGGACCAACTTATATGGGTGAGAGAGACCAGCCTTTGAGCTTACACAGAGCTAAGCTTGTCTCACCCACCAACAGAAATTGGTCCAATAAAAATTATTACCTCTACCACCATGTCTTACTAATATAGTGGGACCAACATGGATAGAACACTGCATACAACAAAGGAAAGACAGTCACACACAGGCTTGGCTCTTTCCTCCTTCAGACTGTCTTGAAAAGGAAAAACAATATCCTCTTCCAGTGATCTGCTGTCCAGTAACTCTTCAGCTATGAGCATCTGATGTTATACATTCCTGTTCAGTAATATTCAGTTACATAGCTTAGAGTAGACACTAAGCTCTTTCTTACAGATAGGTATGTTCTTTCTCGTCACACAGAATTAATTAGTATGGCTTTTTTAAATAACAAATAGCACTATAACTGCTCAGTGTTGTCCTCTGTTCCCACTGAAATCAAAGGGAGTTTTTTCCATTGACTTCAAGGGGAGCAGAGTTAGGCCAATGAATGCATTTGAAAATCCCACTCTACATTGCATGTGCTTTAGGGCACTCTTAGTTTAGAAGTAAGGAACCTCTTAAAGTAACTTAATATGCAGTGCATGTGTCCATGTAAAAACACAGTGCCAAAGTCTGATCCCTTACTTACTGTGTGTAGCACTGTATTCCAGAAGTAGGCCCAGTGGAATTATTTGCATGAGATAGCATGGAGTGTGAGGAAGTGTTACACCCTGACCCCAAAGAATAAAAGTTCTTAGTAATGTCAGCTCAGTACTCAAGATTTCCATGGCAGCTGGTTTCCATGGCACCATATCAAGCTGGTGACTGAAGCAAAGTTATAAAAAAGGGTATGTGTGACAGGGTGGTGGGTCAGAATGGTCTAAGTCAGCCCTCTGCCCCTGGAACCCTAATTAAGGGGGGATGGGATCCAGCTGAGGGAGCCTGCAGCAATTAGGCTAATGGGGAGCAGCTGCAGACCTCATTTGCTGAGCATCATAAAGGATACCAGGAAAAAACCAAAGAGGGCAGCAGCCCAGCCAGAGAAGGAGAAGTCATAGTAGGAGGCTAAGCTTCCCCTCTCTTGGGTCTGTGGCTGAGATGGTTAGGCCCTGAAGGCTGTGAAGCTGGACCTGATGTAAATAGCTGGTGGTGGGGCAGCATGCTGAAAATAAAGAACAGCAGTAAGAGCACCGAGCAGAGGTTTCTGAGTGGGAGCAGAGGTTTGGAGCAGCATGGGGGGGACCTTGTCTGAAACTGCTACAGCATTGATGTTACTGACCTATCCTGCAAGCTCTTACATGGTGATTGTGGGTTAGGACCTAGAAAAGTATGTCCAAACTTGATTGGGAATGTGAGATATCACCTGATCATCTTACCTGATCTCTCACAAAATATCTGATTCTATTAAAAAAAAATGCCCTTAGTTTCATCAGGCTTTCATACCATTCCAAAACTTGTTTCTTTGCCAATTTCTCACTCTGATAATTATTTCTTCTGGGACATAGTTTGTGTCTTGGGAGACCATTAGGCAGAATGCTATTTTAAAACTGCCCTATTATGCATTTATTAATTTGAAAATTTCACACCAAGGGAAAGCAAGAAACTGAAGCTGTGCTCTCTGGCCTAGTGATCACTTCCATCTCTGTAATTTCACCAAAAATGGTATGTATTTAGCAGTAGTCAGGTCATCTGCAGAGCGGTTAGGTTAGCTTCAAGAATCACTGCTGCACTCCAGTAACCCTTTCAAAATCTAACACTTCATGTAAATACCATAAAAATACGTACTTCTTGTGTCCCTTTCTGGTTACTGCTAAAAACAAAAACTTCTGCATAAGGGGAGTTTTCTCCTTTGTAATTGGTCTGCTCATATTGACTGATTTAGAGGTTGTTTGACATGTGCTCATGGTAACAAACCATAATGTCACAAATATAGAGGGTGACTTCCTAGAACTTCCACAGCAGAAACCAGAGTTTGTTTGTTTGAAACTAGGGAGTGGATTTTGTTTGTTTGCTTTTTAAAAGGAAAAACAAAAAAAGGGTAGTTCCAGAATCAGGTTCCATTGTATCTGAATCCCCCCCCCCCAAGTTTGTGGAAGGCTTGAGTTTCAAATATTTCTAACTTATAAACAATTATCCCAGAAACTGAGGTGGGTTGGTGGGTGGGTGTGGTGGAAGTGTTGTACAGCTAAACTAAATATTGGACCAGATTTGTCATTGCCCTTCGTGTTAGTCAATCCTTTATACTAGGGCTAAGAGGATATAAAATGCTACTCAGTCAGAATGCTTTCATTTTGCACTCGCTTGTGCACTAATGTAAACGATTACACAAGGTGTAGGGCACCAGAAAATCAGGTCCATTTTTTCTCTATAGATATAGTTTAAAGTTGGCAGGCATGTAGTAGTGGTGCTTAGCCACTTCTTCATTGTGTTAGTCTTTGCTTACATCCCCTTCTCTACTGAGCAACTTTTTAGTGCTTTTTGCTCTAATGGAATTTCTGGGGCCATGCCTGATTGGAAAAATGAGATGGGGAGAGGGGGAGGAATAAACAAAACTTCCTATCAAGTCTATGTGCCATTCAATTAATGAAACAGCTCTTCCAGATGAAGCTTATCCATGGGGCAGTTGCTCCATTGCCCATAATATGCACTGTGACCAAGCCCATTTTCACATGGGAATTCCAAAACAGCAACAGAAAACCTTACCTCAAGAGCCTAGCAATCACAGCAGAGCACAGAGGGATGCTTTCAAAAGTGTTCTTAAACAATAAGCACATTCCTGCATTGGAGAGACTCCAGAATGACCACACTGTCCCTTTAAACAGGGGGTGGGAGGCCACCGTGCAGGTTGCTGAGGGGAAGGGAACAATGCTTTATGGGTGTACGTGTTGGGGGAAGAGGTCAGAAGCTGCTGCAAAAGGGAGTGTGGGTCAGCGTGGTGATGCTAAGTCATCCCTGGGATCAGAAGGACAGAGGGATTGAAAAGCGCAGTGCAGGTGTGAAAAGCCCTCTTACCACAGAGCAGGTGGGGCAGCATCTAACCTCCCTGCCCCTGAGGTGGCAAGAGACCAGGTTTGGCCAAGACCACGTCCTGTGAGCATTGTGCTAGCTGCTCCTTTTTAGGGCAGCTGGGAAGGAATTTTTCCTTTACCACTAGATTGGACTAGGTGGAGGAGGTGTTTTATCACCTTCCTCACAGTTGGTTCAGGGAGGGCTTTGCTGATGTGAGGCTTTGATGTCACAGCTCATTATATAAGTATGGGGCAGATGTCGAGTGCAGGTACTCCGTAGGGAAGGCATGCAGTCACTGGATTGTAAAGGACTTAAAAAGGAGGCGTTGGTCAAAGGAATAGCACAGGGGTGGGGTTTGCAGCTCCTATGACTGGTGTATGAATGAATGAATGGCAGGGAGCCAACCCCACTTTTTTTTATAGCTCCCCCGCCCCCCTTAGCCCTCCTATGAGGGGGGATGGATGGTAAGGTCCCAGCAATGGGTGGGCTTGGAGACCTGGATGGAAAAAGAGGAGGGGAGCTGGTGAAAGCCTCCCCGGGCTATTTATTGAATGAACATGGAGTTACCTGCACTGTACACTTTTATCTGTTGGGTAGTCTCATATCTAATAATAAAGTTGCGGCCTGATTAAAAGCATATCTGGGATCTCCTGTCCTTCTTTCAGTATAGCTGGACAATAGCAGCAGCATTGAACGATCAACCTGTAAGCCAGAAACGTCACTGCTACCTTCCTTAATTAGCCCATTTTAACAGAGACAAGTTAAACGGCCCCACCACAAATGCTGGCCTAGAACTGCCACGGGCTGTTTGAGCTGGTTTTCATTTCATTGCTTATTCCTGTTAATTAAACAGCTGGAGTAGTCAGTGGCACCACCATGACTTTTGCCTTCCTGCATCCTCGAGCCTCTAAAGGAGCTGGTATTTTCGTTGTTTTAGTTGACCTTTGTTCCCCGGGCGTCCATCTCAATCCCTTTCCATGCTTGCTTTCTGCATCCACTATTAATCAACGTAAGAAAGCAAGCCTCCAGTCCCCAAGTAGCATATAATTGATATAATGGAAATTCTTATTGCTCTGTTGCATTTTAATTACGCAGAGAGTACTGAGTTATAGGCAGAGAATGCAACAGTCCTGTCAATCAATTAATAAAAGAAGAATCTCCTTGGTTCCTTCTAATGTCAATGTTCCAATTGTTAGCTAAGCTGGGAAAGGACTTTTCCCGCCTCCACTATACCTTTTTACCAGGCTGTCAAATGCGATTGCTGTTATGTTAAAATCAAAATCATCATAATTTATTTTGTTTAGGAAATTACGGGGAAAGTGGAATGGAAGCCTTCAAAGAGCTGGCTGCCCAAGAAGGCCTGTGCATCGCTCACTCAGACAAGATCTACAGTAATGCTGGGGAAAAGAGCTTTGATCGGCTCCTGCGGAAGCTCCGTGAAAGGTTACCCAAGGCCAGGGTTGTGGTTTGTTTCTGTGAGGGAATGACAGTGAGGGGGATCCTCATAGCCATGAGACGCCTTGGAGTGCTTGGGGAGTTACTGCTAATTGGAAGGTAAGTCTTTGATTCTCATTTCATTGTTTTCTCAGGAGGAGGTCAGCCCTTCATGCATGGACTGTGTTACTGTGGTTGCCTGTTACCTATACACCTGAATAATGAATTAAAAGAGGTGACAAGGTGGCAAATTGAATCCATGCAGGGAGTGTAAAGATGTCTTCCTAGTAAATCAGTATAATTTTGGATGGTTTTTGCTGATATCAATGCTCATGTGTTTACACTTTACAGATACAGAAAACTTCAGGGGGGTTTATGTATGAAGCTTAAAACCTTAGCTGGGAGTGCTGTGTGCACTCAGAACAAAGGCAAGATAATGTGATTTGGAAGTGTGATGTATATTTCTCTACACCAGGCATTTTAACTATGAATGAGACATTGATCTATATGCTTTCTAAAATTACAAAATGGTTTTGATTATGGGAAGAAATTTTCTTCTTCATAAAAGCAAGGCCTGGCACTGCTAGCTATATATGCCTTATGCTGAGTTTTAGGTCAACATCCCAGGGCAAGGATTTTATTTTACAGTTTTGTAAAACATAATTTTTCTGACGAGCTAATTTAACCATTATAATATGTAGGTGTGCATGTTTCATAGATTTTCAGGATAACAGCTTGGGCATGCATATATGATATTTAATGTCCTTTAGGAATAAGGCAGATGCAATTCAGTACATTAGTTATTGAACTCAGTGATGGATCTTCATTGATTGCACACTGTTTGACAGGGTGTTGTAGTTCTTGCATTGAAATTGGATCCTTTATTGTGCTCACTCACATGAGATTTGTTCAAGTTCTCCACTGTGGGTTTTGTTTTGTTTTTTAGTAGTCCCTACTGTTAAGCCACTTTTGGGGGAATATAATTATTATGAATAAAGTATCCTGGCACACTTCGGTAGAATTCCAAACCCCTCTCCATTTCCTCCATTCTCTGTCACTGTTCGTTGAGTCAGAGATTCAAAAGTCAGAAGAGACTATTGTGATCATCTAGTGTGACCTACTTTGTAACACGGGCTATAGAACTTCCCCAAAATAATTCCTAGAGCATATCATTTAATCAAACATCCACTCTTGATTTAAAAATTGCCAGTGATGGAGAATCCATCACAACCACTGGTAAATTATTCCAATAGTTAGTTACACTCACTGTTGTTAACTTAAGTGTTACTTTTAGTCTGACTTTGTCTAACTTCAACTTCCAGCTATTGGATTGTGTTATACTTTTGTCTGTTTGACTGAAAAGCCCATTATCAAATGTTTGTTCCCTATATAGGCACCTATAGGCTGGGATTGAGTCACCCCTTAACCTTCTCTTTCTTAAGCTAAATAGATTGAGCTCCTTCAGTCTGTCACTATTAGGCATGTTTTCTAATCCTTTATTCATTCTTGTGATTTCTGAACCCTCTCCAATTTTTCAACATCCTTCTTGAATTGTGGCACCAGAACTGGACACAGTATTCCAGCAGTGGTTGCACCAGTGCCAAATAGAGGTAAAATAACCTCTCTGCTACTACTTGAGATTCTCTTGTTTATGCATCCCAGAATTGCATCAGCCCTTTTGGCCACAGTGTCACACAGGGAGCACATGTTCAGCTGATTATCCATCACAACTCCCAAATCTTTTTTAGCCACTGCTTCCTAAGATAGTCTTCTATCCTGCAGCTATGGCCTACTTTCTTTGTTTTTTAGCCATATTAAAACATTGTTTGCTTGACAACACCAGGCATCATCCTTCCTGTCATTAAGGCCCATCAGTTAATAGTAATCTTTGACTCCTTTCTCTCTTGCTAAAAAGAAGTCCATTCAGTCTCTCTTCAGCTCCAGTATTGACTCTGCAGCCTCCTGAGCTCTGGTCTTTATGAAAAACATTGCCTAGCACCGGTGTGTTCAAGAAGATCATCTTCTGTGTCTGTCACTCTGACCATGTCTTCCCTCTTTGAATCTCACTATTGGCTCCCTGTTTTCAACCACATCAAATTCAAGCTTCTGTTGCTTTCATTCAAGGCCTTTCACAACTCTGCCTCTTTCTCCCTCATTCCTTTGTTGCTTGTTTTCTTAGATTGTGAGCTCTTTGGAGGAAGGGTTGTATCTTCGTGTGTGTGTGTAGACTGGTCGTACCATGTTGTGGGTGCTAGCAGAATAAAATAAATAATAAATTAGTACTAAAAGTGCTATTATACAGAATAGCTTATAGTGCATTGTACCTCATTTCAAATAGCTTATATTTCCATAGCATATAATAAAATGATTCAGATTGTACATTTTGGTACTTAAGCTTTCTTTTAAAGATACAGTGCAGTGAACTGAAGCATCTAAATTTAACAAAATTGGCTCTTGTGTGATACTATCACTTGCAGTTCAGTAAACTTATTTTTGCAGCTTTCGACTGTTATCTACTCTGTTCATGTACTGTCTTGTTGCCCCATAATTTCTGTTTATAATTGTTTCATTTTTGTCACATTTCATATTTCACAGCTCTGAAGCCTTTTAATTCTGTTTTGGATCAGAACTTCTACCGGGGGCATATTTATATTAACACTTCATCCTTATAAAGGAGTCTGATTATGAAACCCTGTGGGATTATATCTGTTTTTATCAGAAATTCTCAACTGTTTTGTTTATGATTCTCAGTGAATATTCCCAATTCACTGTGTTTTTCATCTAGATTTTATGTTTTTAGCTTTCTATATTCCATAAGCTTTGAGTGGTTTTCATTTTAAAAAAAGAAAAGGTTGGTGGAGCCCATCTTGTAGGAAAGCACGCTGGTGATAACTTTACTTAGAGCCTGAATTTTGCCAGACAGCTGATTGAGGTAAGAAATATTATGGAGCTCACAAAGAAGCACTTACAAAGCTATAAGAAAATACATTTCTTTGGCTTGTCCTAATTAAGTGATTTTAAAAAAAAAAATGGCAGATCCAGCACTAAGCAGCAAACCATTATTCACAATTAAGTTGCAGAGAAACTGCTGTGCCATAAATTTGGGTAGTTTAACACAAATGGGAATAGTCACACATCAACATTGCTGTGATGTGGCGTCTCGAAAGGCTTGCACACAGCTAAGCAAAAACAAAAGCTTTTTAAGAGGCATCTTTATTTCTGTAATTGGGAGGAATGGGAGTGCATGCAAAATCAAGATCTTTGCAATACTAAGCTAAATTAAGCCCTTACTTTATCCACAGGGGCAGTTGCCTTGTCAGCCATACAGTGAAAACCTCAACTCTGTCCTCACTAACTGTAGAAATAATCTTTATTAAGGGATACCTAGCTAAACTCATTTGCTCTCCTGTTCTGTCTGCAGCTTCACTCTCAAACAGCTTCTCTCTTTTAGTAAACCAAATTCAAGGTATAGGAAAGGTGGTGTTGAGCCAAACTTGGCTTGCTGTTACACTGGTGTAAATCAGGAATAATTCCATTGATGCCTTGGGATTTACATTGGATTTAAACTTTTGCAAATGAGGGTACTCCACACACATCCCTACTTTACCTGGTAAAGCACCTTAAGATAAGTACTTTTTCTCTGTTTAAAAAAACACAACTGATTTGTCATTACAAAAACCAAACACTCGTAACACATCCCACATTTAAAGCATTGCACAAATGTCCATTCTGTCATACACACGTTAAGGCTAGTTCTTGTGACTGTTCACCATAAACTTTGCACGTCCTTTCTTGACTATCAAATCAATGAGACTCAATCAGAGAAGGAAGCTCCCCAGGTTCAGTGAAATGTCTCATATTAGTGGCCAAGAAAAGCTTCAGGCAGAGGATGGGAAAGCAGGACTTAGTAGATGGCATCAGCTGTGAAACTGGCCACTAAATTTAATAAGACATTGATACCTTGACATATGTGATAGTTCAACTTGTCTTCTTGAAACTAACACTGGATACCAGGGACCCCACTAGCTTCCATCTGGTCTCAAATTTTCTTCTTCCTGGGCAAGTTAATTGGGAAGGTGGTACTGAACAGATTCCAGCAACTGCTATCCTGGACCCCTTCCAGTTTTGTTTCAAGACAAGGTGTGGAAACAAGATAGCACTGATGGATGAAATTCCTCCTGGGGTGGACTAAGACAAGATATGGTGATATTACTTTGCTTAGATGCGACTGATCACAAAGTGCTGCTGATCTGGTAACATACCCCAGCAGGTGACAATAAAACTAAATTTATTTGACTTCACTAATTTCTCCTCAGCTGGTCTTGGAGTCATGATGGGCAGCTTCTCCTTCCCAAGAGCCCTACGGGCCTGATACTGACCCTCCTGCTGTTCATCATCTCGATGTCACCCTTAGGTTATACTGAGATGACAAAGGCTGCACTGCCAACAACACAATATGCAGCTCTCTGTGTCTTTTCCGGCCAGCTCTGACACCACACTGTCACAGATACCCAAGTGCATGAAAGCAGTTGTAGCCTGGATGAACAACCAGCTCAAACTGAAGAATGAAGTCCAAAAGATGCTACAGAGTAAATGCTGTGGGGAACTGGTGAATGCCATTGCCTTCCTCTCACGTGTAGGTATTTATCCTCTGGCAGTTAAACTGCATAGCCTTGGGTCCCTGAACAATTGAGTAACAGCAGTCCCCAAAAATGCCTTGCAAATTGCAGCCGCTACCAGAATGCTTTCTTCCAGTTCTGGAGAACCCATTCCTCTCAGATGCAGCTCTGGCCACAGTAGTTCATGCATTTGTTATCTGAAGGGTGGACGGCTACTACTTGCTCTATCTCAGCCTAGACAAGGCATTCACAAAGGGACTGCCACTTGTACATGTCATGATTGCCTTTCTCCTAAATGAAACAAACTGAGGAGAGCTTGCTGCTGCTGCTTCTCCCCAATCTGCACTGATCCCCCATTCACCACTGAATCTACTATAAGGCTCTGCAACTGATTGAGATGGACCTTGCAACGTAGCCCGGAACAAGTGGGAGGTAGATACTTTTCAACAGCAGCCCTTAGGCTCTCGAATCCACTCAAAGGGGATTAAGAAAGAGCCTTACCCTCACATTCATGCTACAGCATAAAGAGGAGGAGCAGAAAAACCTTTATCACTGTGCTCCAAAGAAACAATCCTGACTAAACCAAGGTCAGGACACAGGACTAATTCCTCACAATTACTTAGAGTAGGACAGAGATCTGATTGTTCTCTCTGCAGTTCAGTGAATTTTTATACTTCTGCTTTGATCATGGCCTGGTTTTCAGAGAGATTGAGCACACACAGCTCCTGCTGAACTCAGAAATGCTGAAAAAACAGCACTTTAGATAAGGTTCATTTTTTCACTTCTCTAGTGGATTGAGCAGGGGAAACAACATTAACATGAGCAGCAGTAGCCATGCTACAAGTAGCAATGTTGTTTTCAGAACTAGTAGAAATGCAGCATCCCCAGAAAAAGAGGGTGTAATATATACCTCTATATTGTCGTCATGTTCTGGGGGGAAATACAGAATTAGATGATTAAATAAGTGTCTAGAAAACATGGAATAGACCTAGAAAAAGCAGGCCCAGGGGAAGCAGAGCTGGTAAACAGGAAGGTATTGATTTTAGGTGGCAAGTGATTTATTTGTCGGACATTCTTTAGAATAGGAAGAGGAGTAGTTCATCGGTCATCACTAAGACCCCAGGTACACAGTGTGACTAGAAGTGAGTCTGCCACTGCTGTTGATTCTGGGAGTTACTGGAGAGACTGCTCTTTTCTCTTTTTGTGCAGTGTACTTGGGTCCATGACAAAGGAGTTTTATTAGCAAATGCACAAACACCCTACCAACTTCTTTGCCTCACTGTGGTGGTGTAAGAATTGGTCAGTTTAAAGCTGTGAATATTTTGTAAACCATCTGATGAAGCCTGGAACACCCCACTTCTATCAATATTTTAACATCCATCCATGTCGGGGACTTCAGTAACCACCACACTTCATGGGGCTACAAAACACCAAAAAATGGTCTGGATCTTACAACCGTGGTGTGATAAGTGATTAAGTGATACAGGATTAAACATGACTAAGAACAAATTTGTCTGGTCTGTATTTACAATAGTGTTAACACACATTAGAACGTGACTAAAAATTAAAGTGTGTATGCTTCCTCTAATACAGCTACCCTGATTAACACCAACTGAACATTTATTTTCACAGTGCGTGCAGTCAGGTCACCTCCACAGTACCATGGTGATGAACTTTTCTTTTTTAAAAACTGCCTAATATAGCCTACACTTCAGATTATTGCTTGTATTAATTACGTTGATTACTTAAGAATTTCTAGTTAACACTCAGGCTTGATAGGTTCTTGTCCCAAGATCAAGCACAGGATTGATAGACTTACTATTAATATGTGAACCCTGTTGTGCTTGGTTGCAACACTCACTCAGGAAAAGCCTTCTATAATTATAAAAGTTGTATTAACATAGTTAGCAATGTTACAAACAATCCAACCCAGCAAGATGATGATAGACTGATCATCTAAGCATCATACCATTCCTTCCAGAACAACCCGAAGTGTTAGTTATCTTTCTCCTCCATCTTCCCCTCATTAGTGGTCGTCATCCTGGCATCTCCCAAGAGTTACATACCCAAGGCACACAGGCCAGGATGAAACTTTGATCATGTGTTACACAAACTCCATTATGGCTAATGCATATTCATCCCCTCTTTCTTTGTATTTCCTCTCTCTACTGATGTTGAAATGCCATTGTCCCATAGGTTACAAGTCTGTTTACTGCAAGTTTACTAGCATAGATGTCAATTAGTTACGGTATTCTTGTGAAAGGAACATCAGCAGATGTCCAAACTTAGGATATTTTAAGTTGATATAAACCAGCATCTTGTAGTACCTGTCATTACAACCTTCTGTCTTGTGATATTGGGTCATGGCTAACTTATGATCTAGGATCTGTCTTGACAAGCTTCTTATGCTGAGGCTTGTAGGGCATTATGTTTCATTTTGCTAAGTTACCCTACAGGTCTGGAGGCTTGTGAGCTTATTAAATTATTGCTTTAACATATACCTGTACCTTACCTAGCAAATACCTATATCTATAGGCTACAAGAGAGACCTTCTGTGCTGACATTAGATAGCAGCATCTGTGTTTGGTTAGCCTGGGAACAAGAGAACTGAAGAGAAAGATAAGGTCCTTTCTCTGTCCAGCAGGCTGTATTAATGATGATTAATACAATTATCTTTTTCTGCCACAAAGGACAATGCTGTGCACATGCGGTGTATTTCTCAGGAACATTGTTGGGAGTTCTGTTGTGAGAGGTGACTCCTTTCTTTGTTATGGAAGTAAAAATATGAAACCTCAATCCACTTGGCAAACTCTTAATTAAATGCTTTAATTGGCAGAATGCTTTTCTTTTTACTTTTATATGGGTATAAAACTTTTTGCCCATTTTTCTTATGGTTACTCATGTCACTTGCATTTCTTGGATGCTAAAATCCTGATTTTTTTTTTTTCAAAAATCTAATCTTTGAGCTCTCAAAATAGAGTAAAGAAATACTTTCTTTATGTGGGATTTTAAGGGACAAATTACTTCATTGACATAACTTTTTTTTTGTCATGGAAATACCGGCTAGTTAGCACGGCTCTGTGGAAAGTTAACGTATGAGTGAGTGGATGACTCCACCTACGATAGTTAATGTTAAGTTAGGACTTCAGGAGTGAGTAATACATTTCAGGAGGATTTACCTCAGTATCATGTCTTTGTAGTCATTGTTGCCTAGTGTGGCAAGAGGCCCTATTTGGCCTCATGAGTCTTGCGCTCCCTTCGGTTACACGGGTGGTAGGGCTGGGTAGGGAGGGGGTTGGTCCTGCCCCAACCCTCTGCTTTGAGCCCCGACTGAGGGACCCTGCGAGGAGTAGCCTTAGACGGCTTAATTCATGAGCTACTACCTTCCCCGGGTCGCTTGTCCCTGGCCCCTTGGGCTTGCAGTCCACTTCCTGGAATCTGGTACGAGGATTTTTTCTCTTCCTTGCTTGAGTCTCTCTGTCCAGTTGTTCGAGTGGTTCTGATCCTCCTTCAGGCCTGCGCCCCTCAGCCCTGCCTGGACGGGTTTCTCCCTACTTTCCGTGGCTTGGTGCTGTGGCAGCAACAGCACTAGCTCCAATCCTTGTAGCAGCTCTACTCCACTCTGCTTTGTTCCTTCACCCAACTCCCTCTTAGCTGTCCCTGTCTACCTGAAATGGAGGCTTTTACCTGCTGTCGCCAGCTCCTTAAGTGGCTCCAGGTGACCCAAATGACCTGGAGTTACCCTGGCTGTATTACCCAGGGAACAGGGATTTGTTAAGCCTGGGGTTAATATCTATGCCTTCCAGCACCCTCCTATATTCCCTTGGGCTGGGGGAGGGACCTATAGTCGTGGGTGGGCACAACCCTGGACTCAAATAGTAGCACCCTTTTATACCATCTATAACACCAAGGAAAGGAGGTTGGATGGGGGGGGGGCGCCCTACGACTGTGGGGCCTATCTCTGTTCCTCCGTCCGTTCACGCATCCAGGCGACATTCCTCTGGGTGGCATCTGCTGGCTCCCTTGATGCCTTCCGGGAGCAGTGGGCACTGTCCAGGGTTCTCTGCTCAATGTCCCTAGCTGGTTCCCTCCATTTGACCCTCATACCCCTCCCTGTTCTCTCATTTGTTCTTCCTAGAAATCAGTTGAGTCCTGGATCCAGTCCTGATCCCCTTAGGCTGGGGGAGAGGCCTTTAGCGGTGGGCGGGCTTGTGCCCGCCTAGCCACCCCGCACTCAAATAGTAGCACCCTCCTATAGCTGTCAGGTCTAGCCCTGACACACTACCCACTGCATGTCTTTTCAGACTCATGGCCTTTGATCACACATTCTTCTAGCTGAGGAGGGTTGGGAGAGTCTGATACAATGACTCTTGGATCCCATCAATGTTGTTGTAAATGAGTCTCTGGGGTAACTTCGGCAAACGGAGGAAATCCCCCTTGCAGCAGTATTTTACAGTACTTTCACCATCTGCTGGCCTGGGGAAACTAGATGCTGGGCATGACCTCACAGATGTGTCTCTGACATGGGCATATAAAATTAACTACTTGGAATCATTACCATTTAAAAATATATTCTGCAGTGATACTTTGTTTCTGAGGGCCAACGTAACATTTTCAAAAGCACCTAACATCACATTGTGAAAAGCACCTAAGCCAACTTTGAAAATGTTACTTCAGACACTTTGCATAAAGTAGAGTGAAACGTTATTGTTCAGACTTGTCGTAACTTCTGTTTTTGTATATTTAAAAAATCCTAATTTTAAATAATGCAGTTTCAACTCTTTATCTTTTTATGTATTGTGAGGTCTTTTAAGAGAAACTTATCTGCAGAATTTCCAATACAGGGTTTGATCTGACACTTTGTGGAAGCAGATCACACCACTGGCAAGTAAGAGACAAGAATTCACAAATACTGTTGGGACCCTTGCTCCCCCAGCTTGGAGATCAAACACTGCAGAGAAATGAGATGATCAGCTCTGATAGCATGAAGACTCAAAAAAAAAAAAAAAAACCCTCTTAAACTCCTTTCTAGATCACCTTTCCTAGCTGATCTTTAGCATGACACAGAGGTTTTAATATACCACCATCCTTCCAGGAAAGCAGTTCCTACAATATTTTAGGATTAAAAAGTTTGCATAGGAACCAAGCATGTTAATTTGTCTATTTACCACTACTACTGCTAGTGCTTGCAAGTTGTGTGGTTTTAATAATAAAAAAGTGTGGTTACATTTAGATAAAATACAAATTTCAATCTTTTTGTTTTTTGGATAATGAATTATCATAAATCATTCTAAATTTCTCTTCGAGGAATCTAAAAATGGAGGTATACTGGGAAGAATAGCTACCCATCTGATCATATTAAGAGAAACAGGTTGTTAATTTGTAGGAGATACTTTAAGCCAGTGGTACCCAACCTTTTTTGCACCAGAGACCGGCTTCAAGCAAGAGTATTTTTCCATGGCCCGGCAGGGCGGGGTGGGGATGGGGCAGGGGCGGGGCTTTGGTCATATGGGGGCGGGGTTATGGAGGGGGTTGGAGTTTAGTCACTGAGGCCAGCCCGCCGCCCCGCCCCGGAATGCCCCGCATAATGTTCTCTGCCGGGAGCCGCGTCTACTGAGGCCAGCCCGCTGCCCAGCCCCACACAGTGTGCTCTGAGCCGCCGCAGAACAGAGCACACTGTCAGTGTTTAGTGCTGGTCTGCGGCGGTGCCGCAGACCGGCAAAAAACCCCCAACGGCCTGGGCCTGGTCCACGGACCGGTGGTTGGGAACCCCTGCTTTAAGCCAAGTACTGTAACAACAAATGTTACCAAATGCAGCATGGGTTGAAGAGTGTATTTGAACTGTAAGTGCTGTGGTTAATTGACTTCTTAATGAAAAGATAAGTTGAGTTTTTATTGAAAGGAAAATAATTTTATTTTCCTTTATTCACTTTTAAGTGATGTGGATGATCACTACATTTTGCAACTTTTTGGCAAGTGTTAGAAGCATAAAGTGTGTTATTTAATGAGAGGACGTTGCTCTGCAGGTATAAGAACATTTTTCATTTCTAGCATGTGTAAATGTGTGTGGGGGAGAGGGGAAATGAGTGGAAACTTTCTGCTTCTGAATATATAATGGAAGTAACATTACTTGCTGTCTTCATAATTGTATCTTCCACTTTCTCAAATCCCAGGAGTTGGGTAGAGGACACAGAAACTGATGAAATATCTACTGAAAATGTAACACATAATATCCTACTAAGCAAGAGCTAAAGATGATAATGATGATAAAACCTGTGATTCCACTTTCAGGGTTTATTTCTGGTAAAAACTTTCATGGGTAATTATGCCTGTGCAGAAGTCAGTTATGTTATGTCCCTTTCTGAGTAACAAGTGGCTAGCTATACCCTGTCACACTGATATTTCCTGTGACATGAACCAAAAAAATAGAGCTGAGCAAAAATTATTGGGTCAAAGCAACTTTTGGTGGAAAAATGCAGATGTAAATACAAATGGAATTGTCTAGATATTTCAAGTTTGATTCCTGAAATGGAGAAAAAATTGAAACAGGGAACAGAAAACAGCTATCATTTACATACTTAGTGAGAATTTTGATACATTCTAGGCTTTTTTTAGCACTAATCAATGATGACCATAGTCCTGCAAGTAAATGTACTTAACAACAATCTTCAACTCTCTGAAACAATAAATAGGGAACAGTATAGAAACAGTTTCCTTCCAAGGGGAGTTTAAAAAGACTAGCACTGGTCAAATGAGAAAAAGAGAACTAAGGAGAGATAGAATAGAGGTCTATACAATCATGAATGGTTGGGGGGGAAAGTGAATAGAGATGTGTTCTTTATCCCTTCACGTAACGCAAGAACTAGGTCACACGCTGAAATTAATAGGCAGCAGGTTTAAAACAAACCCAGGAAAGTACTTCTTCACACAATGCACAGTCAACATGAGGAACTTATTGCCAGAGAATGTTATGAAGGCCAAAAGTATAACTAGTTTCAAAATGAATTAGATAAGTTAATAGAGAATAGGTCTATCCATGGCTACTAGTCAGCAAGGATGCAACCCCTTGCTGGTTGCCAGGTGCATCTAACTGCTACTACTGGCTGCTGTCAGAGAAAAGAGATTCAGCTTCAGGGACCATTGGTCTGACCCAGTACGGCCATTCTTATGATACCCAAGGTTAAGATTTTGTCATGGTTATTTTTAGTAAATGTCAGGGACGGGTCACAGGCAATAAACAAAAATTCATGCAAGCCCATTACCTGTTGTGGTTTTTACTAAAAATAACTGACACAATGGGGCTGACAGCGGAGGACTTTAACCCCAGTGTGTTGGGAGGAATGAGACCCCAAGCTCCACTGCAGGGGGAGGGTGGTCCAGTACCCACCGTTGCCATGGCTGACAGCTCCGGAGGTCCCGCCCTCCCACAACTGCCGACGGTGGCTGGGAGCTGCAGAGCCTCCCTGAGGCTGATGTAGAAAATGTCACGGAGGCCTCTGAAAGTCACAGAATTCGTCACCTCCATGACATAATATGATCCTTGATGCCAGAAGCATTTCTGAGAAATGGGTGAGGTTCTGTGGAAGACATTATGCTTTTAAAACTGGCTTATTGGGAAAGAGATGCTGTTCTACAGGGAGAAGAGGTGCACGTCTGTGGAATGATATCCAACAAAATGTTCCCTATTCCAGAAATATATTTATATTCAAATCTTATTCAAACTTGCTACTGAAATAAATGCAGCAGAGCTCAATGGCTGCATATTTTCTGTGAGCATTTGAATTGCCTGACATCAGACAGTACCTTTATGTAGTTAACTTTCACTTATTATCACAACCTCGTTTCTCACGTCTGCCTGGCTTCTGTAGAAAACAGCAGCTAAGACTATTGCTACTGAGCTAGGAGAATATGTTGTACCCTTGTGCTAATGACTCATAGTGAGTGATGCTGCTTCTGGCATCTTTACATAATTTATTACAGACTGGGCATTTTGCAGAGATGTCCTTGCATGGGGATTTTCAGCCTGCCTTCTTCAAGAGATTGAGGGCCTGGCTTTTCAGCCTTTCATCTTCAAGTGGTTTTAAATAAAGCCCTTATCCCATGAATTTTGGACCCAAGATTGCACAATGCTTTGTGGTGATATTTTGGCACTCAAATAGAAACGCTGACTTGGCTCTAGAGAGACCAGGAGGGTGAGGTAATACCTTATATTGGACCAACTTCTGTTGGAGAGAGAGAGACAAGCTTTCGTGCTTACATCGAACTCTTCTTCAGGTCTGAGAGTACCAACGCTTGTCTCTCTAACCAACTGAAATTGGTCCAGTAAAACAATTACCTCCCCCGCTTTGTGTCTCTAGTATCCTGCAACCCAACACAACTCCAACCACACTACCTACAACTTGGTTCTAGTCTATTAAGAAATGAGCAAGCTTTCCTGCAAAATAAAAGGCATCTTAAACTCAAACTGGTTAATTTAAAACAGTCCAACTGAAAAATCTTTTTATAAAAAGTAGATGAAAGCAAACCAGTATTTTAAAGACTAACTTTTCCTGGAGTATTTTTACTCACGTTTGTGTTGCTTGAATCATCTAAGCACAGACATTTTAAGATTTCCTACAGCATGATGGTGCAAAAATTGTTTTTCCTCTAGTGATAGAAAATAATATAAAATATCATTGATAAAATTGGAAGGTGACATAAAGACTGGGAAAGATGTAAATAATGAGTACAAATCACTGATACAGCGTAATCTGGATTGCATAAATTGTGTGTGATCAGATGATGTTTTATTATGGCCAAATACAAGGTCATACATCTAGGAACAAACAGTGTAGATTGTA
The DNA here is from genome assembly GCA_007922155.1 of Mesoclemmys tuberculata. Taxonomy (NCBI): domain Eukaryota; kingdom Metazoa; phylum Chordata; order Testudines; family Chelidae; genus Mesoclemmys; species Mesoclemmys tuberculata. The sequence continues at coordinate 29,694,331 of ML675604.1, read as the reverse complement.
GATTTACCTTCTGAATGCTGAACGGTGAAGATTTTGGTTTCATGTTGAATAAGCAACTGAGCTCTGTGTGAGGCTGTGTTGAGATTTTTGTACACAAAAAGCGGGGAGTATTAAGTAGAGCTGGGCATAATTTCTGAGGGGAGAGGACTCATCCATCCTCCCTGTTATCCTCTGATGTCCTTTTCCTTTTATAACCTCACCCAGATAGGCTGGAACTGAGTAGCCTCTTCCATGTTGGAGCCTGACTACAAAACACTTACATTTAGAAACTTTAGGAGCTCAATCTGCTTAATTTATTGAAGAAAAGATGAAGAAGGATGACTTATAAGTACCTACACAAGGAGATTTCTGATCATAGAAGGTTCTTTAATCGAGCAGACTAAGGCATAATAATCCTACTTTGCTGTTTTCAGGGGTGGTTCTCATAGCGTTTTACAAAGGCCAATATCTTCTTTTTCTGTGTCAGGCAACGGAGAGTTGAACGGATTTGCCCGAGGCTACTATCATAGCTGGGACTAGAAACCAGGACTGCTGAGTCCTAGTCCAGTGCTTTATCCATGAGGCCACACTGCCAAAAGAAATTTTTGGCTAACAAGGGTGAACCACTGTGCTAGACCATGGAGGCAGGGGGATGGCAGGGGCATGCAGCCAGGCTATGCACTCATACCTGAGTGGCTGTGTGTGTCAGGTCCCAATGCCCCTCACTCAGATGTGGAAGGGGTAGATGCAGGGGTCTCATGGGCTTGGGGTGTCAGACAGCTGGTGGGGGTAGATGCCTTAGAGAAGAAGAGGAAGGTAAGTTTGCGGATGGGGGGGACAAATCTGTGCTCCCCACAGCCCCCCCCTTTAAATGGCACTCCACAGCCCCTGTGGGCATGTTACCAGAGCCTAAGTAGAGTGACATTCAGACTGTGACTTTTCTGCTGAGCTTCCCACCAAGGAGGAAGTTAGTCCCCAGGGTGCTTGTTTTGTGGTATGGAGACTGTCTACTAGGAACTGGACTGATATCACAACTCACTTCACAGAGGCTGCCCTCTAACTGTCACATGAAGGGTGCGTCTACACGTGTGAGTGCGCATGGTTGTATGTGCGTTGTTGAACCATAACTTTCTGTGGTATTCACATCTGAATCTCTGAAGCATGCACCTGAAGGACGGTCTAGTCTGCAAAAACAAGCATGCCTGAGGGGCGTGGCGTTGCCCCACACCCATTCTACTGTGCCACGTGGACGGGAGGGAAGGGCTGTGTGCCAGGTCACAGGTGTGGATAGTCCTCCATGGTCATTCACACACTGCATTCATCCCTTGGCTGCCTGATCCTTACATCAAGATGTAATGGTCCCTGGCTCCCCATTGCCAGAGGTACTAGTGACCTGGGCTAAGCACTTCCAGTTCTCCCGTCAGCATCAGGCATCATGGAGCATATTCCAAGAGCCTAGGCTGTGGAGCACATCTGGGTGCTGATCAAGGTGTAGCTAAAGTATGCCATCCGCCATAACTTCACCCAGACCAGCAGGAACACACCTCCACTGGGAGATGTCCCAGAGGCTGGAGGAGGTGAGCATTAACAAGACTTCATCTCAGTGGCAGGAGTGCATGACATGCCTCAGGTTTCTGTACCATGGGGTGGAAAAACCTCAAATAGTTGCTCTATGAAGTGACCTAGCACATGCCCCTGCTTCGATGAGCTGGACCAGGGGCTCTGCGGGGCTGTGAGTACAGAGCTGGAATTTAGTCAAGACTCCCTCTTCAATCCCTCCATCCTCATGGCGGGATGCCGATCTGGGGCAGGGTGGGGAGGCAACAGAGATCTCGGAGGAAGTCTCAGAAGAAGCAATAAGAGACCCAGAGGACGAGGAGCACGTGATTCTGTACCTCTGCCTGGCAGACCTGGTTAAGGAAGCCCCTCTGAGGAAGACCCCGAGCCGCAGCAGGAACCAGAATCTGAGGCTGGTAAGTTTACAATAAGCCCCATATGCTTCCCAGAAATATCCTCTCTTGCTCCAGTGATGTGCCTGAAGCCAACTCCTTCACCACACCACCCTCCTGCTCCACTCCAACAAAGTCCCTGAGGAAGACACAGCTGTAAGCCAATGATTCTAGTGACATCCCATGATTCACTCTAAAGTATTTTATTAGAAGCCACAGCAGAGTATTAACAAGTAGTCCCTGAATGTCAGTGCATGTGTTGGCCAGAGCTCTGAGCGCAGGCAATGGGAATGTGCACGGAGGGAATAGAATCATGCACCCATGCAGGCCCTAGTCTAACTGGTAGTGGAACACTTTTGGGTCCACCTGCTGCCATAGTCACTGCTCCTTTATGGGAACAGGCCCCACCACTTCCTCCTCCTCAATTGCCATCCAGGTTGCTGCTGAAGTGGTGAATCCCAGGTGTCCCCTTGCTTGCTGGACACCCAAACCACAGCATCCTTCTCAGTCTCCCAAAATCCCTCTTGGGGGGAAACACCCTGAATATTCAGGAGGGGATTAGCAAATCCGATCTAGTCCCTCTATCACAGCCTCTGTTCAGTCCGCCGAAACAAGTCCACATTTGTCCCCATGCACAAAATGTTCCACCACCACCATCATTGTAAGGGTGATGAGGAGGGGAAAAGCAATGTTTGCACACTTCTGAGGGAATTTACCTTTTTTTAGTTAGCTCTAGAATAGAAAAAAATGATGTTCCATGTCTGTATGTAAATAAAAGTTACTGTTCCCTTCACTTGTATGTGCCCCTTGTTTTCTGAGTATGATCAACATGATACTTCCCAGAGACTGGGGATGAAGTAGCAGGATTCACAGCACATGACTATGTGGTGCCATTGAAATGCACACAATTCCACCCCTTCCGCAACCCTTTCCCCACAGCCAGGAATTTGCTTTTTTTTTTTTTTTTAATAAAAGGATTCATGGCAATGAAGTATGCTGTGAAATAACTGTTAATATCCAAAGCATCAAAATGAAAAATAGAAGAGAATTTTAGTGAAAAGACTGTGTCTTTGTTAATAAGTGAGAATACAGACAAAGGAAACAAAACAGTGAAGATATCAGACAATGCATTAATGACCACCTCACCCTAGTTAACACTGGCAACCCTGAAGTACTCATGCCATGGGAGCAATCGTGCCTAGCTCATGATAAGGCTGTGAGATAGTGTTGGAAAGAATTGTGAGAAAGGAATGTGTTAAGTCTCTTCCAAAACCTACGCAACTGTTTTTTATTACTTCCACAATTCTTAAGTGCTTCCCATAAACTAACCCAAAAGAGAGCAGTTACAATGTAACAAAAACATCATTCAATGATGGCATTAAAATGCGTTAACCATTTCTACAGCACAAAACTATAGCCAAAGTTGTTAACCTTGAAGGTTTTCCTCTAGATGTCTGCTTTCATTAAATATATTAACTGCAGTGGCTTGAAACTCACCATGGTATCTCACAACAGACGTATGTGGCAATGCTCCACTAAACTTTTCAAGCAGCACTGCAGCATGACAACAGTGTACCATGGCACAATCCCAAATACATTCTGGCTCCCTGCTCTTCTATTATGTCTGAGAACACACCATCATGAATTTCCCTGGCCCACCAGGCCCAGGAGCAGTGTGCACATGGGTGGATCTGGCTGCCCATATAGGTTTTGCAAAACAGAACTGTCCTTTGCTTGCTTACTGTGGAAGTGTTCCTTTCTAGCATCACATTCATAATGCAAAGCACCATAGTAATCTGACAGTGCTGGCCAAATTGGTATTTTTAGACGCGTTGCCAGCAGGCTTTCAGACCAAAGGCATGCTCCACCACCATCCTGCAGTTATTCTGTCTGTAACTAAATTCCCTTTTTTCTTAAGTCGGTGATGTTGGGGTTTGGTTTTATGAGCCATGGTAGCAGAAGGTATTTATGGATCCCCCAGAAGACATGTCATCACAGAAACACTGTACATAGTAACATCATTTTGGGAATAAAGTTCCTCTTTCCCTCCATGGGAAAACCTCAACCTCCTAATCACCCTGGTATTGTGGACTTTTCCTATATGTCCAATGGTTGTGTTCATGAACCAACCCCTGTGATACACTAAGCCTTGGAGAACCAGTGAATAGTAACCTTTTTGGTTCACATATTCACTGTTCCTTTTCAGTAGGTAAAGTGCAGCAATATGTGTGTTCCACTGATGTCTCCAACACAGTTTGGAAAACGCATTCTCTGAAATTGCACTATGATTTAAGAGAGTTAGGTTATGACACCCACCTTTGGTAGATAACAATATTGATAGCCTGGCAAAACTGTGGAATTCCCAGTTCTGAACTGGTTGGATACTGACTGGTAACCATCAGATGTTGCCAGTTTCTGAAGGGCAATAACTACCTGCTTCTGTGCTGGTATGGGTTTCCTAGATCAAGTAGTGTGGCATTGGAGGAATGGTGCATGCTATTTGCACAACTCCATGAAAGTCTGCTTTCTCATTCTGAAGTGTTACAGTCACTGATCATCATCCCAAATTTCCAAGATGATATGGTCCACCACATCATTGCTGGTTCTCTGGGATCAGAAGCAGTAGTCCACCTATAAGCATACCATTGCAGTCCCAGCATTGAACACATCTGTTCTATGGGACCCAAGTGGATTTTCATTCAACTAGACTAGATGAAGGTCTAGCCCAAAAAGGGCAGGGTATGGTCTTCCAAGACCTATCTTTAACATCTTCATTGCTTGAAATCTCTATGAAATGATTCTATTCAGTACTGCACCATATGAATATTTTTCCAGCAAGCAGAAGCAGAACCACATCATAGACTATTGGTCAGAAGGGACCAATATGATCATCTAGTCTGACCTCCTGCACAAGGCAGGCCACAAAACCCTACCCATACACATATATAACAACCCCGAACCCATGACTGAGTTATTGAAATCCTCAAAAGTGAGATTTGAAGACCTCAAGCTGCAGGGAATCGATCAGCAAGCGACCCATGCCCCACGCTGCGGAGGAAGGTGAAAAACCTCCGGGGCCTCATGGACTTATTCCATGTGTCCAACACAGTTTGGCAGAATGGAGAGATGACCAGGAGCTGCTATCGTCAAATGCATGAAGGCAACCTACGGTTACAGCAACATACAGCAAAGCATTTTCTAGAGTGTCTCATGTGAGACACATGGCTTTGGGATACTTCCCCTGAAATGTTAGTGCTGATGTTGCACACCAAAAAGCAGCATTTTGGATGCAGATATATGCCTGTGCACAATGCCCAGCAAGGCATACGTGCACACTCAGAGTGGATACAGGGTACATGCTCTAGCAGTACCTGGACATGTAACTGTGTCCATTCACAATTCTAGACATACCCTTCCAATGCCTTTTAATCACTATGAATTAGTTTGGGTTGGTGCCATAGGAGTGAAAGATTCTGTATCTCAATTAGAGATAGACAAGGGAAAGTTTTTTCTATCATATGAAATTTTTAGAGATTTTGAAAAAATTGTATTGACCTAAATTGGGATGAAAAGTCAATCTCAAATGTTTTGGTTCAGGTCACTTGAAATGTTTTGATGACTTTGAAACTTTTCATATATGTTTCAACCATTTTTTTTTACACTGTAATTAGATTTTGAAATGAAAAGTTGTCTTGACCCAGAAAACTATAATATTTTGTTTTGGCAAGTGTCAAGAAAATGCCTTGACAACTTCAAATCTTTTTCCAAATTATTTTGAGTAAAAAAACTTTGCTAAAAATGATCATTTCCTGAAAAAAATTTAGTTTTTGACTAATTAGAATTTTTCCAAAAAATGTTTCATTGAAAAATTCTTGACCAGCTCTAATCCCAACCCAACTGATCTGTCTAATTCCTGCACACATTTGATACATTTCACTTCAGTCATCAATCATCTACATTTTATTTTGTTCATCCTCCCAAAAAGGTGGGAACCTAAAGGAGAATTTTGTTTAGAACTCTTGATTTGTGCCTCTTTACTGACCTGGCACTTATTTCAGATCACTTTAAATAGTGTTCATTGTTCTTTACATGTTCTTTGATCATAGTCAATTTGGTTATGTTTGCTAGTTCTGTGTGGAAGCGTGCTTAAGTTTTTCCTCTTGGTCATTTCCTCTTCTTCATAGGTGCAGGAAGGGAGCTTTGGTTTAGAAAGAGAAATGCACTACTTCTATTAAACACAACAAAAAACATGCTGGGATTGTTTTTCTTTTTTTACTCAGTAAAACTGAATTCTCTGGTCTCATTCTTGAAAAGTTCATGGGGGAAAAGGAGGCACTTGACCATTTGGCAAATGACACAATAGATAGAATTTAAACACTTCAGTGTACAGTAGTCATACTGCTTGCATTTGCTTTATTTCTGCTGACATCTCATAGCAGGTTGCATCTCTTATTATTTCAGCTGAAACCTTTTATATTCCATTTCTTCTTATATTCCATTTATATTCCATTTCTTCTCTGAAAATTCTCCTTTCTTTTGCCTTAGACATCTCTATTGCAGTTATACTAATACATCTGTCACTCACTCTCCCCTTTCTGGATATACTGGAGTCGTCGTCTTCACCATTTCCTTTTGTACATGTTCCTATTTGTCTCCTGAATATGCCTGTTGATTAGCATATTGGGCTTTCCAGCACCTGTTACCACTACAGTGATGTATTTTTCTGCTATATTTAAAGATTTTATTGTAGTCAAAAGCATTCAGTGTTGGCCTAAGTGTGCTCCCCCTGAAGTCAATACAAGTTTTACCATTGACTTCAGTGGGAGCAGAGAGAGGGCAGCACTAAGCACTTTAGAAAATTCTGTCCAACTACTGAGTGTAAATAAGAACAATGTTGTTTAGATCTACTTCTCTTTATCCAAGATATACCTTCTTCCTTATTGTCTTCTAGATATCTTCCCCTGATGTTGTGACTGAACAGGCCTTAACATTTATGGATGACAGCTCTTGTTCTTGGTTGTAGAAATGAGGTGTAAAGTGTGACTATAGTCAGAAAAGTGGCTATGTAAAAACGGTATTTCATTAAAATTCTCTGTTCTCTAGGTACCTCAGGTCACAACTGCTTATTCAGTGACAAAACCAAGCTTTTTTTTAACAACTGTATTGGCCTTGACGTGCTATGAAGAATGCCCAGAACATCAATAAAATTGCCAACTAAATTCTCATGGCAGGATTTTTATTGCAGGCACTGAGGACAGGAGAGTTTTCACATCCCAGGCTGAATTGGGGGACTGACAATTAGAGAAGTGATGGTCTCAATTGCAATCTAAGCAAATCAGAAATGGAGCTATTGGGAGAGAATAATATGGAAGAATACTTCATTTTTTTAAAGAGTCACTTTTCTGACTCACTGCCCTTTAAGACCTAATTGTTTTTCACTTTTCCTTTCTCGGTTATCTCTTGGAGCAGTGATGTTGTGTGGGCACGGGTGAGTGAGACAAAGAGAAAGAGAGCGATTGAGTCAGTGGCACTGGAATTTCATGGAATTAAAGATATTAAAAACCTTTCTAAATGGCCACGCTGGTGTTGGAAAGTCAAGGCTCCAGTCTTTCTTAGTGCTAATCCATCTTTGTGTTTGGGTGAGTGTGTGTGTACTAACTCAATCTGCAATACATTTTCACTGCTCAAATAGAACCCTTTGAAAGGGTGGTGTTTATTTCAGTTGACACAGCAATAATATTGGGGCAATTCTATTTGTCGTTCATATGAGTGGCACATAGCTAGATAAAAGTAACTGTAAGTATAATTTCCGCTGATTGAGAAGTAGACATTAAAACCTAGCAAAGATACCACAGGTTTTCATGTGTAATGCTAAGGTTGATTCACAATAGAACACCTATGGTACAAAATTAGATGCGTTAAGCCGCATGAATACCAAATAAACTCATCTCAGCACTGCGATAACAGCGCATACGAAATGAGCCCAGAACGAGGAGGGAGAGCATGAACTATTCACAAGACCTTCGCCACTTTCTATTACAATCTTGCTGATAAGAGCTGCAGTGAGGATAGCAGTATCTGAGGCATTGTATAACGAAGTCCTCACAAGAAACGGATCCTCCAAATGTGAATAATTTCCTTTTCGTTATCACGGTTTCTGAACATTTTATAGATCCAAAGTGTACACGAAAAGAACAGCACCACCTGCTATTAGGTGAAGGGCAGCAGCAGCAGCAGAAAGATGCAGTCAGAATTTAAAAGGGGGAAGATACAAAGGGAATGGAAAGAAGGGAAGACATGATTAGAGAAAGAAAGATACCAGATGTGATGTAGCAGAAAAGAAAAGGAAGAGGATATAGGGATGGATGAATTAGAAACAAAGAAGCAACTGGGCAGGGGCATAAAGAGGAAACAAAATAAGAGATCACCGGGGCCAGAGAACTATGGTGAATGATTATTTGTTTTGCAATCCAAATTGAGACATATGCTTTGGCTGGATTAATTCATCTGCAATCTTAACTCTTTGCACATGTACCTATGTCTCTTTTCCAAATTCAGTGAAATATTTCTAGGGTTGTGTAGGAAGGTGCAGGGACCTTCCCCCGCGGCTAGGCCCGAGGAA